>MU551577.1:5100141-5133190 GCA_024362625.1 Silurus asotus
ACCTGATGCATATTCAGTTACAGCAACAAATGAATATATCTGTCCAGTGAAGATACACAATTCAACACCCAACCTCTGGAAACATGAGCAGGTAAGTTATTAGCTTGCTGTGTGAGCTACAAATGCTTGGCATATCTTTTAATGTTTTACAGTTACCACAACTTTGTATTAAATTCAAGATGTCATGTTTAGATAGACTGTCCGGTAAGCAGTGTGTCTGCTTCTTTATTATGCTCAGGGTTATTTGAATAGCTAGCAATTACTTACTTAATTATTTAGCATCTAACACATCCAACAAGCTATTAAAACTTTATTAATCATTTGGCCAAGTTAGCTAGCCAGCTAATGTTACCTTTCTGTTGATAAAGGAGGCGGTATTCATTGAATTAGTTGTTGGTTAATGTAAATTGTTAGTGTAAACCAAAGTTCAGTAGCATGACACAGTAGATCTCCCAAGGGACAATCGGGTACAGTTTTGCATCGCACCTTCATGGTTTGGTGTTTTCAAATCTCCTCATGCTTCTGGGGTTTCCTTTAAGAAGTCCAAAGTCATGCTTTGTTTGCTGACTGGCATTTCCAAATTGTGTGGGTGTGATTGTGACTGTGACGAGTTGGCTCCCAGAATACCCTGGGAAAGGCTCCATTCTCACCCACAACCCTGTAGAGGTATAGAAGATAGATAGATAGATTATATCATTTTTTCCCACATGACCTACATTATTTATCCCTTCCTATTAAAAACAACACACCGCCATTCTTTAGAATTCACCGCCAGAATTTAGAATGCTGTTCTTGCTCAAATCAATTCCCAACATCTATCAATCAACGACGTTCAGTCGGACTTCCTCGGTGTAGCCTTGATTGAGCTGCAGTATCAGTCTCAGCCTGATCTGTAGAAAGTAGAAGGGGGTGAGAGCAATCCTGTCCCATTGGTTTTCACCTGTCACATGCTGTTAGACAGAGGAGCCCTTCAGTGACTCCTCGACCTCCCACTACGTACGTTTCCCTGTCATCTGATCACACTTTGTAGCCGTTCTGCTTGACTGATCCTTGGCACTGTGGTGGCACTTCTTGCCAAAGGAAAAGTGTCGCCTCACATTAATTGGGGGTTTCATAAACCTAATGATTTTGGATTTGATGGACGAGCAGTTACAGTATACTAAAAGTATATATGTTTATCATTGTGAGGAGACTCTTGCTTGCTAGTTAATTAAGGACACAGTATGAAAAAAATCTCCAAAATAAAACAAATCTATTGTTGAAAATTCTTATCATTGGTTTATTTATGACACTATTATCTGGATACATCTCACATTTTCTTCTTGTCAGTGATTTATCTGTCTCACTGCAGCACTTGTATGGCTGTCAGCTTCATCATTCTTTAGATTTTATACTACCTCCTTTTTGTAACTTAATTCCATTTACAGTAACAAATGAACATCCTAGCAGAGGCAAAAAGGGTTGCAATGAAATCTCCCAATGTGATTTATTTAATAATTCTTGTAAAAGTCATGCAGTTACTGAACCATTATACACCAAAAAATTATAATTCTAGACATACTTGGAATAATGTAGAGTGGTCCTGGTGTTAAACCTGATGTCAATTTCTCCATCTTTCATTATTCTGGTCAGAATTCTGGTGGACCTTTTGTGGCTGGCCAGAATTTTTCCTTGATGGGAAGCATACAGTACATACACAGACTTATGCACATGATAGATAGATAGATAGATAGATAGATAGATAGATAGATAGATAGATAGATAGATAGATAGATAGATAGATAGATAGATAGATAGATAGATAGATAGAACTTTATTGTCATTGCATTGTACAGGTACACAGCAACAAAATGCATATGTACAGTGAATGAATATAAAGGCTATAGCAGTGCAGAGATGTGTGGACATTGTTAAGAAGTACAGATAGATGTTCTAAGGCTATGGCATTGAAGAGAAAATGTGCAGAAGGTGAATGTTCTAAAATTATAAAGGTTATAAGGTTAGAAGAGGATGTAGTGTTTTAATTTATTAAGCATATGTGGGTTGAAATTTCAAAATAACATCATCATCATATACTGTATGTAATACAATGGAAAAAAATTAAAATAAAAACTTACTTTTCTTCTTTTCTTCCAAATATTTGAATGATGCAACATATCTGACATCCTGTTGAGCATGAAATATGCCAAACATTTCAAAGGAGTAAAGATGTTTACATGACACTTAATTATATTCAATATATTTGTCCCAGATATGTTAATAGAGTTGATCTCTATATATCAGAGTTCTATAGAGGAACTCAAGAGGTTCTTCCACACCAAACCATGTATACCATATCTTCATGCCGAAACATGTTTGGTTCAAGTGAAGGAAAAAAATGAATGCTGTCCTATACAACTCTGTGCCTTCAACAATAAAGTTGTAACAATTTGGGGAAGAACTACTGTACATATGGCTGAAAATGTCAGGTATCTCAAAGGTTTTTTGTCCATATAGTGTATATTAACAATACTGGTTTTGAATGTACTTATAATAATAATAATAATAATAATAATAATAATAATAATAATAACTATAATTTATCATAGCATATTTTTAACTTCTTGTGTTCATTAATTTCACCATTTATGCCAATATTTGTACAAAATCGAAATGAAAAGTACTATGACAATAATTAAAAACCCTGCTTTTGAATATTTTAAATACATAATTTGTAAATGTAATATCAGCAGGACCAAATGACACCTAATTTCTGGAATAACCCAAATGTGATTAGTGTATTACGAAGCTAAAAGCGTTCCAGGCTATTATCACTATTGTGTTTACTTGCTGTCCTTTCCGTCCTTGATAGCACTCTTCTGTTCAACATGATGTATAATGTCACACTGCAGCACTTACGGTACATTGCTGGTATTTCAGTATTGTCTGATCCTTAAATCCTTGAACTAAATTTGACCTTATTTGTAACTCGCTTGGAATATAAGTACCAAGTGAATCCATGCAAATGTAAAAACAAGACACTGCCAATTCTACAACTGAGATAAATCTTGGCTCATTTCCAGACTTTAGCTTTTTGCCATTCTCCTCTGTCTGACCCTTTCTTTCAGCCTGCAGCT
Organism: Silurus asotus; assembly: GCA_024362625.1. Taxonomy (NCBI): domain Eukaryota; kingdom Metazoa; phylum Chordata; class Actinopteri; order Siluriformes; family Siluridae; genus Silurus; species Silurus asotus. The sequence goes on from MU551577.1 coordinate 5,103,258, forward strand.
AAAAGAGATTATTAGGTTCCATCCTCACCCATGCACTGTACACAAGCAAAACCAGATCTCTGTCTTTTACATTTCATTTATTATTACTTTTTAAATCCCCCCCGTTAGCTAGGCGCTATCAGCACTGCAGTTTCTGAATTGAGCTGGCTCTTACTTTGCAATCCAGTATGGCAGCAGAAGTGCGAGGATTTATGTTTCACTGCGGCAACACGATGTTTTCAAGATCTAAACCCTGCGATTGCAGATAAGGGATGCCTTCAAAACGGAAGTTGTTGGACCGAGCCTTAATTTATGAGCGCTACGGCGGTTATTGCTGTATAAAAAAACGCTGACATGGCGCATTCTGCTGCCTACTTTATGAAAGCATAATAGATTACGGGGTCCATGTAGTGCTTAATGATCAACAGTTTCGTCGAGAGCATGCACTTCTATGTAGCCCGGAATGCCACTGCGTCTTCATGATTATATATGTTCTCTGTCATATCTACAATTTGAACGCTGCTTTTTGAGTCTTGTATATCAAATCCAGGAAGCAATGTTGTGTGACGGTGTGGTAAAGTTGGGAAATGATTTATTCCTCCCAAATATGCAGTCACTCGCATCTGATGGCAGCAGCACCCCATAAAGTAAATAATCCACCGCATCAGCGGGTTTGGCAAAACACTGAGGTAAGTTCCAAACGATGTTTAATAGGAACCCCGGGCTATCCTTAAATATACAGAGAAGACTTTTTCTCATAATACTATTCATCACTATAATTTAACACGCTTCATTCCCAAGCAAAAGGTCGAAATTGAAACGAGAAACACTTTGCACTCGGGTTGCGTTTGCGTTATGTAACGCGTTTTCCGCCGCGTAAGAAATGATCTCCGTCTATTTAGGGTAGGGTATGCCAGAAATCGTTCGTGACACTTTGCAGTTCCTTCTGTTCAGCCACATCTTCTCTTCTCTAAAGTGGGCCATTTTGTAGTGCACGAAGATGCTGCGCTGCGTTTATTTATAGACCTCCTTTTTAACTTCCCTGTTCCTGACGTCTCTGTACGTCAAATACCACGCCGGTGACTCGCACTTACTGTATGGTGCCGCAATGTTGTTCGCAGAGGCTACATCTGTTGATTGACGCATTGATTGATTGATTGAAAAATCTGTTGGTGAATTGATTGAATGGATTCAAGCAGTAAGTGCAAAAAGCATCCTTTATATTTATACACTCGGGTCATTTTGGATTTAGGAATTGGCTCATGCCAGGTGCCATTCGGCAAATGCCAATCTTGAGCTGTGAAAGCTTATTCAAGTGGTGCAAACATGATATAAAATAAAATATTCAATATTCAATAATACTAATAATAATTATATATTAAAAAAAATTAAGAATAACTATAACTATATTAATAACTGTATTATTATGCGTTTTATTATGTGTATCATGGTCTTGTGGTTAATGGTGCCTTGCAAATTGGATACAGACCCTTTTTTTTTCCAATCTTGGGGTAGTAATTTAGGCTCAGATTTTAGTTCTTGGCTGACAGGAGTGATTTCTGACTTAATTTAATGTCAGTGATGAATCCCATTCACATTTACATTCAACAGGTACATTCTGAGATGCTTTTCTACTCACCATAGTTATAAACAGGGCATGTTTTTAATTACTATAGCATTTTCCTTTAACTTCTTTGGTAAAATAATGCATTTTAGAATATTTTAGAATATATTCTTAGAATAATCAGAATTAGAGTCAGAAATAGCTTTATTACCAAGTATGCCTACGGAATTTGATTTGAATAAAGGAAAAGTGTTTTGAAAAAAGGGTTAAGCCGTGACCAAAATGGTTAATGGTGCCTTACAAATTGGTTTGGATACAGACCCCTGACTTTTCCTAATCTTTAAAGAGTAGTTTAGTCTCAGGATTTTGTTCTTTGTCTTACACAAGTCATCTCTGAATCATTGAATGCCACTGAAGCTTAATCACCTAAAGGTTCAACAAACATTCTAAAATGCTTTTCTGCTCAGCATATTTATAAAGAGTGGCTGTTTTCAATTACTTTAGCCTTTTTCTTTTTTGGTCTTTTAGTTAAATAATGCAATGTTGCATAGAATAAAGTGAACGAAGGCATGAGCTTTACTAATTCCACACAATCATATCAAGGAAATGTTTCAATAACTATCGCTTAATATTAGGGTTATTATAAGGTCTTGTGGTTATTGGTGCATTACTCTCTTTTCCCAATCTTTGGGGATTAATTTAATCTCAGATTCCTGTTTTTGGCTAAAGCCATCTCTGATTTAGTTTAACCTACTGAAGCCCATTGAAGCCCATTCACCACACTGACATTGTGAGATGCTTTTCTGCTCACCATAGTGGTAAAAAGTGTCTGTTTTCAATTACTATAGCTTCCTGAAATTCTCCTTTGACCTCCCTCATCAGAAAGATGTTCCTGCCCACAGAACTGGAACTCAATAGTTTTTTTATTTATTTTTATTTTTTTGCAGCCTTCTGCATAAACTCTAGAGACTGCTGTGAAAATCCCCAAAGATCAGCAGTTTCTGAAACAATCAATCCAGCTCATCTGGCACCAACAACTATGGTACCGTCGGTATTACTGAGATCACATTTTCTTTCATTCTGGCGCTTCGCCTGTATCTGCAAAACTTCAAGCACTGCTTTATGCATGATGCAATGTGATTGGCCCGTTGCATAATTGCATGAATGAGCAGGTGTACTGGAATAAATGAAGTGGTTGTAATTGTGTATATTGGGTGCTGATAATCTGCATTCATGAAATGGTCCATATTTATCTCTTATTAGAATGATATTAGAGACGAATTTCTCGAGCTGTTTTCTTGATCTATCCTGATCATCTTGAAATAAATATGTTAATTTGAACAGCTTTAGGAGACTGCATAAGTATGCATGTTTTCATTTTTGCATGTTTAATTAGACAACACCATTTGCATGAGATATAAAGGGCAACAAAAAATGTGAATACTAATCAGCTGGCAAAAGACTGATTGTTCTATCTGTTGTTTTAAAAGAAATTACCCTGTTCACCTGTAGTGTCTTGCCACGGTGCATGGAGTTCGGAGACAGAGAACAGGAGTGCTGAATGCTACCACGCTGCAGCAAGCAATTATCGTGACAAACTACTTGCGGCACAATCACCAAATGTTAAGAGGAGGAAAAATGGAACAGGCACCCATGTGCGTGAAGAAGGGAGGGCTAGCAGGGAATGCAGAACCATCTATAAACAACATGATCCGTTACATAGGCATTTTAATCCGTCATCATTTGGCTCTAACGACCAACCGGCTCTTCCTTTTACTTTCCTCTCCTGTTTCTTGTCTCATACCTGTAGTACATTCTACGATGATGCATTGCGTTCGAGGCCTCGGATTGTCAGCAAGGGAGCATCTCTCTCCGGCAACAACAAGCTGACAAACTAAAGCAACACAAATGATGAAACAAACAAAAATAGAGTTGTAGATCAATCCGCAAGGCCAAGCCTTTCCGACGCCGAAGCTCAAATTACAGTACAGGTGGGTGGCAAGGAGGTTCCATAACTGTCTTTATTTATTTTATTTTTCCTCTCTGGATGTATGATGAGAAACAGGAAGTGGTAAATGTGAAGGATCGACATGCTTGAGAGCTCGAGTGCTTAAAATGGATTTACTTCATTTCCTGGTTAATATGTTGGAAAGTAATGTCCTGCCTCGTTGTTTCACATGCTGGTCAGGCGCATTTTAGGCGTCGTAGTAGGGGTCTGAAAATTGCAGAAACCTATTTGTACAACGTGAGGGTACATGCAATGTGTCTTATAACAGATTAAAGCATGAGCCACCATTTGAATCATGTTCCCACAACATGCACGAATCAGCTGATGCTGTTTTCAACGGATTACTTTTTAATATTGGTATAAAAAACTTTTTTTTTTTTTCTTCTTCCTCTTTTTCTTACTGTATTATGAAATCTGCACTGATTTTATCTGGAAGTTATGGAAGCCAATATCTGTCTTGTATGTGACAATTAATCACAATTAAGGAAAAAGGGTCTTTTTTGGTACTTGCTGAGGATCCTGTGATGGTCAAGTGTATTGATTTAGTTTCATAGACAGTGGGGGTGTGAGTGCGAGCACATTAACTCGGATTTTATCATACTGTCAGCGACTGATTTCATCAAGACTAATTGAAGAGGTGGCGTAGCACACACACACACACACACACACACACACACACACACACACACACACACACACTGCAGCATTAAGGGCAACAATTAATTTACAACCCCACAACCTTCATGGACAGCTGCTCAAAGCAGTCTTGCTCCAAGGTATAATTTGGTTCAAAAAATTTTTTATAATAAATAAATAAATAAATAAATAACGAGTTAATGCTTAACTGATTTGGAGTGCAATATAGCAGTGCATTTATGATATAACAGAACATTTAACAATAGATTCAATGTTTTTTTTTTTCACCACCAGTATTATGGTTTAAAAATATTTGGACTGTTTATCATTCTAAGTACTGCATGGTGCATTAATAGCTAAATAAGCATGATGCACAGGATATTTATTCTCGCATTGATCGCTCATTAACCAGTCATGAACGCCTGATACCTATTCAGTGCCGGGAGCGCAGAGTTATCAATACAAGACAGCTGGCTTGCTTGTAGCGTTTTTTTTTTTTTGTGAAATGCTTCATTTTTTTTGGACAGACGTGAGGTTCCTATTCTGATTACTGATTATCAGAATCAGAATCAGGTTTTTTGGCCAAGTGTGTGGACACACACAATTTGGTTCCTGCTGTTAGTGAATCTTTAAAGTACATACATAAATAACACTACACATTTAGCTTGGACTATACAAGACAAAACAGACAAGACAAGACAAAACAGATTATATGAGACAATACAGACAATGTGAGGCAATATAGACAGTACAAGTATTAAATATGGATACAGAGTATCCCTATTATAGGGCTTTTTTTTTTTTACATGCATAGGAAATGGGTGGAATAGTGCCACAGTTGAAGCTTTGAGCGAAGGCTTTAACTGTCAAGTGCAGTGTTGTATAAATAAAATACTCTGTCACTATGGATAAGGTCACCTGAATAATCAAATCCAATTTTTTACTATGGTAGGAAGTGGACCAAAAATGTAGGCATCCTTAGGCTGACTGACTGTATTTATTGCTGTTTTTCTTATACTTATGATTGAGATGCATTCCGATGACCCCATCATAACTTGGAAATATAGTCAGTCAAGACCAGGCTTAGCCTACCTATGAGTCTTTATTATTATTTTTAATAATAAAACAATACAGAGCATTCAATAGTGGTATAATGTCCAAATTATACAGTATATATGATGTTGCAGCGGGCTTGTGGACGAGCGGTGGTTCGCGAAGGAAAGGCGGAGCATACGTCGGTATGTTTGCATATTGCGCAAAATATTTTGTTGTATCGTCATCGTTAAAAATTAAATAACGGAAAAAGTCGAACCAACCAAAAAAATTAAGTGCAGGAATTAGCTTTCCACATCGTTTTGGTGAAATATATCATTTTCTGCCATCATCCGCCAACCCCATGCTTCCATACTGTCTTGATTGATGAAAGTATATAACGCTGTATTGATAGATTTCTTTTGAGCATTGGGTGGAAGCATGTTCTCTGCATGCTGGTCCTGTTTTTTACATGCTGTTCACCAAGTTTCACAAGTATTGAGGATTCTTAACCATCCTATCAGTCTAACCAGAATTTAAAATGCAAATGTAAATGCAAAAAAAAAAACAAGTACAACCTAATTGTCTATGTTGCATGCAGAAATCATGAATAGCAAGCAGTTCTCCTGCAGTACTTGCTGAGGATCCTGTGATGGTCAAGTGTATTGATTTTGTTTCATAGACAGTGGGGGTGTGAGAGCGAGCACATTAAATGGGATTTTATCATATTGTCAGCGACTGATCACATCAAGACTAATTGAAGAGGTGGGGTAGCACATGCCCACACACAAACACACACACACACACACACACACACTAAAACACTGCAGCACTAAGGGCAGCAATTCATTTACAACCCCACAACCTCCATGGAGAGCTGCTCAAAGCAATTCTTGCTCCAAGGTATAATTTGCTTAAAAAGAATAGAAAGAGTTTTCAGAATGCTTAAGTGACTTGGAGTGCAATATAACAGTACATTAACAATATAACAGTACATTTAACAGTGGATAAAAAGGGTTTATTAACACGCCATCTTGGTGCTATTGTTTAACAATATCCGGACTGTTTATTCCTGTACTACATTATTAGCTAAATGAGTGCGATGCACCGGAAAATGATTCGCCTATTGATTAACTAGTCATTATTGTCTGAAACCGTTTCAGTGGCTGGAGTGCAAAGGAATTTATAAAATAGAGCTGTGTTAGGGCTTCATTGTGAGATGTCTCCTTGCCCTGAAGTGTGATCTTCAAGGTAATGAAAGTTGAGGTAATGTTAGCCAAAAGCCTGAATAAAAAATAGTAAACTATTTGGCAAAAAGAAATCCAATTTTGACAAGTTTCCCTCATTTTCCAGAATTCCACCAAAGCAACATTCAATTGGTCCCCGTCCCCCCTCCCCCACTTCACAGATATTTCTTCATGAATGGAGCTGATTCTCATTTCCATGTGCTGTTTTGTACCGTATTTACATGTGAATAAATCACGGATCTACAGCCTGAATAAAAAATAGTAAACTATTTGGCAAGAATAAATCCAATTTTGACAAGTTTCCCTCATTTTCCAGAATTCCACCAAAGCAACATTCAATTGGTCCCCGTCCCCCCTCCCCCACTTCACAGATATTTCTTCATGAATGGAGCTGATTCTCATTTCCATGTGCTGTTTTGTACCGTATTTACATGTGAATAAATCACGGATCTGTCGAGATCTGTTCATCAAGGCCAAGAATGTTGGCTAATTGGGTACAGAGACGTGCCAACATGCAGCACCGATCCAGTTTTGTTTTCATTTAAGTCTGTAATGAGCTCTGATACAACGTATCTGCTCGGTGAATCCTTTCTTCTAGGTTGTCCTCGAAGCTAATGAAAAAGAAGTGCTTCATTTTTCTTGATGTTAAATCATCTGTGACGGGAAATATTCTCAAATCGGTTGCTACTCCAGGTTGGTTTTGTAGAACCAGGAAATAGATTTAGTATATTCCAGAAAAATGATCTAAAAAATATTAATGTTCTGATACATACAGTTTTGTGAACATGTTTGGGATGAGAGACTTTTATCAGTTGAGCAAGATAAAAGACTTGACTGATAAATCTGTAGATATACAGTATAATGTAGAAAATATGAAAAGTTCTTTATACAGTTTATTTAACTTGATTTTAGCCACACATGTAGAAAAGACAATAAGGTTTGCAGGAAGAAAAAAAAACAGAGGGAAAAAAATTGTAACAATTTTGGTTAAAACACAATTTTTCCTCATTTCTAAGGGTCTGAATAAAGTGCAGGTTTTCTTTAGCAAATATTTACCCCCTCTTGTCATTTTCCTGTATTGTTGCATCACCACCAGTAAGTAAAATGGAATTTTGATGCAGTTTGTATTATTCATTTTACAGATTCTGCCCTTTTGAACATTATATTGTATTGACAATGTAACATATACATATTTTTATTGAAATAATAACAATAACTAAGATTAATGTTACTGGATACTGCAAATCTGCTCCAGTATCTTCATGTGTTGTGTTGGTGTACAGCATTTACATCTGGGCAAAGTTTTGGGCCTTTCCAAGACTGAGATCTAATATTTCACACATTTTGAAAACCCTACTGCAGCATGTTTAGAGTCAACGTTCTGAAAAAAGGTGAATCTCTGCACCATACTCTCAAATCTCTGATGGCTTTAAATGTTTCCCTCGGGACATTTGCTCTATTTTGTGGCTTGAACAAGTTTTTTACTTTAGTTTAAAAGAATACACTTAAGAAACTGCTGTTAATGCCACCATGTCAGCATACCATAAATAAAAGTGGGCAAAAGAAAGAAAAAAAAGAAGGTCAAACAAAATACATTTATACTTCTATTTATATCTAAAGTTGGATGTCTTTAAAACAATATTAGTTCAATCCTAATAATGTATTCATAATTTCTTATATTCCTAAGAATCCAAAACCTTTGATCACCATGATAATATATAGTCAAGTGGATAGAAGATGTTTACTTTCTAGCTAATTCTAGTTAATGCTTGGTTCATTATATGAATGCTTTTAATTGTATTCTATTTATATTATATAATTATTATTTGTTTGCTTTTTTCATCTATTGCTCATTTGCATTGTCAATCAAATATCCTTTCTCTTTGTTATGAGGATTACTGTGCTAAATGACTTAAAATAAATATAAGTAGTAATACACAGTACAGCACCTGACATGCAGATGCTCCTAAACACTTAATCAGCCGAATGTGTCAGGAACTTGTTTATATGATTATTTCTCAATTTTGCAGTATATGAAAAATATATTAAGGCCATGAAGTCATTTTAAGTCATGTACCACATTAGAAAGAGAAAGGTTGACTAATGTATAAATATTTGACAGTTTGTTGTTATGGTCTGGTCAGAAGGTTCAATATAAAATTAAATGTTCATAACTGAAGCTCAGGCTTTAGTGCCAGATGTCATTTGCCTGTTCAGTGTACATTAATGCAATGTTTTGACAATTTATTATTTCTATAGCAATTGCTTATACACAGCAAATTGTATGGCAGATGATTCACCTAATAAAACGTGGATTAAACATGTTTGTTGTCATTTAACAAATAATAATAAAAAATATTAATAATTAGATAACATTTAAAGAATGAGTCTCCGGCGTATCTGCTTTTTAACACTCAACAAGTGAAAGGACAGATCACTTTCTGGGACAAAAGAGAGCCTGGTGCTGGACTGACTGTTTATAGCTGCTATACATGGTTATAACTGAAAGTGTTACACATTACACATGATCCCACAGAAGAGCTACTGAAGCACAAAAGAGTGTATGATAGAAAACAAACAGAATGTTTTGTGCATCACAGATTGTGTGTACAGGGCTGTGTGGCTGCACGATGCCCTTGCTGACTCACAATGAGCCTAAAATGAGCATGCGAGTATCCCAATTGGACCATGGAGCAAAAGAAAAATCACATTTTCTTTTATCTCTTGTAGATGGCTGGGGGTGTGTGCAACACTTACCTGAGGAAGAAAGGCACAGAGATGCACTATATGAAGAGCTGGCAAATGGTGTGATGTTTTGGGCAATGTTCTCCAAGGAAACCTTGTATCCTGGCATTCATGGACACTTTAACAAGCATCACCTACCTAAACATCGTTGCAGACCAAGTGCACCTCTTAATAAGGAATGGTTTTTCCTAATGGCATTCTCTTTCAGCAGTATAATGATCCCTGGCACACTATAAAAGCTTATTTGGGAATAGTTTAAAAGAGTTAAGCATGAAGACCTCCAAATTCTTCACATTTTAAATCAAGTAAGGATCGGAGGAATGTGCTGGACAAACAGGACCAATCACTGGAGACCACCACCTCATAAATTAAAAGACTTGAAGGATCTAGTGCCAAATACCACATCACACTTTCCCAGGTTTTGTGGAATGCATGCTTTGACAAGTTAGACCTGGTTTAGTGGTGTAAGAAGGATCTACACATGATTAATGTACATTGGTGGGTGGCTGATCCATGTGTGCTCCCTCACTAGATTGATGCAGATTGTTTTTTTGAAACATTCAAAAATCCTACTGAAACTCTGACACTCTTCTCTGACACTAAATTTGAAACCGCAATGAACCTCCATCAGCAGTGTTGCTGAATGTGACAGAGAAGCAGATTCCAGATGTGCTCTTTAGGGCGAAAGAGCTAGGAATGTTGCTCTTTGTATATCAGCACTATTCATCTGCATCTGTAGCGCATCAGAGCGAGAGCACGGAGAATAAAACATCACCTGCTCCGTTGAAGCGCCATTTCATTTCCTCTCTACAGATGCAGTTTATATTTTCTCAGTCAAAATGTTACAAACACAGACAGGGCCACAAGTCTATCACTTTGAAGAGAAAAAAAAAAAGGGGGGGGGGGTCATGAATATTTCCAGATGCTTTAAATTTCTCTCTTTATCTCCAGACAACAGAGACCCCCACAGCCTGCCACTGCTCTTCATCTGCTCTACATCTGCACAATATGGTAGGAACACTTTTATGAAGGCAATCTGCATAATTACCCTTAATCTTTTGAACATTTCACCTCCAAGGGTCCCATTCCATCATTAGCTCATTAAAATGTTTTGGGGTCCACAATTCCTCTTTCACTGTGTATTTTGGCCATTTGTTTCCCTCTGCCACCTTTTAAGAGACCACTGCTTTCAATATGTACAAGAAAACCTTTAGCAACTGTTAGTATTATATATAAAAAATGAATTATAATAGTTGGTGCTGATTATTAGAGTAACATAATAGTCTCTCATTCATTTATTATAATATTTTTTTTTATTTCTTTTGGTATTGCATGTATACATAATTAATACGTGCCTAATTAATATGTTGCGCCATAATGAACGACATCTGATATCTCAATTTGGATGATCACCTATGCTAATTAATTAGCTTTCTTAGCAAATGAGTATTCTCTTCAATAACAGATGTATAATAGTTATTAATATATTATATTAATTTGAGTAGTGTGTTCATATTTGTAAAAAATTGCTTAATTATATACAGTTCTTATTGAAATATAAATACATACCGACTATAAGCTGCTACTTTTTTCCCACGCTTTGAATCCCGCAGCTTAAACAATGAAGCAGCTAATTTACGGATTGTACCTGGGTTTTTCCCGGTTTCACAATCTTCAAGACAAAAAACTGAGCCAAATAACAGGTTCAGGTGAACCATTAAAACTCTTTATATTAAATCAGATGCGCTCCCACTGAATTGGGCCGCACCACATCATAAATATGGATGATGTTCCTCTGACGTTTGACCTGTCGCTCACTCGGACTGTCTACAGGAAATCCGAATCATTTCGTCACGCTAAAAACAACCGGGCGTGAAAAAACACACTTCACCTGTGTTCTGAGCTGCACGGCATCGGGAGAAAAACTTCACCGACGGTGATTTTTAAACGCACGACGATGCCAAAAGAAAAACTCCAGAGAGGAATTGTTGTGAAAGGAAGGAGGAAGACAGTGAACAATGACTTTCTTGGTCGGCTACTGTTTAGATACAAGCCGTGTAACAGACACTGTCTTTCATTAAAGCCTGTGTAAAGTTCATTAGTTTTAATGTAGACCCCTGCGGCTTATAGACAGGTGCGGCTCATTTATGTTCAAAATAAAAATCTTTGTAAAATTCAGTGGGTGCGGCTTATATTTGGGTGCGCTTAATAGTCCTTTATTCCAAAATAGTTGGGACAAATGTAAGTAAAACCAAAATGCAACAATCTGCAAATCTCATAATCTCATATTTTATTCTAAATACAACATTGATAACACATCACGTGTTGAAACAAAAGAAATGTAGCATTTTAAGGGGAAAAATTTAGATAATTTTGAATTTGATTACTGCAACATGTCTCCAAAATGTTTTAATGGGGCTACAAAAGGCTGGAAATGTAAGTGTTGCAAAAAAAAAAAAAAAAAAAAACACCACATTTTTTAACTAATAAGGTTGGTTAATTGGATCAGTAACATGTTTGAGTATGAAGAATGTATATTCTTAACATGAAATTGCAAGAATTTTGAATATCTAATAATCTACAGTACATAATCACATTCAAAAATTGCAAATATCTGAAGAAATAGATAAGGGTAAAAATAGATTTTGGATGTTCATGGATCTTTGGGCCCTCAGGCAGCGCTGTTTATAAAACAGGTATGATTCTGTAATAAAATCACTGCATTGGTTTAGATACACATCTAGAAAAGATTCTCAGAACACAATTTTGCAATGTCTTCCACAAATGCAAGTTCAATCTCTATCATGCAAAGACGAAGCCATATGTGAACATGATCCAGACCTGTCACCATCTTCTCTGGGCCAAAGTTCATACAAAATGCATTGAAGTATAAAACTGTTTTGTGGTCTGATGAAATTCGTTTTGGAACTATGGTCTATCCACTGGACTAAAGAGAAGGGGGTTTATCCAGCTTGTTATCCAGGGTCAGTGGTAACACACAGTGGTAAACATGGCATGTTGAGGACATCAAATTCAAAATGACCTTATTTTTCCTTTTAAATGGTACATTTCCTCAGTCTATGTTCTACTGTGAATATAATAAAGGTTTGTAACATTTGAAATTCATTGCATTCTGTTGTTACTTTGTAAGGTAATATTTGGCAGGAATGATGCATGTATGGGCTGTTATCAGTTATTACACACCTAACCTGTTCAAATACAATAATACAATTATTGTGCAGGGAAACCAACAAAAAAAACAAGCAAGCGAATAAACAAAATCACTGCTAGACTTTGAGTATTTGCTGTTAATGTTTATAACAAATTAATAATACACTAAATCCGGACATACAAATCTTAATTAAATTTAAAAAGAAACAGAGAAAGAAATGAATAAATGAATAGATAGATAGATAGATAGATAGATAGATAGATAGATAGATAGATAGATAGATAGATAGATAGATAGATAGATGTTTGTACTTGACAAATATTTATATATTATTTATTATAGAAATTGACAAAACTCTATTAGTTGTTTACAGTTTTCTGTAATGAAACCCGCTGTATTAAACCAATCCTGTATTTAGATTAAGAGTGAGAAATCTCGAACAGTTGGCAGCTGTGTACGAGGTGAATTTTCTCCCTGAACACCATACGGAGGACATTAAAAAATAATGGCTGCCACACAAATTCTGCCTTCCCCTCCACATGTTGTTGATTTCTCTGATTAAACCTGAACGGGAAGGCGAGTATAAATGCATTTACAGGTCCCGTTTGCTAAAACGCTCTCCTCAGCATAAAGCCGTAAGAGAAACGCGAATAGGCCGATGTTAATAAAATCACGCACTGCGTCACTAACTAGACACTTCTGCATTTTGCAGAAACCGGAGGACAAATAATGTTAAGTGAGTCTGTGCTGCGGATGAATGCAAAACAGCTGGAGCTTCATCCGGGAGAACATCTTTGGACAGCTCTTAAAGTGGGGCTGGAAGCAAACAAGGAGATCTTAGCACTCCTCAGTATTATCAGCCTAGAGGAGGAGGGATGTGTGAGTAAAGAGGCTGTTAGATGAAGGCTAAAGCCTCCTCCTTGTCTGCCAGGGTGCTCGAAAGTGCCGTAATTGCTGTCTGAAAGGGAACAAAACTCTGACAGGTTATCTTAACCGCTGATGTTCTCTAGAGACAGTTTCACACGCAACAGTCTCTAGAATCTAGAATAGCGCAAAAAAAAACAAAACAAAACATTGTCAGTTTTGCGAGTGTAAAATGACATGATAATGAAAAAGTTTAGATGAGAATTAATGTCTTTGAACGAACATGAAGGCTCAGGGAACTTAAATGATCATAATGCACAAAATCTAAAAAACTTGCTGTGATTGGGTTGCAATAGCAGAATGCATGTTATACAATTTTATTGTTATCAGCTCAGCAGGGCATGAGTCTGGGGTTCCATTGGTCCACAGGTTCACTAAAACTGGGTAACTGAAGCCTGGAAAAAACATCACCTGGTCTATTCCCAATCCAGTCCAGTAAAATCAATGTAAAATGTATTTCATTTAAGATAACTTCATGAAATGAGAACATTGTAGATCTAATCTATGTAGTAAAATCAGTGTTATTACATAACTCATCTCTTAAAAGAATAATGACTTTACCCTCTTGAGTCTGCCCAACTTAAAAAAAAAACAAACAAACAAACAAAATTTCCACAAAGATATAGATCATCTATGTAATTACAAACTGTATCAAGCATAATTTTTTTTTTCTAGAAATGAAAGTAATTGTTTAAAGAATACAACTAATATAACAACTATAACATTACATTATATGCATGAATAGAAATATGCAAAATGGCACTAATTACACCACAATATATATGTATGTGTATATATGTATATATGTATAATGCCCACCAAAATATAACTTTTTGCCAGGCATATATTTTTCATCAGAGGTAGAAGACAAATCCCAGGTATATACTCAGTAGGCACGGTCAAGGCTCAGGAAAGGGCGCCTACATTATAAAAAAAGAAAGAACTCGTTTCCCAGAGGACATAGAGTGTGTTCAGTGTAGGAGAATCGACTATGAGCTTTTTTCTTTTTCCAATATTTACAGTGAAAGAGAAATTCATTGGAAAATAAACTCAAAAATCCCAAATCTCGATGCATTCGCTAACAGAAAAAAACAAGACATGCCAAATGAAAAATAACATTTTATATTTCAGACAGCATGGGCACTCATGATTCACCCAAATAATAATTATATATTAAAAAAAAGCTAGCACTCAGAAAAAGTGTTGAGGAAATAAGCAATTACTTCACATGAGAATAATTAGCTCTTTTTCTTTTCGTCATTAATGATGGCAGTTATGACAGGTGGGAGTGTAAACATGCAGAGCCTACAAACTAGCTTACTAATGAATACCACCATCTAAAAAAAAACACACACCTAAACACAAAAATAAATACTTCATGCCTAGCTGAGTTTTTTCTTATATATTTATTAATTATATTTTTTTCATAAACTATCAAACTGTACTGACATCACACCAGACTGAACAGATTGTTTGAGCAAAATCTATTAATATGCCGAAATACTTTGTTACTGTAAAGTAAAGTACAATTTTTCTGCTATCGGTACTTCACTTTTTTTTTTTTTTTTTTCTGAAATTTTTACTTTCACTCATTAGATTTTTTTAAACAAATATCTGTACTTTCTACATCTTACATTTTTAAACCAGAATCCTTACTATAGTTTTAATCTTTTTGGTGACATGATCAATATTTTTTCTTCTCATTGTGTTTTTAGGTCATCAACCTATTTCTTGTCATAACACTGGTGTATTATTCCCTGGCTATCACCCACCACAGACGTAGGCTAGCCCACAAAGCTACAGTAACAATAATCAAAGCAGAAGGCAACAAGAAGTGTGGATAATGTGGATGAGACAGGGGGAGTCAGAGATGTATAGTACATAGTATACGTGTATGTACAGAGATATTCCTGATCACATGATCATCATCTTTCTCTGTTTTTGTTCTATATGGTGGTTGTTCAGCCTGATTCAGCCTATTCATCTAATAACAATATTGGAAATTCTTCTAAAATTCTTCTGAAATTCTTTGTATTATTGCATAAATATGAGGTGAGGTCTAGTTACGCGCATGACACTTAAACAGATATTAGTAATGGCTACTTTATACGTACAGTAGGTACATGTCAAACGTCTTCACTTTAACTCAAGTGTAGTCAGTCTTTTAAAACATAACTATCTGTACTTCTACTTGAGTGAAGGATGTGTGTACCTTTGTCATCTCGGTATGGTGATTAACTAAACAACACAAACCAAAACTAGGACTAATTGATTTAAAAGGTTGACATGTGGAAAACATACTGATTGACTTTTAGGGTTGCTTATATCACTAATTGATTACAATTCACACTCAGAGTTACCTGGAATGGTTTGTCTGGCCTCCTGGATTGCCTAAACCAAGGATATTAATACAAAAAAATATTTTAATACAAATGGGAAATAAAAACCTCTTCTGATCTGCAATTGAAAAAAAGGAAATGATGGGAAATACCATGAGATCTGGGTGAAAAACCAGAATCACAACAATGGCTCTCCTGTGCCTCCACAGAGCCATTTGCAGTGAGGCATCACATCCAGCTGCTCTTACACAGCCTCACATAGCTGCATACACACACACACACACACACACACACACACACACACACACACACACACACACACTCACACTCACACTCACCGGGGTCTGCTATTGTTAATCGCAGTGAAGCAAAAAAGATCTGCCCTGCTTTTCTCACATTTTTTATCAGATGCTAGCCCGAGGGAAGCTCCAGAGGAAATATACACTGCAGTGGAAAGAGGAAAGTGGACTGGAAATTGGCAACAAATTTGTGCTGTGGAACGAAGGATAAAGGGAAAAAAATGGAATAAATAAATAACGCATTCCAAATCCTAGAATGGAGACATTAGTGTTGTAACTATGACATTTTGCCACTTTCAGTGCTTACAGTGCAACACTTAGCAGCAATGAAAGAAGCTGTGGAATTTCAAATGAAGTGATTTGATTCGATGGAATTTAAAGAGCCATGTTAAAAAGGTTCTGTCTAATGCTGGAAGTTACATGTTGGCAGGATCAATGGTGACGATCTCAAGATCTTAGATTAAATCTATTTCTTATAAATATATAAGTAGTAAAGGTTTCTAGTAGCTACATTTATGGCCCAGAAGATCCTTGCATTATTTTGCCCCTTGGTGGAATAACTGTGCTCTGTTTCAAATATCTCAATTTCAAGTCCACAAGTCGATTTTCATTTAGAACACAGCTCACTAAAATAAACTCATTTGCTGGACCAGATTAGAACCTTACTCGAGCTGGATCAGGTCTGAGGGGATATGAGGTATGTGTGCCACCTCTGAATGTCCTATGAAGTATGGCTTTTTATTTTAACAATAAGCAAATATGAATCTAATAACCCTGCTTTGTAGTTTTGTAAATTTGTTTGCACAAATGTTTTCTTTGACAGTAGTATTCTGCCAATGATATTGGAGTCACCTAAACATTTTTTGGCCAATCAGACTAAATGAAAATAAATGCACGAATCACTAAAGTAAAAAGAGTGCATGGTGTTAAAGGCATTTATTTAGACTAACTATGAGAACCTGAGTCATGTGAGCCAGTAGAAAACAAGCTTCACTGTTATCCTGCTCTTGCTTAGTGTATATGTAAAAAAACATATACTGTATATACCATATAGTCACCTGACCATGTGATTGGTATGTGCTTTTTCTACATCCCAATTCACATTCAGTCCTCATTTACTGTTATTATAACCTCCTCTATACTAGTACAATGTTCTACTGGATTTTAGAGTGTGCTTGTGGAGATTTGTGCTCATTTAGCCAAAAGAGTGTTAGTAAAGTCAGGTACTGATGTGCAGTTAACATTCCAATTCATCCCAAAAGGTGCTTAGTAGGGTTGAGGACAGAGCTTTACAGCAGATCAGGTAAGATCTTCCACTCCAACTAATGCAATTCATACATTAAAGGAGCTTGCATTGTGCACAGTGGCGGTGGAACATGTTTGGATCTCCTGGCTAAGTATTAAACAACTGTGTGTCTCCAACTTTGTGGTAATAATTTGGGGAAGAGACACATATGTCGGAAAATGTCAGGCGTCCCAATTGTTTTTGTCCATACATTGTATATATCTTGCCCGTCTTGTCTACCAAAATGGACAAAAGATTTTGATGTAAAATTAATTTGATTTCTGTTTGTCTGCCTGGATTTTGTTGTTAGTTAGACAGACAGACAGACAGACAGACAGACAGACAGACAGATAGACAGACAGATAGATAGATAGATAGATAGATAGATAGATAGATAGATAGATAGATAGATAGATAGATAGATAGATAGATAGACATTTCCAACTTTGTCTTAACAACAAATCATTGGTCAAAATATTAGCAAGTATTTACAAATTACAAATATAGATCAAGAAATTTACTATAAGATAGCATTTCTTTTTGATTTCTTGAAATGTTTAAACCTTGTGGACAGCGTTCTACACAAAAAAAAGAGTCAAAGTTGTTTAATTTAATGTTATTGAGCTTAAAACTGTTGGTTTTATGTTCCGAGGCATGCGTTTTTCATTACCAATATTTTACTGTGCATATAAGATGATTATATAAGTGATTTTCCTTCTAGCTTTTCCATAACCAGTTCACTGCAGCACTGACTCGTTGATCATTAAACCTTTTAAAGCGTCATCTTTTACTATTTTGGGTTTGGCAACTTCTTTTTTTGTACGCCACTATGAATATATACATTTTCATACATTCACTTTGTTTGGCACACAAATAAACAAACACAGTGGCAAAACGTCACTCCTCCAAACCCAAGTTGTTTTTGACTCACAGGAAGTTACCAGCTTGAATAAATCAGCGGATTTGCAATATGTGCTTTTGTGAATAATGCATGGACTTTGGCTAAACAACACTGTGCCTGATTTGTCTAGAGACTACCGAGCTGGTTTAATTATATTAGCACGGCTTACTACATTAGGTAATGTTCTAAAATCATTTTTACTTCAGGTTGGATTCTTATTTCCACTGAACCACAGGCACTATTTTACATCATCTACATTGCACAAAATGAGGCAATCTGGAAGCAACAATCCGTACATACAGATGCCAGTTTTTTATCATGCTTCACCCCATTGCAGTTGTGATCACTGATTGAACATTGCTCCTAGTTATTTTACACCTGTTCTCTTGTACAAACTTTGATTTTATACACTTCTACTATTAAATATGAATCATATTGTCTAGTATATATAATTGCCATATATGCCATATATTTCTCTGACTAGTGAAGGGTTCTTGTACATTGCAAATAACAAGCATGTGCATTTTAAAAGAAAAAACTAAGAAAGTTATATATATATATACATGGTTAGGAACCAAGGCATTTCATTCATGACCATACATTTTTATTAATAATGAATCAATTAAATGATCTCATTGATAAATCGATGTAAATTGGTGGAAGAGGAGTAAAACATGACAGGTTCTGCTGTTGTAGGAAAATCACAACACCCTGGCACTATTTTTCTGACCTGTCATGTTTATTCTCTTAGAAAACCAGAGAAGGAGGACAAAATGTACACTGGATTGAATATATATTAATATTGTGGAACAACCAGGAGACACCTAAACACTCACATTCTAGCAGCTGTAAACAAACATTCCTTTACCGACTGGTAACTTCTTTCTTATATTGATTTTTCTATCTTTGAATCTGTTCATGTTCCAAATTTAATCTACCAACAGAACTAGATCATTTAATTAAGGGGTGGAAGAAGACTGAAATAATAAAAACCCAACCTCTGTTGTTATTGTTATTGAGAAACAGAAAGTATAAATTCATTTATATTTGAGACTTTGCTGTGTTTCCTGTGAAATAAGACTCATTCCATAAATGCTGAGGAATGTTTATTAACAGAAACATATAATAATCTTAATCATTACATATGTCTTTTTTTGAAAATAATATACGAGATTATTAGTTTTTGATTACATGGCGTGTCTGCAGTACTTATACTGTACACGAGTTGCTAGTGTAAAAAACTACAAAATATTAGAAACACTAATCTAACACACACAAACACACACACACATGCACACACACACAAATCTGCAATCACACTCTTGGGCATCGTTATCTCAACACAGTGTAGAATGACACGTGGTGGCAGTGAGAGACACCTGAGCTTCCTCACTGTCTCAGTTTCATCTGTTTACTCATTTACATCCAATTGAAGAAATTGGATTGGGAAGATGAATTGTTTTATTTCATTAGTGAAATGGTGTTTTTGTTCCCATGTCATTATAAGGGAAAGAAAGAAATACTGTCCATTCAAACCATATACTGTATATACTGTATATCATTATCTGTTAATGTAAGCATTAATATAATAATATAGCAGCTGTAACATGTATTTTTTAATATGAAGCAAAATTGATTACAGATGTATATTCTTGTAATTTTTAAATGCATCATGATGGAAAAAACCCCAACAAATTCTCATAATTATTCTGGATTGCGTGTTTTTATTAACTGTTCATTTACGACCAATTATTACGACATACTTATAATGAGATCTATTCGTTGTCTAAATGCTTTTTAATATTAATTCTTATATAATTAGGACTGGTCACTATTCAATATAAAAGCTTTGGAGTACAGCATGTGACATTATATAGTATTAGTGTATAACATACAGTATTGAGACGTTATATGATGAATTATTTCCACTTCATTAGGTGTTATTAGAGTTCATTACGAATCAACACTTATAACAGAGAAGATTTCGGTTCAAATAATTATTCTAGTCACAATTATAATGATTTAGGTAACGCAGGTTATATTGTGTGTTTGTATGTGTTTCTTTAGTTGATAATTTTAAACAAATGTATGCTCCAAATTCAGTGTATTCCCTAACAGTTTCTTGAAATGACTCAAAAATGTGTAAAACCAGGCTGCATGATCTTACATACAATTACAGAAATCTAAAATAAAAATGATTTAATAAATAAAATTTCTCCCTCAGTTTAAGGTTGTACGCTTTTAAATGACGTGAATTTTTTTTTATCCCGCTCCAGCTCTAATTCACATCAATACACATCAATATGTACTTCCGTGTTTGCCAGTACGACACAAACAAGTGTGATCAAGAAGGTGATTTATCCCATTTCTCTCCATGCTGAGATACGCACTCATGTAGCGCTTCTTTGTTCTGCTCCTGTCATGTCTCTGTCACATCCTGAATGGGGAACGCAAAGCTTTTTCAAATTGTCACTGATGCCACTGCCAAGGAAGTAAACCTGTCATCCGAGGCTGTGATGTTCAGCAATTCAGAGCACGTGCAGAAATGCCAGCTGAACAGCAGGGTTTTATTCGTTCTCTCTTTCTCTCTTTTCTGCCCTCGAAAATGCGGTAAATTAAAAAAGAAAGATACTATATATCTAAATTAATGAATAAATAATTCAGTATTTAAAATAACGTCTCACAGCACCCAAGGAAAAATAAATAAATTAAAAAAATGAATGAATAAATGAACAGAACTGCCAATTATTTGTTGTGTCTATAAACAAATAAGTGCTCCCGCTGTCCCATAGGTCTCAGACATATTACCTCTGAGCGCTGCTTTCCTCACCCCGTCTTTCTCTCACTCAATAAAGCTAAACACACACCTCGAAGTCCACAATTACCCTGAGCCGAGTAGGAACCAGAGGCAACGGATGGGGTTGCAAACAGGACATCACCATTCATGTGAATACATGAATCGACTGACATTTGATATGGTGAGTAGCATGGGGTATCGGAGACCTATTCTGGCAGTGGTAAGGCTGTGTGTTGGTGTGGGTGTTCATGTGTGTGTATGTGTGTGAGAGAGAGGCAACAGAGTGCACTTCTAACTCGAATAGATGGTGATTGTTTAGCATCGAGTTCCACCAATTACAATGACTGAACCATTTTTTTTAGAGACATCTTTTGTGATCACAGTAATATTCACCCCAGAATGAATGTGAATCACCTCAAAGTGAACCCCAGGCTCATTTTTGGACGGACAACCTTCCTTTGTTCCGAGTTAATCCTGGCATGGCACGATAAAAAAAAGGCATCAATACCACAGTTGTCAAGGAAACATGAGCTGCCACTAATTGCTCATTCAAGAATATGCATGCTAACTAAAAAAATAAAAATAATAAAATAAAAAAAGACCATTAATTAGACCAGAACAGTAGATTATATACAAAGAAAAGTTCTTTTGAGTTTAGCAAGAGCATTGGGTCTATTTTAGGTCTACTGCTGTAGAGCATACTTAATAAAAGCCTTAGAGAAGCCTTCGATAAAGATATATTGGGTTTTTCCAGAACAGTAAGCAAGTCTGAACATTACAAAAAGTAGGACGGTTACAAAACATTTAAAAGGAAAAGAGTAAATTATAAATACATATAAATCAAAATGGTCAAGGATAAAAACAAAAAGTTCAAGTAAAAAAAAAATTAAACAGATTCCATATGAAAATCACTGGCAGCCTTTTGCACCAAGAGGATGTTAAATCGATACTAAACACACATCGAGTGTGACGACATAAACATGAAGTGCTACATCCAAGTCCTTACACAGTAAATTAAAATGAAAAAAAAAATACACATTTATAGTGGGTACTTCTACCAAGTACGTCTGCCTACAGTGATCATAGCAACTACTTATCATTTACATTTATCTAAGCTGATACCCGCATTCAGAGCGGATTAGAAATATCTCATTTATAAAACAATGCAGTTGTGGGTTAAAGGCCTTATACAACGTAATAGTCGGGATGTGCTGGTATTTGAACTCATGACTTTCTGATCAGAAGTCTAATGTTGTAACGATAGAGTTTTCACCTCCCATAACATTTGGTTTATTCTTTAAGACTATGGTGTATATATGTTGAAATCACATTTAGCAGTTTGTAAATTAAAAGACATGATTTTTTTTTTTTTTAATCAGGCAACAATGAGCTTAGAAATGTTCGGTTTACTGGTGCATTAATGTGGCCTGAATTTTAAGCCATGGAAAGAACATCGAATTTAATTTCTAATAATCAATTGACCTACTCGCAAGCTAACATTCTGAAATCTTAAATACAAAAAAAGCAGAATGACAAGAAAGAGCAGAATGTTTTAAAACATATATCTATGCCTGTTAATACAAAGAAAATAGATAACTGCAGCGCATTGAACAACACGAGCGCTTTTCAATCTGAAGCGGAGGCTCGTGTTCTGAGTTTGAACAGAAACCAAAACTAATACATCCCGATTGTAGCTGCTTTTCAAGCAAAGCCCTCGATCACAACATGATGCTGCTCGATGATTCAATGAGATCAATTCACCAGGACTGTGTGCTGTGACTTTTTTAAATATGGATTTAAAAATAAGAAAATATATTAGGAAAACCAATGCATAAACAATTCATTGAACATAAACAAAATGGCTGTGTGTCATATTCCAGGAGTGAGTTTTTGTAAAAGGGTTAAACATCCAAAAATGCATTAATAATCATCTGAATTTGTTTATTGAGTAAACGGGAATCAAAGAAAAAAAAAAAAAAACATCGGAAATTATACCAACACAGAAATGTATGTCGATTTCTCATATATAAAATTGTATTTATTTTTATTGTTCAAGGTACATTCTATTTCAAACAATCATTAACTTAACAATATCTTAAATAAGGACTGAATAATATATATTTCTTTCTTTTCTGAAACGTAAAACTGGTCTCTCCGTAATATTAACTCGAGCGGACAAAGTAAAATTGTCAAGCTAATATGATTGAGCATAATAATATTGCACATGGAGTGTGATATGATTCTGACCAAATCAGTAGCAAAAACACACTGAATTTTAAAGATAATGTGAAAATGCACAGTCCTTGTTTTAAAAAAAAGAGAGAGAGAGAGAGAGAAATAAATTAAAGAAACAATAACGATCTACACGCCTTCGGCCTAATTCTCAATTTTGTATCCCGTAGCACATTTGTAAAAAAATTCAGAATCATATCACGTTAATGCACACTTATTTTGGTTGCATATTGTTAAAAAAATTTCTTTGACAAAATATTCATGGGCTATAAGATCGTTGGACTTGATACACTATGAGGCATTACCTCTTGTGATGTAATAGTGAACGTGACATCACTATCACTAGCTCCTATGCTCAGGTTAGCAGTAAATTACATTGGGACACATTGTCGAAACAGAAACGCTTGATTTACCTGTTCAGAGCAGAGCTCAAAACACTTGGTAGCATTCAAAAGAAGTCCCCTGTAATCTTAAATAGTACCAATAACCTTTAAATAGTCCTGCATAGAAAAATAAATTAAATATGAAGTAAGTAATCTACCAATTAACAGGTGACAGTGGTGTTCAGTGTTGTTGTCCTTTTTGAGTTTGTTGTTGTTTCCTTGAATCCGTGTATGTATCGATGGGATTGTTCTTTTCTTTTCTTTTTTTTTCTTTTTTTTTTCTTTTTTTTTTCATTTTAAAAACTGCCTCACAAATACAAATAATGTCGACTTACAAAATAAATCAGATACGCTTACATGGCAAGCAGCTATGGAGATCTTTTCTTGGGTTTTATGAATGTCCTGTCATGTGCCGTACCCAAAAACTTCAAGAGGAAATCACATTTCGTTAAAACAAATTTTAAATGGCTCCTTTACAGAAACAACTGACGGAATCATCCGGATTGTTAACGATGTCAGAACTGTCAGTGCTTTCAGTTCGGTTACAACTGAATCCACCGGTTTCAAGGCCCCGAAAAAAGAAAAGTGTCAAATTAAAATCCGAAAAAAGACAGTACTCTGGGGGGATTCCGAAACGTTCATGCTTGCGCCCAGCTTGCCAATCTTCGACTCCATTTCATTTTGTCTTCCAAAGCACCCTAAAAATACTTCCAACCAAAAACAATGAACAAAGGGTCAATATGCAATACACTCATCATACTCTTTTTTTTTTCTTTTTTTTTAATGACCCAAAAAATGTGTTTTAAAATAAAAAAATTTAAAAAGCATCTGATAATTCAAACAAAAGTAGGAATCTCATGGAACCAATTTCATTAGCAGCAATCTACACTTGTTTATAAGATAATCTATAACCTCTCTTAAAGACTAATCTTATATATTTTTTTAATACTTTATAATGGCATCATCACTTTGAAAAAATAAGAATATTCGAACTTACACAAACACCAATTCTAGTTATATATATTTTTTTGTGGATGAAATCTGTGTCCGGTATTCCATGGGTCATGAATATATATAGATTTTTTTTTTCCATAAGGCACTTTTTTTTTTTTCGTGTAAGTAAGGGGCACGTGAAGATGAGAGGGCTAAAATTTACTGAGGGCTGTCTGTTCCTCTAGAACTTGAAGATAGTCAGGGGTCCCTTGGAGTTTTGCTTTTAGTTCATAATATTCGCTTTTACGCTGCTCAACAATTATCTTACTGTGGTTTCCCCCTATCAAAGACTTTTTTGTTTTTTTGTCATGTGGTTTCTCGGGGTAACGGATCTCAAAGCCACTCACCCCTATACTGTTGAAATCCTTTTTGTTGTCCAAGTAGTTGTGTAGGAACAGACTGGACTCTCTGCCAGGTAGGAACTCATCCAGCTCGTCGATGGTACTTAATCGTTTCCTGGGGTCCAGCGTTAGAGAGTCCTTGTCGCTGTCCGCGCTGTTGCGTAAGAACATTTTTGCTCTCTGAGAATCAGCAAACTTGAAGCCGGCATCTGAGTCTCTCATTCCACAAGTGTGGGCTTTGCTCATGTGCTCAATGGTCTGCGGGATGAAGGTCTCGCCGCCCAGGTCATCGTTCTTCCCGCATTTGTGGTTGTGCCTCCGTAGCTGGAGTTGCATCGAGCCACACTCCTGGTTGCCAAGCCCCTCCTGCCTTCCAGCCGGCTTTTTGTTTCGTCTTAGCACAAAGATCAGCAAGCAGAAAGCGACGAACACTGTGAGGATCAGGACCACCAGGATACTTAAAATCATGATTGACAGAGGCACTGGCCCACTAGGAGGTGCTTTGCCAACTCCAGCAGGTGACATTGATGTGGCCAGGGGGGTTGAACTAGTCAGGATAAAAGGGGGCCTGGCTATTAGCTTAGGGCACAGGATCTCGTTTTTCAGCTCGCGCAGCTCAGTGTTTGCAAACTGCACTGGGGATGCACATCTGACCTCCTTGGCAGCCACCCCCTCATTCAGCTTTTCCAACCACAGTTTCAAAGCCACTAAATCACATGAGCATTCCCAAGGATTGCCTTCAAGATCTATCTGTGTGAGAGATTTGAGCTGGTCCAGCACGCCACTCACAGGCAAAGTCATGAAGTGATTGTTCTTTAGATTCAATCGAGCGAGAGGCACTCCAGCAAAAATATAAGCGGGGAGGCTTCGGAGCACGTTGTTGTTTAAATACAAAAGCTGCAAATTTGGCATGGAGTCAAACGTCCCTGCTAACACCTCCTTTATAGCATTGTATTCCAGATACAAATACTGGAGGTTGCTGAGGCCAAGGAACATTTCCGGGTGTAGCTGTTCAAGCTGATTGCCATTAAGGTATAGCCTGCGGAGGTTGGTCAGATTTCCGAACACGCCTTTTTGAACAGTGGATATTTGATTACTGCCCAGGTGTAAGAGATCTAATCCTTCAAACCCCTGAAAGTCAGTGGGGCTGATATTTCTAATGTAATTACCACTGAGGTGCAATTTCTTGGAATTAGGAGGTCTCAGTGTAAGATCAGCTAGGCTCTGGATGTTTCTTTCCTGACAACTTACGCTGATGCCAAAATCAGATGGATGAGCTTTGCAAATGCAAGGTTGAGGACAGGAAAGTGGTGGAATTCGGGTCTGGTAGGACACAATTTGGCCATTTTTACCCACTGGAATACCAGCAACAATCCCATTCCCATAGATTTTGGAAGGGTTTGTAGTTTTTGGTGCTTTGGTAGCCGAGGGCGCAATTGTTGATGGTGCAATGTTTAATATGGTGTGTCCAGCATCTGGCTGGGAAGGAGGCATCCTTACATCAAAGTCACTGCCAACTCCCAAAGGGCATAGTTCTTGTTTATTGGTCTCTTTCAAAAGTCGACCATATAGGTCACTAGGAGTCTCACATATAGCCTCTCCAATGAAAATGTTATAGGGCATGTTCTCCAGCCAAGCTTTCAGAGGTAACAAATCACAGGTGCAATTCCACGGGTTGTCGTCCAATTGCAATTCCACTATCCTTCCGATGTGCTCCAAAACTCCAAGATATGGGAGCTTCTGTATCCTGTTACCGCGTATATCCAAGTGTGTGAGGGAGGCAAAGCGGAATATGTTCTCAGGCAGGCTCTGTATGAGATTGTCATTTAGAATTACAACCTTTAGCTTATGCAATTTGTTGAAGGCTCCCTTTTCAATATACTTGATTAAATTGTAGTCGGCCTGGAGGTATTCCAAGTTTTCGATCCCCCGGAAAGTGTCAGCCCGGAGCTCTTTTAATTCATTGTTGTTTAAGTGCAACTGTTTTAATGCACTGAGTCCCATGAAGGCCCCTCCCTCGATGTTCTGCAGCTTGTTGTTTCCCAGATGAAGCGAGACTGCGTGCGTGAAATTCAGAAAAGTGTTGGGGTAAAGAATGTACAAAAGGTTTTTCTGGAAATTCAGATGGTAGAGGCTGGATTGTGGAGGGAGCAGCTGCGTTGGCCTGTACACAGTTATTTTCTCACAGTTCACATAGAGGACGTTCTCAATGGACATGCAGGAGCAGGCACTGCAGGTCTCGGCTGAGAGTTCGGTATCCGAGTCAGAAAATGCACTCGATACGGAAAAGGCCAACAGAACAAGCAGCAGCATTTTTGCCTTTTTAAAATTCCCCAGAAAACCATTTAGCAACCTTAGGGGAGGGGAGAACAAAACATAAAATCAAAACAAGTATGGTCTTGGCACATTTTCTCTTTCTTTCTTTCTTTCTTTCTTTCTTTACACTGCAATATGAAAAGATTGCATATAAGCACTGTTTTAGAATCCTCACTCCTCTTCTGCATGTACAAGTTTTAAAAATTTGGCTTGCTGTCGAGAAATCGACCGGGACACACATTTGAGACCTCAGCTAGAGATCTAAAGAGCTTAGCTAGATGAAATAAAGATGTCTTAGTTAATGTAATAAGACTACAAATCTAACATACGAAGATCTATCTCCAGATCAAACCAATACAAATAACTAGATGAATTCAAAACCCAATGGAAAAGACCAAAAAAAAAAAAAAACCCTCCTCACATGTATTGAGGGCATCATTATAATGCAGGGTGGACCAGAACAGCTAAGCAAAATTGATATGCTAGTACTAATAGTCTTGCGAAAAAAATTCTCGACTGATTCCCGTGCGCAAACGATCGGTTCCGAATAACCGGGAGGAAAAAAAAACTCACCCGCAACGTTCGAAATATCGCCTTTTCTCCAGAAGACACCGCACTTTGCTCGGGACCTGGGGAATTTGTCCATTCAGGCTCCAATTTCAGCCTTTGCGTCTCTTCCAGTCAGCCTCCACTTGTCCTGAACGCACATTCTGCCATTAATCCCCGAGACAGAGGAGCACTTGAGGGGCATAGCAAAATGGAAATGAGAAATAAATGAAGAAAATGCGCTCAGGAGGACAAATTCAGCAGCAAAGCCAGCGGAGGTCTGCTGAAAAGCGCATCTCTGCGTGGACTCTGCTGGGCAAATCGCACCGGCATTCTTCGGTTCCTACGCAAAGAGAGGCCAAAAGGAGAAGGGACGTTGAGGATCGGATCTCCCTTTCAGCTGCCAACTACCACCACCAACACCCCCCCTCTCCACCCAGAACAGTTCCGGAGTGTTCAAAGATGTTCTTGATTTCTCCTAAGCCCTGACAATCGCTCAACTCGCGCTCCTCCAAACGATGCGCTTCGGTTTGACTGCGAAAAAGCGAAGCGAGAAGCAGCAGCGCGCTCCCATCTTCAGCGAAAGCAGATGCGGAGGATGAATAATTCAGTTTTAGTCCCGGCGTAGTTCAGCAAAAAGATGAAAAAATAAAAAAAGGGGGAGAAAAACGAGAAAAAAGGAAAGAGAGGAAAGAGAAAGCTCCAAGATTTGAGAAGCAACGAAACTCGATTTGAAACGAGTTCTTGTTCCTGCGCGCAGACTTTGGTGGAATAAGGACGCCAGCGCGCGTCAGAGAGCGAGTATTCCATCCACACCGCGGTGCGTTTGCGCACGGTGAAGGAAAGCAGAGGAGAGGAGGGGAGGAAGAGGGAGAGGAGAGAGGGAATGCAGAGAGATGGAGAGATGTGGAGGAGGAGGAGGAGGAGGAGGAGGAAGATGGGGTGGGGGTTGGGTGGGTGAGCGATAGGATGATAGGGCGCACTATAGCCCCCAAGTTTAACCACCCCAAAGCAAAGTCGGGGATGTTTTCTTTAAATCTTTAAATGTTGTAAAAAAAAAAAAAAATACTAATAATAAAAATATTAAAAAGGGATTAAAAAAAGAGAGCGAGAGAAAAAATAAATCTGTGCGATGCGTAATTTATGGATACGCCGTTTGCGCACCGGTTGCTTTACCGTCATTATGTTTTTATACGTATTTTTTTTTTTCTTCTATTTTCTAAAAATTAGATATTGTGTGATTGCCTTTTCTGTGTGCTTGTGTGCTCCGCAAATCCATGGAGACACGTCCACATAAAGCCCTTGTGACTGATGTAAGTGAAGATGACAAACTGCAGGTGGTCGCTATACCACTCTCACAGATTCCCGATAGAGGTGCATGGCAGGACTGTTACACGTGTGGACTGAAGGACATGATGAAGAAGATGAAGATGAAGAAGAAGAAGATGAAGAAGAAGAACAAGTAGATACAAAAAATAATAGAGGAACAGAAATAAAGTCCCATAGTAAATAAAAAAATAAAAAATAAATTTAGCATGCAAGAAGCTGGCTCAGTATGAGTATTCTCTTTTGGAGTGGGTTAAGGTTGAATATAGACGGGGATAAAAGCTAAAATAGTGCCCCCATCTGGCACAAAAGCGAATCCCACCACCCATGAATCATCTGGGTTGTCGATAGTAGGTTATATCAGCTTATATAAGTTCATTGGCAGTCCTTTACATCACATACATGGCCGTAATATTAATTAATATTAATAATTTTAGAATGTGGCATCCTTTCAATGAAATATAACCACAACAGTCATTCCTTCTTGCAAACAAACAGGCACGCGCACGCACACACACACACACACACACACACACACACACACACACACACACACACACACACTAAAGCACACACATAGAACACACAATGATGCACACCCAGTTAATGGCTTTGTAAAAATCGAAAAGCAGAGAACAACTGTCTGGCAAGTGATTGCAATGCTCTTTTTTTTTTAAGACTCATGAAGGCAGGCTTTCACATCCAACTGCTCCTGTGAGGGAAGTTGCTGAGGCGTGCAGGGTACAGTAGCGAAAACAGCAAATTTCTCCTTGACAAAAGGAAGTAAAATATCAAAATAGAATATCCCCCCTTCTGTAGCTGTGCAGCCAGGCACTTCAGAAATATATATATATATATATATATATAT
>MU551577.1:5133404-5164642 GCA_024362625.1 Silurus asotus
TATATATATATATATATATATATATACACAGTGGGTCTATTTTATTTTATTTTTTTACACCAAGCAGACTTCCCCAAGAGAGTTTCAGGCCTTACCTTGGATTCTTCAAGGGTCAGAACATTTGCAAGTCTCTGAAATAGCATTTCACACTCATTTACATTTCCTGCTGCTTAAAGCCGATAATTAGGTCATTCAAAAACTTGATACGGGGTGTGGTGGATGCTGGGAGAACTGGGCATGAGTAGTGAGTATTGTCACAGATAGGACTGCCTGTCTTTTGCGATGCACCACACACTCATATAGTCACTCTGGACAATTTAGAGACATCAATGCACCAATGATGTGCTCTTTGGGACTTAGAGAAAACCAGATAAAACCTATAAGCAGACAACATGTAGGAAAATCTACAAATCTGCACAGACAGTAGTCGAAGCTGATTCAAAGCCTCATAGAAGATAGCAACATCATACAAGTGTATATTGCCTAATATGGACAATCTACAAGGCTCCCTATAAAAGTATCAACATTTTTGGTCCTAATAGAGATTCAAAATTAAATTAAAGATTTTTTCCTGTTTGTTGTCACCGATGTACCCTTCTGATATACTCTTCCTCTTCCTGAGATTGCAGCAATCTTATGCTAATTAGTTCCATTTTGTACTAAGTGTCCTTAAGTACTTAATGGATTATCTTAAGACTCCATATCTGTGCACACTTAAGCATTCCCTGGGGTCTAACACTCTAGTGTTTTCTTTGTATATGAGCCATTTCTTTTTCTTTTTTATTTCTCACTCACTTGCTATTTTCGTGTCAATAAATAAGTGCGCCTGTGCAACCATGTGTGCAGGAATAAAATAGGGGACGGGGATATCCTGCCCCATTTTTCGTTCTAACCCAGTCTTCCTTCACCAGGTTTGCAAATTTTTTTTTACCCAACTGCTAATGCAGTGCGAACAGAATATTGTTCTAGTCATAAGAAATAAAAGTAAACAACACATTCATGGCTCGGTTGACCCTCTATATGCAGGACAAGACTTTACACTGGCCATCATTGAAGTTAATGCAATTTAGTTGTATTTAAATACGAGACTCGTTAAATGTTTTGCCAAGTTAGAGCCAAGGCGACAATAAAAGCTACAGAAGGAGACAAAAAGCAAGCCGTTTCAGTGCAGGCTAGGCGGTTACTACATTATTTATTTAAATTTTAACAATATAAACTAATCTTAATATCATTAGAAGAATTTCACTTCACTGGGCTGCACACAGTTTACTACTTTAGGGAAATTAGTGGATTATATACGTATATGGAACTATATACTACATTGTGAGCTAAATACGTATATAACACCAGGTTTTCACATTTTTTTACTGGCATACAGTGCCAGAAATATTGGCACCCATCATAAAAATATGAAAATATACCATATAATATAAAAAAATAATAATCTTATAAGAAAGATTTTTTTAGTTGCAATAAGCACTAGTTGCAAAATTATTAGCACCCTTGAAATTATTCTCTTTCAGACATTTGCCCTGGATGGAATATCATAAGGGAAGCATCATCATTAGTTGTACTTTTTTCATATCTGTATCAAAGATGCCCAAACGTTTTCCAATGTAGGGCCCAAAATCTAACTTGATTAAAGGCTGTGGGTCAAATAATACCAAATATTATATTAAAGTGAATATTATATTAAATATAAAATTTCCATAAATAGAAAACATGACTTTGTAATATGTGTAACTAATGCAGTTTTGATTTAAACGTTTTAAGTACAATAAAAAAAAAAATAGAGTTCAAAATAGAGTTCAGCTCTTAATAGTTCTAATGAGAGACATGAACTGATTCTCATTTTTATTAAATGTGTTTCCAAATGGCATATTTTTTTCCTCCTTTTTTTGACATTATTTGGCATGCTGGTACAAATCAAATCCCACCTCGGACCAACGTTGGCTTGTGGGCCCTAGTTTGGGGCATCTTTATCTATATCAATTTTTACCTATTTCTATTACACTTTTATATAAAGATTTTGTATTTTACAAAATTGTATTAATGTAAATAATTATTGTATAAAAATACAGTGGAACCCGGTTATGTCGATGTAGTAGGGGGTCGCCAAAAATCACCAAGGTAACCGATGATCGAGATAAACAAAAATCAAAATGGTGGCAGTATATTAACGTGCTTGAAATTTCTTTATGTACACGATGTGCGTTAATAAATAAGAATGTGCATGCACGTGTTTTTGGAGGGTTTTTTACACAACAGCGTTGCCGCGATTTGTTTGATGAAGTCATGCTATAAAAATGTACATACATTTGTTAACAACAAAAGGCATAAGTGCACCTACTAACAGCAGAGATTCACCAGTAAACAATACAAACCACCGTCCATTCTCCATACAAACCTTTATTATATTCTCCAACATTATAAACACACAGATCACTCAAAAAAAAAAAAAACAGCGGCTGCACAGTGTCGTCTCACATTTAGTCCACATGTGGAAAAAAAAAGAAAAATAAACAGTAACTAAGTTTCTGAAATCTTATGACCATCAGGCTGAAGTAATCCACACAAACACACAAAGCAAAGTGTCCGAAAAAACTTACGTCCACGATGCCGAGGGGGAGAGAGATAGAGAGAGAGTGAGAGAAAGAGAGTGAGAAAGAGAGAGAGAGAAAGAGAGAGAGTTTGTAAACAGAAAAAATAGGGAGATTAAAAAATACCGCGACCGGCAGCACGGCGCAAAACCGGAAAAAAAAAAAACCCGTAAGATCCAAAACCGAACCCGAAACCAAAAACGAGGGACAGAAAAGTTTTAAACGTGAACGGCCAAAGGGGGCGTGGCAGGTGCTTTCTCGGCCACTTTCTCTGAAGCTCCCGGCTTCAACTCCTTACTGAGAAAACCGTGCTCCTTACCCTGCTCGCTCGGTAAGAAGTTGAAGCCGGAAACGCCGCGTTCATCGCATAACATTTAACAAAAAAATGCATATGTGCACTTACTAACAGCAGAGATTCACCAGTATACAATACAAACACCTGTAGTATCTGTAAGGTTTGATTTTTCCGCCACTTTCGCGAGTTCTTCTGCGGCTGCCCACATAACTGACTTTAAAATTTCTAATTCTTCCCCCCCTTGTGCTCGAGATATTAGGGTTCCGCGACATAACCGATAAAAAATGCGTAGAAAAATTCGGTTCCACTTCAAAAACGTCGACTTAATAGGGTTGTCGAGGTAACCGAGGGCGAGATAACCAGGTTCCACTGTAATATATATATAAATTTATAACTAGCAACAACAACAACAACAACAACAACAATAAAAATAATAATAATAATAATAATAATAATAATAATAATAATAAATAATAATAAGTCATAACCTGACAATACATGACATAGTATTTTAGTATTTTATATAATGCATGTCATAATAATATAAATATACAATTGATAATAATGCATTACCCACAAAAAACCTTAGAATTGGTAATTACATACCCTACCTGAAGCAAGTATAATCTTTTTGTCAAGAGGAAGGTATTAAGCAGGCAATAAGACCAGAAAAGCAAAAACTGGAAATATTTATCAGAATCGAAGAATCTTGGAATGTCAAGAAAGTATTTATTTTTTTTTTTTTACTCCAATACGTTTCTTTAAAAATAGGCTTTTCCAATTTGCAAATTTAGCATTAAAGAGAACCTGTCACAAGGCCACAGGTCACAGGTAAAGTATATATTTCTACTTTAAAGTACAGAAATGGTGCATTTAATCCAACACTGGCATTTAAACACAGAACCTTAATGAATGTAACGAGTCAGTAGGAAGATGAGTGGGTGTGGGGTTCTTGCTGCGGTGTTCGATTTAAACATGACAGTAATTTCTGGGATCACAAATTATATAAGCCTATAAAAATAAGGAAGAAAAAGAAATTAATGTTTCAGGAGGTGGGAGCTTTGAGTAGGGAGTGTTTTGGGATGAGCTAGAGGGTTGATGACTAGCGTGACACATCTAGGCACTGATGCACCATGAACCTCTCTCTCTCTCTCTCTCTCTCTCTCTCTCTCTCTTTCTCTCTCGCTCTCTTTGCGCTCTTGCTCAAGCAGAAGCAGAAGAAGTAGCGAGCAAGCTAAAAAGCTCCAATTTGTTTGTTTTGCCAAAAGGTTTTAGGTCTTTGTCTGTTGACCGTATCAAGGGACACCAGCACAGATAAACAAAAGCTTGCATCTGCTCTTACACTCAGTCTGTTTTGTTCTCTGAAAGATGTATCGCTAGAATAGGCCCATTTTCAGTGAAGTGGTATGCTAAAACTATCATAGAAATGACAAACATCTGTACTGTATTGCACACTGATGACTTAAATATGTGGATAAAAGCAATGGAATTCTTCCCCAAACTGATACCACAATGTTAAAGGCTCAAAATTGTGTAAGATGTCTTTCGAATTTAAATGTCCCTTTTTCTTCAAATTGTTGGATTCATATTTACTTCAAATTTATAACAATTAACCTGTGAACAAAGCAAACGTCATGAAATATGGTTTACATGGGATGGAGTGGAAGATATTAAGTGGACTGCTATAAACCTCTGACTTTAACTATACCAAGTACCTTTGGGATGAATTGGGATGCTGAATAGACCCCAGGCCTCCTCTTTCTACATCAGTACCTGACTTGGCTAATGTCCTTGTGATTGAATCAGCACAAATCTCAACAATAACACTAATATCTAGTGAAACATCTTGGCAGAAAAGTACTGTACTGTGGACTCAATGTACAATGGGATGTAAAAAAAAAAAAAAAGCACATCTAAATCTTTGTATGTAAAGTGTATGTCAAAGAAACATATACAGTAATATGCATTATGGTGTCAACATGTTAGTTTTTTAAAACAGAAAACATTAACACTTTATTATAAAAATGTTGGAATATTACATTGAATACATAACAAAAATGAAAAAAATAAATAAATCCTAATATAAACTGTATAAAATGCAAAAAGTTATCCAGTGCATTGTTAAAATGTTCTATTTTAATTGCTCCTGCCAATTCACCTCCTTATTCACCACATCAGCATCCTTATTCTCATTCTCACTTTCTCTCTGTAGACTTGATACCATTCCTACACCTCTGTCTTCACCCTCATCGTCATCCTCATTATCACCTTCTCCTTGTAAGTTGCTCATCACCTCGACCATGACTAAATTGCATATCATTCTCACTATCGTCCACTGAGAGTGTTACCTCTGCTTTATACATGTTTCATTTATAGTATGACAGGCATTCGACTTAAACATAATACCGGGTGTCCCAAAAGTCTTCATACATAAGGGAAATTGACACTTTTTAGCACAATAAAGACAGCATTATTAAAAAAAAAAACACCCTGAACATGTTTGCTAATATATAAACATAAAAATATGAAAGACATTTTGTTAAAAAGGGATCAGTTTTGGTATCTATGGAGACTTGGGATGGCTGTAAGAATCATATGGCGATAATACGATAATACTAATATATGTGAAAATTGTCAATTATAAACTATGCTAATAAAAAAACACATACAAATCATTCTGTATGCTTATGTACCCAGCTTTTATTAAGGCTTGGTGTCATTTCATTATGGGACAATATATGTATTTGAATTATTTTCTCTCTCACATTTATATATTTAGGATTATTTTATATTTATCATAGAGTTCTGATTATAATGGCATTCTAAATGTATGTTGATAAACATAAACATGTTAATTGTGTATGCTGAAAATTTTTTGCACAAATACAAGGTGGTATCAAAACGTTTCAAAACTAATGGTGCCCACTGGTGCTATTCTGATCAGGTGCTTTACCACGTCTGCGCTGACATGCGGCTGCACTGAGCCGTTCAAGGTGTAATTTAAAAGCGGAAGAACATCACTGGAAAATGACAAAAGATCAGAAAAACCTTTAACAAGCTCAACCCACTAAAATGTCGAAACTATTCAGCAATTTCTGCATGATGATCATCAGAGATCCACATGATCTCACTTTCAAACACACCCTACTCGCCAGATTTGGCTCCTGTGGACTTCGCCCTCTTCCCGAAGATGAAGATCCAGCACAAAGATCGTCGTTTTGACACCGTTGCGGAGATCCAGCATGAATCGCTGGATGTGCTTGACAAACTTCGAAAAGAAGATTTCCAGGACATATTTTAGAAGTGGCAGGAACGCTGGGAGCGCTGTATTGATGTGCAATGAAATTATTTTGGAGTTAATAGTGTGTAAGTGTAGATAAATACAGTACTTTCTTGTAGACAGAGTTTTGAAACTATTGTTTCCATCTTGGTTGGCATCAACTGGCTGCCAGCCAACTTAATGCCTACTCTCTATTTAAAGATTTTTTTTTTTTTTTCCATAATTTTTTTATTATTATTTCTTTTTTATTTTTATTTTATATCTTAAAATAGGCTTAAAAATAGTCAGAGGTTGTAAAACACATAATAAGTAAAACAAGTGTGTTCAATATATACAGTATTACATTTTTATTATTGCATTAATTAACTTATGAATGTAATATTAATATTTGCTCTTTATATAATAAGACCATATTCATTATGTATGCTCTTTATCTTATTATTGAACTAGATGAGTGTTCAAACAGCTTTTAAACCTAGGGATATTTTCTTTAGAGGAAAGCATAACATTAAAAAAAAAAGTCAGAACATCCAATTAATCCATTAATGAAAAAATAGGAAATTTACAGCTTTATAAGTCACCCTACATATCACATCCATCAAATTTCTCATTTGGGAAGCCAAACTTAGACAGCTG
Source organism: Silurus asotus (assembly GCA_024362625.1). Lineage (NCBI taxonomy): Eukaryota > Metazoa > Chordata > Actinopteri > Siluriformes > Siluridae > Silurus > Silurus asotus. Next base: position 5,140,216 of record MU551577.1, read on the forward strand.
CATAAGCCATTTCTGATTAAAGAATGAAAAACTTTCCCCACATAAATACTGAAGCAACTTTTCGACTTTTGTAAGTATCCAACTCTGAAAAAGTGCGTTCTTATAGACCCTTAAATGGTCTGACTATTTCCTCGCCCTCACCATTCAAAACTTCACCCATGAGTTGTTTTGTAAGAATTGTTGTAAATTTTCGATCATCATCAGACCATCCTTCTCTACAATCCGCTTTGATCATTTAAGTGTCACATTTTGCACTGCGAGTTTTAGCAAAGTGTTTTTTTTTTAAAGAAAGACTGGCTTCATTTCTGAGCTATCAGCAAACGATCTGTGCTCAGACAAAAAAGGAACAATAGCATACCAATCTGCTTTCTGTTCCTTCCTTTCTGTTCCCTTCTCTTTTTTGACTTGACATGAAACAGTTTTACTTGCTTTCTGCTTCTCATTCTATTTCAATGTAACCCTTACATTGCTGTTCTCTCCTGTCATTTTGCAATGACGTTGCTGCTTAAGCTATCAAACCAAAATCTGTGGAATTCTTAACACAAACTGTTGTTTAGTTTTGTATATCATGCAGCAAGCTATTTTGCAATTTGTCAGGCTACATATGATATAAAATACACTATATCATATGAGTATTTGGACTTTTCCAGGCAGATGTGATTCTTTCCCAAACTGTCAACACAAAGTTGGAGGGACAAATTATATATACTTGTATAAGATGTCTATGAATGCGATGGCATTAAATTTTCCATTCATTTGAACTGAGAGACCTGTAACTTTTTTTTTTTTCAGCATAACAAAACAAGCTCCATGAAGAAATGGCTTACATGGGTTGGGTGAGTGGAAGATCTTGAGTGGCCTGCAATAGAATTGTAACCTCAACCCTTCTGAATGCTTCTGGGATAAATTAAAATGCTTACAGTCAGGATAAAATCAGAACTTGATTGTACTAATGTCCTTATGGCTGAATGAGCACAAATCTCAACAACACTTACATCTAGTGAATATTTTCCCAAAAGAGTGAAAATTATTATAGGTTGGAATGGGATTTTCAAAAGCACGTGCAAATTCGATGGTTATGTTTCCGAAAGATTTTGTCTATACCGGCAACCTTTCTGATAAACTAACTGCCTAAACTACAAACTTGTACACTAAAGAAGCAAACTACTTTTTTTAATGCTAATTTCATGCAATTTTTAATATAAAGCACTCTTACTAAGAAGCAGCTAACATTACTTAAAGCAAGAAATACTGACAGGGCACACTCTAGAAACACCTGCTTTGCTTCTAAACTGTCATTAGAGCAGTAAATTCAAAAGCAATATTTGTATGTATTTGCTTTAAAATGAAAAAAAAAAAAATGTTTGGCATCCATTTTTGTCATTAATTATTGACTGATGCGTATGCTGATGCTATTAGTCTAAACCATACCTAAGGAGATGTAAAGCACAAAACAGCTTTTCTTAATTGTAGTTAATTATTAAACCAGCTAATGAACTATTCACTGCATTTACTGAACTATTCTTGTCTGCATCTTTAAATTGCACCTTAAATCATGATTCTAGACATTTTTCATATTTTATATTTCCAACCATTAAAATGTGAATAAAAATAGAATGCAATGCAAAGTGTATAAATCCATATCCTTTTAAAACATTTAGCATATCATGAAACAAAAAATACAACAAAGAATACCCAGAACTGTTGAGCAGCTGGAATCCTGTATCAGACACATACAGTATGTTATAACATTCCCCTCTCAAACCTTCAGCAGCTGGTCTCCTCAGTTCCCAGATGTATATGAACAGAAGACGTGATGCTACACAGTGGTAAACATGGCTCTCTCCCAACTTTTTTGAGACCTGTTGCAGCCACCAATTAAAAATGGCCTTACATTTTTCCTTAAAATTGTACATTTCCATAGTTTAAACATTTTATATGTTTTTGTGTGTGTTTTTACTCTGAATAAAATATGGATTTGTTTGATTCTTAAAATAAGGTTTAACTAGACTACCCTAGTTTAGTCATCTATCAGGGGTGTAACTTGAGTGGTATAAGTGGTTACATAGATGGGGCCCTAAACAACCAAAAAAAAAAATCATCCTAAAAAACCACACACATTGAAGCATGGTGGTGGGAACATCATTATATGGGATTTCTCCAAGAAGTACCTTAGTTGAACACATTATAGAAGGAAACATAAATGGAGAAATATGCTGGGACATATGAGAGGATTAAATCTCATTGTTCAAGTATTTAAGCCTGGGGTGAAGTTATATAGTTCAAGAAGACAACAGCTATCTATACAGCCAACATTACAGATGTAACAGTATGTCCAGAACTTTGAAGTGGCTATATGCAATGGATGTTTAATAATTAATAAATAAAGAACTAACATATTTGAATTATGATTGCTTTCTTATGTACCATGATGAATTTTGGTGGCTGGCATCAAAGAAATCCCGGCAGTGAAACTCCCAGGTTGAAAGTGATGAGATTCAATGCCACTATCTGTACATTTGCAGACAGCACAATGTTAGAACATCTTGCCCATTTCATAAATTGGATTTTATTCTTTTGCCAAATACAATATTGGTCACTCTTTGCTCACAGAGGTAGTTACATCAAAGTCATCTGGGCACTGGCCCAAAATCGAAATGTGAATATTGTCTCTTTTAGTTACCGCTCTCATCCTCTAGCATTATCAGGGACTTGGGAAGAACTGAAAATGAGAAATTATACTGCAAGACATGTGATATATCCGTTCATGGAGGTATTCCCCAGCCTGACACATTAGTTGTGGATTTAGCTCAGTAAATAGCATTTGCAAAGGATTTAAAATGGAATTTCAAGCAACATCATGCTACAACGGCGATATTTATTTAGTTTTGAATATAGGATAATGACAGACTTATTTGTTTGAATTGCACTATGCATGATAATATGAGTGCAGCCGACGTTCTAATATCTAGGGTCTTCTGAAAGATGTAGCCTATTTTCTAATCTGTAGCTTAAGCAAGTGTTGGCCAGAGTAATACTTCTGTTGGTGCAGAAAACAGGATAAGGTAGCCTCAGAGCTGTCCGACTCTCGGCTCAGTACGTGTTTTATCATCGAAGGAAACCTGGGAAAAATTTTAAGCAGCTGTGCTCCCTGGCTGAGTCTTGACCACTTGGGTATCTCGATAGTTATGATTTAGGTTTATAGCTGTCATGTCCATTTCTCAAACATCTCAAGCATCAATATATCCCAAAGAGAAAATCATGCAAGACAAGCCAACTGACATATCTCAGCTGTTATGCCAATCAATCAAGTACCCAAGATAGCATGTGAATCCAATTGCATATTGTGATTAACATGTCACAAACAGAAATGCTAATTAGGTTCTGTCAATACTTTTTTATTTTTTTTTGGTTCTGTGTGTAGTCGAGTCAGAGTGTGGAGCATCTTGAGGCTAATCTTCTCTCTCTCCATGGAGGGCTGTACCGTGGCATTTGGAGACTCAGGCAATTTTGGCCTTACACAATAAGCACAAAATAAACGAAAGGTCAGCCTTTCTCTGCTTATCGCATTGCCTTTTTGACATTTCTTCCCCACCCCTTAAGTAAATATCGCATTTTTTTTCCTGAGTATGGGGTCGTGTTCGCTCAGAGTGTGGAGGTGGGCTGCTAGACCGACATTAATGCTAGGATATTAACCTTCCCTCGAGCGTACCATTACAGCAAATGATCCCATCTTTGTCAAGCTCACACACTTGCTGGACAATTTTAATGGCTATAAAGAGAAACAACGCAAATAAATCCCACATTTAGAGAATGTGAAGGATTTACAGAACACTTTGTTCTATTTTTTTGTACACAATACCTGATAATTCTCACAATTCTCATATGCTTGCCAGTCTATAGTTAGCCACTGAAGACAAAAATCATTTGTAATGATGAGTGGCAGTCCGGTTCATATAAAATCAGTGCATAGATTTTTAATGTGTCCTTTGATTTATAGTACATATAATAGCATCAAAATAAAGAGCGTGCTAAGGTTGCGCTCGACACTGACTCTAAAGTGTCAATATCATAGTAGACGCCAGAAGAACGTTTCATTATTTATGAAATGAAATGTCTGAGACTGCATTCTGATTTTGAAATAGTTTTGTTTGGGTTTTTTTCTTGCACATTTTATATATACAGTATATATCATTCATATTTTTTAATAAAACCACATACAGCAATCTGCTGCACCCACATTGGGCAGTTTTTTTGTCAAGTTAAATAAAATAATAAAGACACCAAAGAGGATTTCTGGCTGTATGTTTAGTCTCAGTGCAGTCGGTTTTCCTTGACAGGCTTTGCTGTGACAGTAGCTGAGCAGCCCAGCTAGCCACGAACATGCCTGGGGGGCTTAGAGAGTGAGTGCATTATATCTGCACATCCCTGTCCATTTCAGCCAACATGGAAGAGAGACAGAGAAGAGATTTTGGCATGTGTCAACAAAATCAGTTTATGCTACCAGTGCAAACCCATCTGCAATGTCATGTAAAACTGTTACAACAGGGGTTTACAGGGACACACTTCACATCCAAGTGGCTTTAATACCATGGGGAAATATATATATATATATATATATATATATATATAAATATATATATATATACAGTATATATGTATCTCCCTAACTGTGGCTGATACATAGCCAATGATACGATACAGAAAAAAAAACATATGAAGCAGCTACTGATGCTATACGATTCACCCTATTACGATGCGGTGCAATCCGATTTCTTACACAATGCAATTCAATGCACTATGATGCAATGAAAAATAAGTGATGCTATGCAGTTTAATATGGTACAGATAGTTCGCCTTTATTTCCTTGGTTGAGATAGAGGGCAAATAAAACATTTTCATACATGCTTTTCATACACTGGCCTGTATAGTTCAATTGTTTTTTATAAAACCAGATGTTCTTTTCCTGTTCTGTCTCCAGGAAGCGTTACCTCGATTTAATTCAACACAATGCGATTCAATGCAATATAATGCATGGGAAAAGAAATATGATGCTAAGAATTTGCAGCTCTACCTCTGCCATGTTAATCTATATTCTATGTGAAGCTCAGTACACCCCTCGGTCTCATATTAATATAAGTCGTTGAGACAGTTTAGTAAGGAGAAATTAATCTGCCTATAAAATACTGGTCACAAATTATTGGTCACTTAGTATAAGGTATCTACTAATAATTAAAATAATTAATATCATAAATATTAATAAATATAATAATTCTACTAATAATTACAGTATATATGAATAAATATATTTTCTATGTATTTTCTATTTTCTATGCATGTTAATGTATCTATGTAAAATATTTAACATAATGCAAAGAACATTACTATCAAATCATTATTTAATTAGCACTAGATACCATTCCATTACTCAGTGTTCGCCAAACTAATATTTTTGACAACTTGTAGTGTGATATATTTTGATTTCATTGTCTTTGTTATTCATAAAATACATTCAGATTGCTCTCATTTCTTTTCTTTTATTAACTTTACATTACAGTCGCATGGTATCCCGTGTTATTATCAGAGCAGAGAAATAAATGACTATGTTATTGCACTGATCATATTAATGCATCACTTCTTACTTTGCTTTTTCATTGATATCGTTAAGATGATTTATGCTAGCCAGCTTTTAAATGTTATTAATTAATCAGCACACTTTATCCATCTTTTAATACAAACATATGAGTATTTCCAGGTAGCAACATGCCTTGTGTGTTGTTTTTGTATATTCCAGTTCACACCCTTTCTCGTAAGGTAACACTGTGACTGTCAGTGCACTGTTTTTGTATAGACAAAAATGTTTGACCATTTACAATAATAGTGCACTAATAGCCACGCACTAATTAACTAGGAGACCCAAACCTGCAATACAATGCCCCTGTGCTCAAAGTGAGCTCCATAACGTTATAGTGTACATGATTAGGTGTGAAATATCTTGAGTGGCATGTTATAGAGCTCTGACCTCAACCCTATTGAACACTTTTGGGATAAATTGGAATGCTGACTGCAACCCATGCTTCCTCACCGTATATCAGTGCTTCACTGTACCGTATATCAGTGCCTGACTGACTTACAAGGCTAATGCCCTTGTGGCGGATTCTCCACAGACCCACTCCAAAATTGAGTGAAACATCTTCCCAGAAGAGTAAAGCTTATTATAATAGCAAAAAGAAACTAAATGCGGAATGGGATGTTCAAAAGCACATACATAAGGTACTTCAAAAATTGCTAGTTATAATGATGTATTTGGAACAATGCCTATAAACCTCTGGGCAACATGTGTGACACTAATTTGCATCTAATTTGGAGGCAGACAAAATAATTTGTCTGGAAAAAAAGAAAAAAGATTGTGCATATCATGCAAAACATGTACAAAACGCCCTTCCGTTTCCCCGCTCTTCTTTACGTCAGCGTCCCATATGGTGCCTGATGTTTAGATTGCTTGTTTAGGCTTATATACCAGCTTCATTTTTGTTTCACACAAATTGAACGCTCCTTGTTTTCTCCTAAATACATGAGCAACAGCTTACAGCTTACTACCTCCGTCCCTGAGGGTTTATTCAGAATGTAATGTGAAAAATGAGGAACAAACAAGAAATGCTCTTGAATTGCACTTAAGGACAGAACACTTTTTTTTAAAACATGCTCTATTCAAAAGCCATCAAACTGATGGCACCGGGAGAAAAGAGAAAGTCGTGTGCATCGATTTATGTTGCTGTGTTGCTAGGCAACTGCATATGTTGCTACATCACCTGAAAGTGAACGCATAAAAGCTTAACCTTTCATGGAAATGAGTTTATGCATAATATATTGTACTATTCAGTCAACAAATAAAGCAAAATTGATGTAAATTGACTTGAAGTTCAAAAGATGCATTAACTGGTCAATTGACTGATTAATTGATTGAATGATTGATTGGTTGATTGACTGAATATTTGCCTCTTATTACTCTTTAAATATAACAAAAAATGCTTTAGTGTCTTTTGTAAAAAGATTGTCGATCTGATGGCCACCACTAATTTCACGGTCTGATGGCATTATTACAAGACACTTATTTTCAATTCTTTCACAGTAATTTACTTTTTTAGTGCAAGCCATAAATCGCAATACCCTTGGCATCAATGTGATGTCATCGAAACAGACATCTCCACAGCCATGGTAACCACTGCTCGGGGATAAATTCTCTAGTAGACAAAGGACACACCTTCAAGGCCTTCAGCAATTTTCTAATAGATGCGTCACTGACTGAAGATGCTTTTATGGTACAACAGTTCCTACGTATCCTTGCGTGAGCACTGAAAATCATATGCCCTCCCACATACACCCAGGTTTCAGTGTGTCTATTTAAAAATATCTTGAAATGGGTGTGGCCAAAATAAAATCATAAAAAAGAATTTAAAGGTTTGCCTCTTACTGTTTTGCCTCACCCTTAGCTATACATCATTCAGAATCAGAATTGGTTTAGGCTATCAATGTAGGATAAGATTTGTTTTTTTTTAATCATGCTCTTATAGGTATTATTTCCCCCTGAACTTGCACCTGAGAGATTTTTTAAATTAATGTCATTGGTTCTAATTCCTAAAGTATAAACAAACATGGTCTAATACCACCACATAGTTGACCCACCTCAACCATGACCAAGCAATTGATGCTGAATATTGTCCAGTTTTAATGACCCTGTGCCCATTGTAGTTTTATATTCCTGTTTTTGGCTGACAGAAGTGAAAACCATGGACCATAATGTTGCTTTTTTGGCCCAGACGTCATGTGGTTTGAGCTGTTTTTCCTTTCACCACAGTTGTAAAAAGTGGTGGTTTATGCAGTTATTGTAGCCTTTAACAAGTTTGGGCTTTCTCCTCTGAGAACAAGGTCACAGAACTGCTATTCTGTGTAAATTCCAGAAACTCTTTTCCTTGAGGTCCAAGCAGGTCAGCGCTAAAGAAAAAGGCATCAGTTAAGACCCCAAGTTTTTAAAATACTACATTCAATCCATCCACGTGGAACCAGCAATGATGCCATGAGTCCATGAGGTCACATTAATTCTCTGTCCTGTTTTGATGTCAGGCATGAACAATACCTGAATATCATTACCTGTATTTGCATAGCTTTTGAGCTTTGCCACTTTACGATAAATTGTAGGTTGTTTGTTTTTTACTCTATATATATAGTTATAGCATTTACTCACTTTCAGAAAATGCCTTCTTGTGTTTGTTAATACACTGTGTCATAAACCTCAACAGGAGCCCTAATAATTAGCTTAATCTCTTTAAAGCCACATTTTACCCCCTATTAATTGGGACTTTTTTTTACAACTGGGCTTCCACCATGCTTTGACAATCTCCTCTTTCTTAAACCAGATTTCTAAAGATCTCATCTGGACAAAAAATATCTTTGGTCCCTGTCCTTCTGCTTCATGCTGTCACTTCCTTGCATTCTGCTTAATTAGGCAGCGAACAAAAAAATAAAGATTGGGTTGAGCAGCGCAAGCACCAAAAACAACGGACTGGCCCTAAATCTGAGTTCATTTCTCTCCCAGTGGGAGGTGTACCTGTCTGGCATTTCATTTATTTCAGGCTGAAATCCTGTAATCAAAATTCATCAAGGTCTTGAAATGTTATTCACACTCTGTGGGGAAAAAAATGACAAATGTGCACTGAGGACAGCAAGACTTTATGAGCATGGAACAATAGGTTAGACGATTAAATTCTGCTGCTTGGAAACAAAAAGTGGAATGGAAGAGTGCTTTTTTATTTGCATGTAAAAAAAATCTTCATACGATATTGAAATTTAATTGATTGAATTTTATTTTTGTGGCTCTTTAAAGTCTATATAAACATACATTCCAGCAACAGTCCTTAAAAGGAATGTGGTTCCCAGTCAGGAACTCAAGGTGCATCACAACGCTTCGGGACTGCTTCTGTGTTGTACATGCTCTGACTCACGTGTGTAATCTGTCCAATGAAAGGCACTGCATCACCGGCAGGGTAACGTCATAAGCAGGAAGCTATTAAAAGCACATTGAGTGAAGCTGGTGCCAGCTCATGTTTGTTCATGAAGCGCTCTGTGTGTATTTGTCAATTGTTTGTTTATACAATAGAAAATGAAGACTACTAAGAAAACCAAACACATTCAGTTCTGGCCCCGATCTTCATGAGGCATGGTGGTGTGGCAGTTCCTGGGGGTCGCAAATGGACCTTGAAGAGGGTTTTCGAGACGGGCTTGTCCTTATCTCCATCCTCACCTGCTGGGTCCAGCGCATGTTCACAGCCTTCGGAAGCACGGCTTTTGGCAGTTTCGTCCCCCTGTGATGAGAGCATGCTGCTCTGCCTCTCTTACTCTAAGGGAGCTAACTCTCCCCGGGAATTGCATTGTCTCTTAAGACCAGGACGCTACCCATGATGCCTTTTTCATAACATGTCAGAGCTCGTGGGGAAGGCTTACGCTTTAGCAGGTCAGGTCGCTGCATCCCTGCACACTGCAGGCAATACAGGCCAAACTCTTGCGAGAGCTTCATTTGAGAGGTGCCTCGAGCGGCCAGGTTTAAAAGCTTCGTCATTGTCATTCCAGCTGTGGTACCTACCACGTGGATCTTTTGGGGCTGCTCGGTGGGCACAGTCCCATGATCAACCCAGCACCTCCCATTTGGAGGCTCCTAGGGCTGCATTAGGGTTTAGATCTATCTCTAGGCATTACAGAGGTGAGTCTTGCAAGACTAATACCCTGAAGGGACTACCTGGCAGCCTTGGAAGCTCTGCTAGCTGTGTCTCAGTGGGTCCTGTGCACTGTAGAACAAGGCTATTCAATTCAATTTAATTCGGGTCTCGCCCGCCCGCTTTGATGGGGTTTGTCCAACTCTGGTGTGGACCGAGCAGGCTCTGGTATTGTGGAATGAGACCATCAAGGTGGTCCCTCCATCAGACAGAGATTCCGGGTTCAACAGACGGTAGTTCAAAATTCCCAAAAAAGACGGCGGGTTGCGTCCTATTCTAGATATACGTCTTATGAGACTCTTATGAGGTTCAGGATGTTGACCCTCAAGCAGGTTGTGCATCAGATGAGGTCTGAGGACTGGTTTGTCACGGTAGATCTGAAGGGTGCATACTTTCATGTATTCATCTTTCCTTTTCACAGAAGTTCCTGAGTTTCACTTCTTAGGCCGAAGCTTACCAGTATCAGGTTCTTCCATTTGTCCTTGCCCTCTCACCCTGCACCTTCATGATTACACCACAATTATATGAATGATTGATTGATATTAGCTCGATCAGAGCAGTTGGCAATCCGGCATCGAGATGTCATTCTCTCTCACATGAATGTGCTGGGTTTTCGGCTCAACGTCAGGAAGAGTGCTCTTTTTCTGTTACACATAACCACTTATTAATGGGATTTGACCACTATGTGCGTGCAGCTTTCCCCTACCCCCATCGTCTCCATCCTTACGGCTGTCAGGAAGGTCAGAGAAGGACAGCCACTTACTGTTAAGCAGTTCCAGAAACTGCTCAGGCTCAAGGCAGCTGCATTTTGTGTGATACCACTTAGCTTCCTGAACATGACCTCTTCAGTGGTGGCTCAGGACCCATAGGTTCTTGTGGAAGGACAATCCACTTCATACGATTAAGGTCATGCGTCGATGCCTATATGCCTTAGATGTTTGAAGGGATCCTGGGTTCCTGTCTCAGGGCCCTATGCTGTAAGTTCCTGCTCATTGCGTCATGCTTACGATGGATGTGTCCCTCACGTGGTGGAGAGCAGTCATTAGTGACTGCTCCGCCAAAGGTCTAGCACCAAAGGTCTGGACCGTCCATGGAAAGGGCTACTATGGCACATCGTTTGCCTAGAGATGCTGGCCGTGCTTCTAGCACCAAAAAGTTTCCTCCCGGTCATAAAAGACATGCTGATATTACCTCAGTGGTCTTGTAAATCAACCATGAGGGGGGGTCTGCGCTCGTGCTCAGGGGTGCACTAGGGCTGGACGCAATGAGTCAGGCGTTGCCACCTTCCCCGTTGCGCTGCTTCCAGGAGTTCTTGAGAGAGTTTGCCGGGATGGAGGCCTCCTGGTGGACTCTCGTTTCCAAAGTGTTGCGATGCAGCTCAAGTTCCTGAAACGCAATGTCTCTATGTTATGTATGCTCTCTGTGCCACACTGACTCTGTGCCACACTGCCGGCGTCCCTATAGCGCTTCCTTCCTCTCTTACAGAAGCTGGTGCCAGCTTCACTCCAAGTGCTTTTTATAGCTTCCTGGTCATGACGTAACCACAAGACGCACAAAAATAGGGCATGCAGTGCATATGGATGCTGCACATGGAGGGGCACCATAGAATATCTATTCTCAAGCATTATCATTCATACCCCTCAGTAAATGTGCTGTTGTGCACCTGACAGTAATCACTTGCAAATGGGAGCAAGCCACTACAATAACAGAAAAATCACTACTCTCCTAAATTCCACCATAGCTTTACCCTGGTCGGCTAACTGTTATAATAATGTAATAGACATTTGCCGTGTCTGACCGGTTGCTTTCTAACCCTTCACTCTTCCTTCAACCTGTTGAGTAATGATAATGTCGGCTGGCTGCAATGCTCTATCAATGGCTGCACAGGGAGTACAGTTTCATGCCTTTTGTCTTGTGCGCACTTCATGCATCCACGTTTAATTAGAATTCATTTTAAATATTCATAGCTGTTGTGTCTAACCTATAATGCTAGGAGGAAACCAGATAAGCGAGTTGCAGGAAACCTGACAGCATGAAACATACTCACTGACAGCGCCAAGCTGCTGGCAATTAATTAATTACCCGGTCCAGTAGAATAAAATTTTCTTTTTTTTTATTTAATGTACAGGCATATATGCATTCATTCGATCATGAAGAGCACTGAACCATAAAAATGAGGGCAAGCAGGTGAAAGACCGTGGAGTTAATGCGTCCACATTGTACAAAGCAGGTTGTTTATGAATATGTATGAGATCGGTGACAGGGTTGCAAACTGTACGGAGGCTGCACACATTATGTAGTCTGTTTCATTACAGTCAATGGAGTGTGTGTGGGTGTGTTGTTGGTTACAGGGCTCTTTCCTCATGTTCAGGGCCTGACATGACACTAGAGGTAGTAGTGGTGAGGGGGGAGTGTTTAAGCATTGATAACGCTTCTCTAGGTTGAAGAAAAGGTTGCGGGTGCGAAAGACGGGAGCAACTCTGTCCCTGAGTGTTCAACGCACTTGACGAGATAGCTGAAAGGATAACCCGGCTTTTCCGCTAAGCCCTGCCATTTAAGGCTGAGTTGCTTACAGGCTTTAGGAGATGATAGGATTGAGAAGAAATGTATTTCCGAGGCTTCTGGTAAAGTGCTTGGTTTTAACAAGCTGCTCATCATGGTTTGTATTAAGGTAAAGTTAAATTGCGAATGTGAGATTGGTACATTGTACAGTTTTACAGGCCTGAGCCATAATTACGTTATTCTACTGCATTGTGCCATAGGCAGATGGTCAAATAACTTGTAATTGACACTGGTTATCACTCGTAGACCTCTTGCTATGCTTTGTTATAAAGTTTTTATTTATTTATAAATATATAAATATCTTTGCATTGAGATAATAAATAATTCACATAAACTACAAATATTAAAATAAGCTTAATTCCAGCTCATGCTATAAGCATAGTGACAGAAAGAATTGCATACCAGTTTGCCCTTCCTGTTTGGATTCTTGTCCCCATTCAGTATGACAAAGGCTCTGAAATTTAACTCCCAGACCTCTGATTTGTCTGGCTCGGTTTCATTTCTCTTCCCGCTTGGCTGACACGAGTGGGAGGAGATTAATCTTTTAATATCTAGTGCAGAGTTAATCATAGTCAGTGCTGACCTGCAAAAATGTATTGGAATGTCATGAATGGGTGACACAGGAAATGAACCGTGGCTGAATGAAGTTGGATGCAGGTCCCCCAGCTGTGGCCTGCTACGTGATAACCGCACAGGCACAATCATTCAGTGGGCTAATCATGTGGCACGGAGCGGAAAAGGTCCACACAGGGTGAATCGGAGCCAATGAATATCAGTGCACATTTCTTTTTTTTACCAACAGTAGAAAAACCGGCCTCGCTTTTGCTCTGATGAGGTGGATAACAGCTGGGTATTTCTTCTTATAGCTGCGAGTCTCCGCTCAAAAAAAATAGGGTCATCATATTACTTTAGTAAGTAATTGAACTCTGACACTGGTTTTATGGGTATGTTATTGGAAAGGTATTATCTTTGATCACAACATACATCCACTGAAACCACTATGGGATAATGTGTAATAATGTAATAACCTGCTCCCTCTCTTTCTCACGCTTTCTCTATCTTTTTCTCTGTATAGATATATGTGCACTCCTGCTGCCTGATGTGTTGTCAGTGCCTGATTTTGACACACTTCTCATGCCGAGGCACCTCTCACCGTATGGACCTGCCTGAACTTCTCATGATACTCTTCTACTTGTGGTTTTCTATGCTCACCTCTTGCTGCTGTGAATCATCCCTAAAGATTTGCACTCCTCAAAAACAGGTTACATCCATGCTTCACCCTTGCATCTGTAAACATCGAAACTGTAGACTGTAGACATCCGTTGCAATCATAAAGCATTTTTCCCCTGGGGTGCGCACTATATGACCAAAGGTTTGTGAAGACTTGTCCGTCACAGATATACAGTATTTTATGTCTTCTTTAAAATCTAAATTCACACACATCTGGAAGCACACATATGTATAAAATAAGATTGTTTTATGCTTTGCAACATTACATTTTCTTTCCACTAAAAGTATTAACAACTGTGCACAAGCAAGCTTCATGAAGATGTGGGTTTAAGAGAAGATTGGAATGGAAGACCACGAGAGCCCTGACTTCAACCCATTGGGTTGAATTGGAATTGCATTATAGGCCTTTTTTTTTTTTTTTTACAATATCAGTACATGATCTTATTAATACCATTTTGACTAAATAAACACAAATCATATTTTTGTCCACTAATATGCATGAAAAAACTTCCAATAATCTAAAACTGTAGACTCATGGCATTTTTCTCAAGTGTAATTTTACGTTGACGTTTTTGTCCAATCAGATTTCAGCTGCAACATCATGTACATGAAAATGGCGACATGACTAGATGCCAACCAGAGGGCCTCAGAGTGGCAAATTTGCTCTGATTGGTGGAAACAACATCTTTAAACTACATGGATTTGAATCTTACAAAAGCCACACTTTTAATTTCTGTTTACTGTTCATTTCAATTTAACAGAAATTGACAGATTGCAATTTTGCCACTCTGAGGCCCTCTGGTTGGTGTCTAGTTATGGCTCTATGTTCATATCTTTTGATTGGATGGTATGAGAGCACACTACTCAGACTAACAACCTGCATCTGTAGCCAACTGCACAAGCTCAAATAGAGCCGTGTGAATTTAATAGCTGTTTTTATTATGGCTGATCAAGGAAAAGAATTGGATTTTGATGTAGATACACTTACAAGGACGTTAACAAGACAGACTTTTTTAGGAAAAGCTGGACATTGCAAGGAAAGGTCAGCCAAATCTGTTAAAAACAGTTGTTGACCATTTTCATGAACCATTTATACATTTCATTAACTATTTTGCATTTCCTTTCCCTTACAATTTGCACAAAAAATGCGTCTGCTGGAGATGATGTATGCGGATTGTGCAGCTGTGGTTGCAGTGAAAGGAAACTTGTTGAATTTGGTTCATTTTGTTTATTGCTTTAGTATTGCCATTCATTCTCACTGCAAAAGATACCTGTCCGAAAGGCAACACTGTCATACTGATTTCTATAGACGTGGCATCATAATGGTGGTATTACTATAAGAGATGGATTGATTCGGGTAGGACACCAATGAAGACATGTGAAATGCATGGCCCACTACTGCCTAAACAGAAAGTTGTAATCATTTCTAACAAATGAATTATTGTCCCAATGTATAAAATTTTTATCCTAATTTAACATGACCTTTTGGTGAGCTTCATATCTGTCTCGCTCTTGCCTAATAATAATAATAATATTAATAATAATAATAATATTAATAATAATAATAACTAAGTATTAACAATAATTGATTATTGTAATTACAATAATTTAATTGTATTTTATAATTAATTAATTAAGTGAGTACTTTGATTATTTAATCAGTTAATTACAATTTACCTTATGTATTTATATAATTAATTACTTTTATACAATGAAGCTCCATTTTGCATTTGCATCCCTTCTGAACGCATCATTACATTCTACCTGAATTTTGTATTCACATTCATTTACATCTCGAATAAAAACAAGTGAAATAAGTGAAAAGCTTCAAAGAGATGATTAAGCATGAGGTGAAAAGGACAGCATGTATATTTATGTCACCCCTCTGTGTACCATGCCTGATTATATGTAAGCTAAGCTCAGTCATCCCTTGCTTCACCTCAGTGGGTTCGGGACACATGCTCTCCTAAATAATTTACACAAAGTCCATGTGTTAAATTTTAATTAGGCAATTTCAAGTCAAAACTTTCAACCTAATTTTTTACTTTTTTTTTTTTTTTAGAAAAGGATTTAGAGCAATGTTGGGAGTCGAATAATGTTTTAAGGGCTTTTCAAAATGTTATTTGTCAGAAAAAAAAGGAATGAGATATCCTCAAGAACAATTGCAATGTGCCGTGGAAATGTTTCTGCACTTGTTTGGTTATGAAATATTAAGAGCCTTATATATTTCTTCTTGGGTTGATAATTCATTTTGCACTAAGGCCTTTAATATGGATATACTGTAATAAGATTTAGTTTTCATGTTAAAAGTTTAGACTTATCAATGGAGAATTTTTATTGCTTTTTATGAAAGTTTTGAAGCAGTTCAAGCATGTTGGTTTTTATTCTCTTTGACTCTCAACTTTAATGATTAACAATTGCCTTATATTTACCTTGGTACTGTCAAGCAACATTCTCACCATTGTTTTCCAAGACTTGCACTGTTGGAGATTCACAAAGGCTGTGTTCAATGTAACTGCACTATAAAAGAAAAATGCTAGTAGAGATATAATTGATGGACTTCTCATAAAAATATAGATCGCGCCCAGCAGGCATCTGTCTGAGCCGCTAAACCCACATGTCTTATAGGATTCCATACATGAAAAGATATACGTTCTTATGACAGGGAATAAGAAGTATCCTTCCTCCAAGTTATTACTTTCATAACACATAACAGCTCAGCAGATCTCATAAAACATTGCTTGAATGGCTAATATCTCAGCATGCCGAAGAATGAATGAGACGATAAAGAGATGTATAGAGTAAAGAAAAAGCAAACAAACAATAATAAATTGGACAGGATGGTATGCATCATGCCTTGGTTGATGTTTATGACTCTTTCCTTGTTCCTTGATGGGAACATGCTGAGGTACCTGAGGTGTCATGCTTGTGATAATGGCTCCTGGTGTTGTCTTAAGGGACATGCCCCATTATAATTTCTCACATCAATTTCTCCCCATGTGCTGCTTTCCGGGCAAAGCGCAGGCATAAATAGCAGTTGTAAAATCTTCACTCGAGAGGAAAGAGTGTGTTTGTACATGATAATAAATAATACCATTGTGAATAATTCAGAATCTTGCATGCACGGCTGTGGGAGAGAGAATGAGAAATGGTTTGTAGTCCTGTATTGATCAGTGTACTCTAGAGGACTGGTCTAAAATCAAATCCTTTTTTTGCAGTAGGTAGTACTGATACTGAAACTAAGAGGATAAACATAATTACTTTGATATAATAGCAGCTCAATCACAGGGGTGTGTGTGTGTGTGTGTGTGTGTGTGTGTGTGTGTGTGTGTGTGTGTGTGTCTGTCTGTCAAATGCTTCATATAATCCAAGCCTAATAAAACAGATTCAGCACTGGAACTATGTCAATCTTCACTTTTCCAATGCGAAGTATTGCCTACTGCAGACCTGGGCATTTTTAGGCCCGCGGGGGCACATACGGCCCTTTGGGCATCCCTGTCGGGCCCGCGGTATGTCAGTCATAAACACAAATGAACAAGTATTTATGCTGTGCATGCAATACAACTGTGTTGCTGTGTTTTTTTCAAAAACCATGACTTATTATTTACGTATTATCGCGCGTATCTTTATCTGTCTGTGGCAGGTGATGCTAGCCAGCTACCCCCCAAACCCCCCCCACAAAAAAAGAAAATGTCGGCTCACATTATAAACAGAAGTTAAAGGTAAAGCCGTGTGCTTAGTTTGTGGTACACAAGTCACTGTGTTTAAGGATTACAATCTGAATTGCCACTACGTGACCAAACACGGGGAGAAATAGAAGAGCTTATCAGACGAAGAGCACACGAAGGAGTCAGAGGCTTTGCTAGCCAAGCTGCAAACTCAACAAATGCTTCTTACAAAACTTTGCAAATCCAGAAACAGATCCTCTATAACTGATGATCACCTCTCAGCTGTCCTTCGCATAGCCACCTCAGACATTCAGCCAGATTTCAGTGCACTTCATGCCCAAGACAGACGGGATTTTTCTCACTGTACAAATACTAAACAAACTAAACTGAACACATCAAACGCACTTATTGCTTTTTGTATAAAGTTGTTCAGTTGCTTATCTTGAAAATACTGCAAAACACCTTTTTAGTATTTGTGAAGATTAACAAGTTAAAAACATAATGAAAAAGTGATGTGTTTTATTTTGTTTTAATCTGTTTATTACTTGCTTTACTCAATTTATAACTTTACTAGCAGCTTATCAAAATATATATTTTACTGCTTTTTGCAATCGGAGAAAATTAATATTGAGCAGAATTAATTTTAAGTTATCATTGGTTCGGCCCTCCAACGCAGGTAAGATTTTTAATATGGCCTCCTATAGAAATAAATTGCCCAGCCCTGGCCTACTGTTTAACTGTGTCCAGATATACAAGGGCTCTATTTGTTCTGTTTTAATTTCTTGACTATGATCCTGTCATCTGGCTTTGCTTCCTTAAGTCCATTTAATTATCACCTGACCCTTGAACTGATTCTGACCAATGCTATAGCATGTGTTTTACTTTTGTTTCCTTTCTTTATTAATAATCTCTTCTTGCACCTGACATATATGCAGCTTTATTTCTTTTGTTTGAAATTTGTGTTCCCAACAGGGTTCATGACATATTTAATTTTTTTTCTAAATGCCAGCATGATATGTCGAAAAGCTCTATTACCTTCTATTACAGAAAAAAAAAAAAAAAAAAAAAAAAAAAAAAAAAAAAAACAACTATTTTCTATGTAATTTTACTTTCTCCTCAATATGGAGTCTGGGAAAACGGGATTCCCAATTTTCCACAATAAATAATCTAACTTCTTAATACATGCCTATGTTATTCCATAAATGTAAATGCATTATCTCAACCTCTGTTACGCATGTGTCAAAGAAGTGGGCTGGAATCTATTAGCCCATAAGAGATTAAATCTAGGGGGTGTTTTATTCTGCATCACCTTGTCATAGCTCAAACTGGATACAATGATAGTCTGGGGTGAAAAAGAAATTAACCCCTTTTATATACCATTTGGTGGATTTGTCCTGTTGTGCTTGGTTTGATGACAATCTGATGTAAGTTTAAAATTGAAGCCTTATACAAGATCAATTTATCTTTAAATAAAGTCACACCACAGTGAGCAGGGATTGTAAGATTCACCGAATCACAATAGTGCATCAGTAAAAAAGGTTAAAGCTGTGGTGTA
Source organism: Silurus asotus (assembly GCA_024362625.1). Lineage (NCBI taxonomy): Eukaryota > Metazoa > Chordata > Actinopteri > Siluriformes > Siluridae > Silurus > Silurus asotus. Next base: position 5,159,001 of record MU551577.1, read on the forward strand.
TCAATTTTAGAAAGTGTGCATCGGATACAGGCATTAGTATCACAATGCATAATTCTTTATTAACTTATATATATACTTATTAGTAGATGTGCTATACTTTTATTATTTAGAAACGGACCTATAATTCGCGACCAATATTTTATATGTAGATTGATATCTCCGTTCTTAGAGGGTCCCCAGTGGTATAGTGGTTAGGATGCGGCGCTCTCACCGCTGCGGCCTGGGTTCGATCCCCGATCAGGGAACCAACCCCAGACACTTTCAGTACCGGTCCCAAGCCCGGATAAATTGGGGAGGGTTGCATTAGGAAGGGCATCCAGCGTAAAAACAAGTGCCAACTCAAACATGGAGGATCCGCTGTGGCGCCCCCTAATGGGAGAAGCCGAAAGATATCTCTGTTCTTAACAGTTTCGTAAGCGCGTTCTCTCAGCATCACTGCTGCTATGTGAATATGACGTATCACAACCTACAAAGGCCTAGGCACATAAAATAGAGATTAACATGGCAAAGGAAGAGCTGCATATTCCTGGAAATAAAACAGGTATAGAATGTGTGTTTTTTCTTTTTTCTTTTTTTTTTGCACAGCAAGGAATTGTTTGTGAAAAGGCCATGCGTTAGAGGTCAGAAGGCACTTAGGCCAATTGATGATTTGCTGTCTGTCTGTAAAAGTGAACTTTTTGTACCATATTGAATTCTAGAGCATCATGTTTTTTTTTTGCATTGCATCATAGTTACATTGTGTTAAATAAATTCGAATTTAGATTGAAATGCATCATAATAGGGGTGAATCGTATCGCATTACTAGCTGCTTCAAATGCACAGTATCTTTAATTTAGCTTATCAATGGCTATACATTGATATGCAAATCCCTTCACCCTCAGTTCCCTAATCCCTAATAGAAGCATTATGACATAACTATAAATCAATGAATTGACATGAACAACAGTTTATGATAATAAACATTGAAATTCATTTGAGGGTCAGTCTTGGGAGTCTTTAATGATGCAGTATAGAAATAATGATTCTTGCCCATTAGAATTTGTTAAGAGTTCATGCAATTCACGTTCAATATCCAGAGTGTTAGTTTTATTTATTTATTTTTTTTTTAATGTGAACGCATAATTAGCCTCTTGTGTTTGTTTTGTGCTAATGATAAGAGGATGTGAAAATTCCATCATTGCATGTTTTTTTATAATCAGATGCATCAACATGTGCTACATTGTTACAGAGCGCTAGAAAGTTCATCAAGTTATAGGGAGGTATAAACAAACCTCGAAGGTGATGTGAAACCAAACCAATATGCAATAATGTTATCATCAGTCATCATACTGATATCTGCATGCTTTGCTCACGCTGCCCCGACCTGGTTACACAACCAGGAATAGTAGTGTAAAGATAGTGTAATCTTGTGAATGCATGACAAAACCATATTCGTTTTCGACTACATTGTAATAAAACATCCATTATCTATAGTAATTTCTCTTGATTTTTTTCTTTTTAATCTTAACACCATACACTTTATGGCACAAACCATTACTTGTCACAGCAGATGTTCTATTGTGTATTTATTTTTTTATTTTTTTACTAATTAGAACATATCTTTGAGCATTACTACAAGCCATTATGTACTTTATTATGTATTCACATATATACAGTAAGTATATATACATATATACAAGATTTACCTTCATGTTTACTTGCATATTCATTAATAAATATATACGCAAAATGGCCAAAAAGCTGTTAACACCTGACCATTACTCCAATAGAAAAAAACAAAACAATTGTATGCTTCCAAATAAATGCCAAAAATTTAGGGACTTCTCACCTATGGGTGTGGTGCTCAGAAAAAAAACAAACAAGGGAAACAAACAAATTAAAAAAATGGATTGGATTTAATTTACCAAAAAAAAGCTTAGTAGCAAAATGATATACTTAATATACCAAAGTAATTTTTATCTTTTTTTTTATTTATTTTTTTTTTGTGTGTGTGTGTTTGAGAATTCTCAATATATCCAATATCCAAAATCCATTGATGTCATAGGATGCATTAAATTCTCCTAATAAAATTTCTACATTCTGGGGCTTCTATGTATTCGTGGTATCCAAATAATAATAATAATAATAATAACAATAATAATAATAATAATAATAATAATAATAATAATAAATCCCGAAGCTCATCTCTAAACACCATGAATGCAATGTGATTTAAAATTCAGCAGAGATGAGCCTCATTCTGCCAAAATTGGGTTTTTACAACATTTGGTATTTTTTTTACTACAATGGTTCTTTTCCCAGGAGGCACAGCAAAGTGAGTACAAAATTGGATAGAACAGATTATGTTATATAACGATCCCCCATCGTGCACTGCCAAATTCTGGTTCACGTGAGAAGGCCTAATGGTTAAGATATATGTCTAACTAAGTGAATTTTTAAATTTTGCATGAATCACTGCACCACTTTTCCAAAATAATGGATGCAATGGATGTTAAGCACCCACCTGGGTGATGCAATCGTATCCCAGAACATATCGGTAATTTCTAACGAGACGGAGGGGGAGAGGATTATGCAGTTTTGTTCATGCCAGTTTATTAAAGGATTGTATCTGTTGGAGGCTCTAATGGGACTTTTGGGCCAGGATGCTAGTCTGTGGGAGTTGAGAAAATAGTAGAACAATGTAGACAGCCACCGGAGTAAGATGTAGGTGGCATTTTATGAACTCTTTGTTAAAATGCAGAGAAAATGAAACACCTGTGATGCCATTGGTAATTAAGCTTTTTTGGACTTAAAGTTTGTGATGGTTTTCTTAGGCAAGATCATTTTTAGGCAAAACAGTGTCCCCTTATAAATTAAAAGAAACATTCAAGCATAGTGTGTATATATATATATTACATTTTCTATATTTCTATAACATTTTCCCTCATAGGCCTTGATTCTCATTCAGAATGTCTCACTTCCTGCATGACTACAGAAAGGTTTGATGCTAAATAAAAATAATAGCCACACTTTGGATGTGTAATCTATGTGAAAAGTCTTTTTACCTACAGTTGTCCAAGCAACAAACCACAATGAACAATGGTTAAAACAAGACATCTTTTTCAGTAATGAAGGTGGGCATGGAGGTCTGTATCAGGAATGCAAATTTAGCTGAATACCTAACAATCAATAATTTCGAACACTTTTAAACACATTCAAATTGAATTGATTTTTGAGTGAAGTAGTGCCACACATCGGATAGTCGATGCTCTTCATTTGCTTAACATGGGATGTTGCCGTTGCTGTTGTAAACCTTAGGCCTTGTGGCTACTGCTGTAATTTCATGACCCACATTTACTTGTAACTGATGAGAACTACATCAGTGCAGCAGAATGGATCTGGCAGGTTTGAAGAGCAGAAGGAAACAGGATCCCTGATATTTAAAGTGCATTTGTACCTCTCCTGGGGGGAGGGGGTGTAAGAAGAGAAGAGTAAAATAACTAGATTTTATATAAAGTGATTCTAGTTCATTCATCTTTGTAAAGTAAATGCTTATTTCTTGCCTTTGTACTCCTCATGATAGACGCCTTAGCCTGCCTTTAAAGTGATTGCTTTTAATTTTTTTTTCTGTACTCTTACATTAGATTTTTTTAAACCTTAATTCTGCCTTACAATCTCGCATTTAAGACCAAATTCCTTGCATTTTTCATTTTTGGTTAATTTCACCACAAATGCAACAATGCGAATTGTTCAAGCTCCTGGACAAAACTTTCAGCCAAGAAACTTCGAAGCGAGAAAACTAGCTGAAATATCTACGAATCTATTTTTGATATCCAGAAATCATTTCCTGCCTGCTGTCTGAGAATTTTTTCACAGATGTCCCACTGCTGCAAAACAAACAGCGTCAAGCCAGCTTGCCATGTGTCGGGATGACAAATGCCACGCTTACCTGCTCTACATATATATGCGCTTGGCTCTTTACACTGCCAGTAGCCAGTTATAAATGATCCCTCTGCCCTTCTGCCTATCCTTCAAGCCTGACTTGCCAATATGAGATGGTTTTCTGCTGACAGAGACTTTCAAGAGCGCTTCTCTGTTATCAGATAATGCCGGAAACCTTCATTTTTTTAAGCCAACATCAAATCAAAACCACCACTTTCTCCTCTCAAATCTGTTCAATAATGCATCAATACAAGGCTGGAGAGAAGGGATTGATTTACGGTGCAGAAAAAAAGAGAGGCTACTTCTTTTTTACTTTAATGATGCAATATGTGTGCAATTTTAAAAAGAGGGGTTTTGGGATTGCAACAATTAACGAAGCAAAACTCGGGAGATAGCAAAGCTGGGTATCGTAGAGCACATCCAAGACTTAAACACATCTCTATGATGATAGGATCTAATGAAATGTAAATTTCATTCCAAAAAAAAAAAAAAGAAAAAAAGTCTAAATGCAAGTGAAAGCGCTGTTGAAATCCCTCCATGTTAATTGAGTGTCTCTTTGGGGAGAAGATCTGAGAAGTGCCTGTTGCATGAACTTGATTCAAACCAGTTGATTGATGAGTGGAGCCTCAAAATCTTTGTAGAACCGATACTAGGAAGGTAGTGATTAGCAACTACTCGAGGACAAAAAAGAAAAGAATAATCGGTCTGAATTCATCTGAAATCCCTGTTAGATGAGCTTGATTACATGAAGGCTGAGAACATTCAGAAATGCTGATTAAACTGCATTGTTTGAAAGGACCCAGAGATTAACAAACTATTAAAATAGCTTTAAAATCTAAATATATGATTTTATATGAATATCTTGATATGGTGTGTGGTACAAATGTGTCGCTCAAGCATGAAAATAATATTTTTCCAATTGATCTCATTCATTCATTTACTCAGGATATCTTTAGTCATTGGTTTGCACTGAAACCAGAGTCTATCTCAGAGAACCATGTACACACACACACACACACACACACACACACACACAAACAAACACACACATTTTAGTTAGTGGCAACTAAACTTATCCTTTTTTAGCATTATTTTGCAGCATGTCTCTTCCACTGCATATGTCTGTTCACACCATGAGCCATATAGCACTGATGTATCCATTATGTATGTATGTATGTATGTATGTATGTATGTATGTATGTATGTATGTATGTATGTATGTATGTATGTATGTAAGTATTTATTTATTTATTGAGTGAACATCTTTGGTTGAAAGAGGACAGGGTAGTATGGCGACGGATGAGCCACTGTGGTGACCCCTGATGGGAGCAGCCGAAAGAATATTTATTTATTTAACATCTATTTTTATCATCCATAGGATTGCAAGGAAGCCTGGAGCCTGTCCAATGGCAAAAAGCAGGGAAGACCCTGGATGGGGTGAACAATTTAGGAATGCTAATCAACCGGCAATGCATGTCTATGGCTTCGGGGAGGAAAACTAGAGCACCTAGAGGAAATCCCTAAAACACATACTGCAAACTCTGTGCACCCAGGGCCGAGGCAGGATTCAAACCCTGGAGGTGTGAGGCAAATGAAATGTGCATTTATTACTCTTATTATTGTTATAATAATAATAATAATGATAACAATAATAATAATAATAATAATGATGATAATAATAATAATAATAATGAAAATAATAATAATAATAATAATAATAA
>MU551577.1:5164799-5190913 GCA_024362625.1 Silurus asotus
TATATATATATATATATATATATATATTTATACATACCTTTTAAATAAAAGTTATTTATTTATATTTTTTGTTTTTGCCTATTCGATAGACATGTTTTATTTATTTTTTTGGGTGTGTGTGTGTAGATAATTTAAGACACAGAGTGCTTTCTAAGTGTAGCTCCATCGGGATATTTTCATCACAGGTAAGTGTACTGGATTAACAACAACAACAACATAAAAAGGTTATTCATTTTTTTAAATAAACCAAATACAAATCCAATTTGTGAATTTAAGAAGCATGGTGTAATTGTATAGATCTCTAATCTATGCCACATTTACAGTGATGAAATGTGCAGACTGTGTGATGTATAAACAACACCCATAAACTCTGCAGCGAGTTTGAGCATAAAGTGTTTAGACATCAAGGTCACTCTGTAAATGCTTTGGCTCTGCTCTGAGGCGACGCTCTCACTCAGCTGTCAAAACTCCACTTAGCAGTTCTATTCTGCTCTTCTTGCATGCTTAGATTTGTCGTGCTTTGGTGCGTCTCGTTCTTAGAAATCTTTCAGCCCAACACGTTTCCTCCACAGGGAAAAATCAATAGGAAGCAGTAACAAGAATGACATTTCTCCATCATTTTGCAGTACCTACATGAGTCAGTGTATTTACCATGAAGTAAACATTGCAAGTCAGATGGGAAAACATCTGGCATCATCAATCTAAAGGAACCTCAAGTATTATATGGGTGTGACAAAATAACTAAGTTAGATTAATGTGTGAAGTTGCACAAAAACGTCTAGAAAATGACATTAAAAGGGATTTTTTTTACCTGCCTATAAATAATAAATGCATCTTTTACCTTTAATTCTGCATAAAGAATATTAGTAGGTTGTCTAGATAGCTTTTACTTTGACACCAGAGGAAATGCAAGTGCAACAACAAGCTGACAATCCTATATTTTTCTGTTATTTATTTATTTATAATATTTACACTAAAATACTCAATATTACAGTAAATACAAATAATAAATAACCCTTTAATAATCTTTATGACATCTGTCAACAAGCCAGATGTGCATCAGTCCCAGTCAAAAGCAACAAAGCAGTTTTTTTCTTTTTTTTAATCTTTTGAATATATGTATTAAGATTCATTAGATTATGCAATGGAATTGATGTTTTGAAGTACTTCACCTAAAAAACAAAAACAAAATCACTAATCATGCCATGTAGAACTTCAAATACAGATGTCAGACATACTCTGGCTCAGAAAACATCTGCCTGAAATTGAGTAAAAATGCTATGCACTGTTTTAATTAGATATTGTAATTTTTTTCTACATTTAAGGATCCTTGATATGCTACAATACATTTATACAATATAAGCTGTTCACCAAATATGTGTGCTAGTTGAGCATATTATTATTTTATATTTATCATCCTTTTGCTGTATTACCACTTATTTTCCCTGTTTGTTAAATGTCATTGAACTTGAACTCCTTTTAACAGAGTTTAGGCTGAATGTATCCTAAGTTTGATCCAGTGTCGATTTATTCATTGATATAGACTTTTAAAGCACTTGTTGTACATCACTCTGGATAAGGGTGTCTGCTAAATGCAGTACATTTAAATGGAAATGTAATAATAATTCCAGCATGTGAATGCATTCCTCTACAGTTTGAAGTGTGGCTGTGGCTCCGATAGTAAAATCAGGCAGTAGTATTGGATAAAAATACAGTCAGTGTTCCAATTTTAGACAAGTCAAATCAATGTAGGCTTTAATTGGCATTCCAACCATATACAGTGCAGTACACAGTGAATGAAAAAAAAAAAAACGTTCCCCTGGGACCACGGTGCTACAATTACACAACACAAAGTAACAAAAGGAAACAGGCAACTACACAAAACGAACAATATAAAGTGCACTTGTGCAACATTTAGTGCAAAACAAAAGACAACATAAGACACGGAGTCAGTAAACACGGTGACTGTCAACACAGAAGAGAATGTAGTAAACACAAATATTTTTATTTTGTGCAAGCAGATTTTGTACTGTTGAGGTGTGTGTGTGTGTGTGTGTGTGTGTGTGTGTGTGTGTGTGTGTATATATGTGTGTATATCAGCCCAGTACCTTAATGGCTTGTGGGAAGAAACTGTTGCGAAGTCTGTATGTGAGGGGTCAAATGCTTCAATTTATGTTAATGTGCTTTAGATGTAAAAAAGTGAAGAAAACTGATTTAGTATTCCAGCAAACAGAGGCTTTGTTGGCAATTATGTGCTTTAAATCGTCTGTCAAAGGTTTTAGGAAGGTCTACATACAGTATAGATGTGGTGCTTTTTAGTGTTCTGAATTATATTGAATAAAATCCTCATAATCTTTTTTTCGATTGAAAAAAGCTATTTTATTTTCATCAGGTCTGCAATTACGCTGTATATTATTGTACTTTTATGAGGGGTCAAATGCTTCAATTTATGTTAATGTGCCTTAGATGTAAAGGATGAAGAAAACTGCTTTAGTATTCCAGCAAACAGAGGCTTTGTTGGCAATTATTTGCTTTAAATCGTCTGTCAAAGGTTTTAGGAAGGTCTACATACAGTATAGATGTGGTGCTTTTTAGTGTTCTGAATTATATTGAATAAAATCCTCATAATCTTTTTTTCGATTGAAAAAAGCTATTTTATTTTCATCAGGTCTGCAATTACGCTGTATATTATTGTACTGTGTCAGTGAAGTAATTGTTTTTTTTTTTTATGTGTCCTTTTGTGTGCATGTATATTTAAAAAACACTCTTATAATATCCTTCTTTTAATATTAGGTAGCCAGTGTAAAATCCTTATGATAAGCCAAATAGCGGTCAGCAGGCTCTGCATGCGTTCTCTGACTAGTTATAACAACCAGTTAATTAAATATACCACACACAGCACACCAGCATCCTAAATATTTAATGGTATAATTGTGAATATGGAAAATAAAAAAAATATACAATAAGTCATAAATATATTGTCATAGCCATAGAATGACCCCTTGATTGTGTTTCATTTATTTTTCTGATTGCCTCTTTATTAAAGGTTATACACAGGCTTAAATTACATTACGATGAACTTGCTTAAACTGAATTTTTATACACATGCTTAAATTATATTGCTGGGTTTATTGAAAATTACCTGTGCACAGTGCATGCCTCGAAGATGCACATGCAATTTTCCCAGTTTCATAGTTTTTGGATTTTTCGAAATAAAGCCCAGTGGTGTACTGCGGTTGCAACAAATAAACACAGCTGTACTTGACTTATTAAAACTAAGTGTGTATATATGATGCAGAAAAACTAAATCAAACCTGTTCATAACTCTTTTGGCAAACGTCTGCCAATTCTGAATGCATCATTCATATTTTTTTTTGTTAATCAGTTTATTTTCCTTTTTTATTTTGTTTTCTTGCTCATATCAAACTGACTCAAGAACTTTTAAGATGGATATTGACTGTAATTAATATTAACAGTGTACCAGAATGGCTCAGGACCACAGGTTGCATGAACAGTTTTGTCTAACGAACAGTGTAATGTTTATTTAATTTTATTACCAAATTCAATTAATATAAGAAGTATTGCATTCATTTTATTTATTAAATTGTATTTTTAATAAAACCCAACCCAAATTCTAATATTTGTTCCATGAAATTGTATTAATTTATTCCCAGCAGTCTTTTCTCTTTATTTCGTAGTGTTTCTCTTGGCTGCACTGCTTTTAGAATGTGTCTGTGGATGTTAGATTTTTTGTCCAATCAGATTTCACCCTCTTTGTGCTGCCATGTAAATCAAATCTGCCCAGGGCCTGCAAAGTCCATCCTGCTGAACTTTTTTACCCTAGTCTCCTTAAGAAATAGCTCTGTTTCTTTAATCAATCAGTTTTCATATTCGCCTCACAGAATAGCGTCAGCATTTTTCCGTCCTCTGATTAGTTGGTCAGAGGGAAACTGTTACAGCAAAGTTCCACTGGCAAAACACGTGTAGCGCTCTGCACACATGAATACATGAAAAATGTGACTTTATTATGCCTACGGAGGAAGAGAAATTGATTTGGTCTTGGACATACTTAAAAATATATTTTTCAGAAAAGCTAGACATCGTGAGGAGGTGAGCCAACCCTGAAGCTAGCTAGCTTGTCTCAACCCTTGGTAAAGGGTTTGTTCACCACTTCCAGATCAGTAAATACGAGCGGTACCACTGGATTACAGCCTCTGAGGAGCGTTGCAAATTATGAGTCTGCATCTTTGGTGAGTAGGTTGTATTTTATTTAAATTTATGTTTTTGTCATGTTATTAAACAAATATTAATTCTAAACTGCTCCAGACGATGTAGGTGCACAGTTGTGGTGGTAGTGTAGAGGTTTGGGGTCTCAACTGGATTTCTTTCTTTAGTAAAATAGTATTCACCCTCCATATGTGAAATCCCTCTCTCTCTCTGTTTTTGTATAGTATTGATGGGTTATATAATTGCGTCATAATAGTGGTATTAAGAGGAGGATTAAGTCGGGTAAGTCCTCACTAAAGGCCCAGGTACCAAATGCACGGCCCGCCACTGAGTAAAACAAAATGTAATTTTCTGGAGTTGTAAATGATTAGTGTATTGTGTACTTGTACTATTGTGTATCTTTCTTTCTTTCTTTCTTTCTTTCTTTCTTTCTTTCTTTCTTTCTTTCTTTCTTTCTTTCTTTCTTGTATACTTTTTCTTTCATTCTTCCTTCATGTACTAAACCAGCTCACCGCACCCAAATGAGGATGGGTTCTCCTTTTTAATCTGGTTCCTCTCAAGGTTTCTTCCTCATAACATCTAAGGGAGTTTTTCCTCGCCTCAGTCTGGCATTCTGCGTATCAGGGATAAATACACATCATTTACCTTAACTGTTATATTCTGTAAAGCTGCTTTGAGACAATGTTGTGAAAAGCGCTATAGAAATAAACTTGACTTGACTTAAACTGTACTTTACCAAATTTTACATGTAAAATTCCCAGAGAACCAGTTTATGAAATATTCAGACCAGGGAATCTGGCACTAAAAGATATGACATGTTCCCTCAGATTTCCTGCACTGAAATGAGTTTGTCCTGTTTTATTTGTTTTAAATGGACATTAATTGAAGCTAATTACCCTGATTAAGAGTTTTGAGACACTAAGAGACACTGGAGTGTCTTGAAAATGCTAAAACTACAAGTACCCACTCACATAAAAAGTGCTGAAACCATCAAAAAAATAAATAAATAAAAAGGAAACCTATAATCCTAAATGGTTCATTTGGGTCACATTGACAGGGAATAGTATTGCATATTCAAAAGAATTAAAAAGTGCTTTATGCAAAGTGAGAGCTTTTATGACGGTTGGTATTTCCTGAATAACTATGCAAAGACTATGCATGGTGCCATTAATGGCACTATTAGCATGAACGTTGAATATTTGTAAGCTTTTCTATTTGACCAGAGTACAGATAAATAGACGAGAGAAAGCTGACCAGATTAAAGACCTAAAGTGCTGTCGCAACAAGTGAGAGATGAAGCAAGGGCTAAATCCCCACTGGAGCTACTATTAGTGACCAGTCGAACAGCATTATGGGTAATGTAAGTAACTGCTAACCAAAGTGAAAACAAACTAACGTAAAAATAATAATAATAATAATAATAATCCATACAAAGTAAATCTTGGATACATTTGAAAAACATTAAAATTAATTGTTCCTTCAATTCGAGGAAATATCACTGCCTGCCTTGTTTATGCTAGGCTTAATGATAATGGGCATCTGATTTTTATGTCTGCCCAGCTCAGTTAAACTAAGTAAATAAAAGTGATGTACTACCTTGTTTTGAGGCTCACTTCAGAAAATGCCAGGCTTTCAAGCAAACAAACCTGGCGGCAGCAATCCTGACTCGACAGTCACGGCACGTAAACGCAAGTCTGCTATTTTTAGAACGCACAAAATGCGGCACTCACAAGGAGCCGTCACGCGCCACCCATTCATTCTTATTTTAAATCTAAGTGAGTCTTCAACTTTCTGGTTCAAATTGGCTAGAAGACGCTGAGAGACACCTGCAACGACGACTGTTTGTTTCTTTCACATAACCGCCTTGTTAGGCACCTGTTTCCTTTGTATCCCTTCTAGTGTCTAGCCAGGATTTCTTTTTAGTAGGAGCACCTGTGTCTAATAAATCTCACCTGTGTTTTGTTTCTGTTGTTACCCCAGTTAATATAAATACACTCCTTCGTTTATCCTTTGTGTTTATAAGGTCTTGTGTTAATTCTGTAATTTCGCGCCAGGTGGTCTACACTTTTACGTGTTTTAGTTTTACAGGACACTGCTTTCACTGCATTTAGTCTTTATTTTGTGTTTTCTTTATTCAATCTCTTTTGAATTCAAGGAACTCGAGTTGAAATCTGCGTTAAACTGTAATAAGATCTCAGGCAGCAATAATGACAATCTTTTATAATATCAGTGGAAGACACACTGTAGAGGCATTTACAGTAGTTACCATTACACCTCTTCCATGCTGTTGTTCATAAAACTCCCTGGGGAAAAAAAAAAAAACAACAACAACGATACGACAAGCACAATATGAACAAAGTAAAAAATAAGAGCAGTTTGTACAATTCAAATAAATCACTACACTGAAACCCATAAAATGAGTTTCTATATAAATATTTGTTGTATTCTGAAAGCTTCATACTGTATGCTTCTTAGTTGGTCTGTATTTTTGTTTTGTTTTTCTGTAAAAAAATGGCATTGGTGTTTCATGCTGATCTGACAATTTTATTGTCATATTGTTATTCTATATTGTTAGTGCAAGAAAAATCTTAATTAAACGGGGAGGAAGAAAATCCAACACTAAGGGATAACAGTCAGAGTTTTCTTGATCACTGTTTTCAACCAAAATTCAATGTAACATTAATGAGAAATACGACCTAGTCATGGAGATTACAAATGCTGGACCAAGATGGAATAAAGAAAGCAAAAAATACTGATGAACACCAAAATCCAGAGAAACCAGCAAGTTGTAAGATGATAAGAAAGACAATGTTGATGGTGGTATTTAAGTGACAGTTTTGGAAAATTTTACAGCTGGGCAGTTTGAGCCTTAAGTAGAGATACAAAAAGTAAGAGATTTGACTTTGAAATGCAGTGAAAAAAAGTAAAAAAAATCCTACTTGATTAAATGTAATTTGTTACTGTACACCACTGGTTGTAAGGTGCTGTGGATAAGAGCACCTGAAAAAATGCCATAAATGAAAATGTTAAGTGTACATATATAGGGAAGCCAGAGCAAACTTTGGTTCAGTCATACAATCACAAGGTATACACTCATTTATCACTGTTTTCCTTGATTTGTGCATAGCCTGGTTAATTCTGATTTACATTTATCGATTTGGAAGAGCCCCTTATCCAGAGCAACAAATTAGCAGTTTTAGCGGGTTTAGAGCCTGGCAGTGGCAGCTTGGTGGTGCTGGGATTTGAACTTGTTACTTTCCAATTCAGAGTACAATACCTTTACCACTTAGCTACAACCTCCCACTGACCCCTGACTGGGCCCCGTCTGATCACTTGACCATTGCCGTTGTTTTTATCTTCAACCTGTTTCAAAGATGGATATTTTTCATTGGATAAGTTTTTATTAAATCAGTCTAAACCTGACTCTGTCATTCTTCTCAATACATAACACCCACTGCCCTCACTGGGTAATGTGGACCTACATACAGATACCACCGAAGATGACTGGTTGTTTAATTTATATCGGTGTCAATTAATTAATCAATGAATAAACATTACTATATAGCAGCGATGTAGAGGTTCTCTGATATTTTTTTAACAGTAGGTATATCTGAGTTGTTTGCTTTTATTTTCTTTGAATAAAATAAAGCTGTCTCCTGGAGTAATAGCTGGTTAAAACCTTTTTTGAAGTATGAGAAAAAAATAGGGAACGTCCACAATACCAGGTTGTCAGAATCCTCTTTCTCTCTGTAGAGCTAAAAAATTCTAAGCAACAAGTAAAGTGTTTCAGAGGAGCATCATTAAACATCCAGAATACTTTCTAATTACTGTCCACACTTTCTCATTTTTGCAAAATTGGGACAGCTTGACATAGGTGTTCACCCTTTTTCCTTTTCTCTTTCAATGTGTGGAAAGAAACACAGACATTTTCAGCAATTATCATCAAGACAGACAGTAGCATTTAGAAGCGGTTAAAAGAGAAACATATATGAAACCCCTTTTTTTATGGACCGTAGCAGACAAACCGCTGGTCTGACTTTCTCCACACTGCAGTTCTGTGGAGATATGTGTTCAGTGCTCACACCAAGCACACCAAGTTAAGCTTTGCATGGTTGTGGGCCTGAAAAGGAGGAGGATAGAATGCCTGGAGCACGATGGTCAGGGGATGACAGAGGGCACCTTGCAACATATCCCAATCTGGGGTAGAAAAAGGCACTGGCCATGCCTGGGGAAACTCCAGAAGAGACCCAACCCTCTTCAAAGTGGAGATGGCCAGTAAGAACACAGACTTGACGTGAGAAATTTTAATGGGACCTCGGACAAGGGCTCGAAGAAAGGCTCATATAGGGCCTCCAGGACAATGGCGAATTCCCACACTATGTAGCCTCAGCCTCAGGGTACAGCAAAAGAAATGTGTCACGAACAGTAGCCACCAATGTAGGGGTCGTATATATAGGAGGCCTAGTTGCACCACATTGGATGCAGCTGTCATCAAACCAAGCAGTCTTTGAAACTGCTTCACAGTGAGAAGCTGGCCTTCAGTCAAACTCTTGACTCTTCACACTCATACTATGCCTAGCTAGGTAGTTTTCTGTACCGGAGAAAGTCAACTTTCTTGGTGTTCAGTTTTAGCCCCAATCGATTCATTTAAGCGAGAACGACATCTCAATGCTACGTCATTAGGTGCTTTGATCAAGTTATTATCGACTAGTCGTCAAAAAAGTTCAGTATAGCAAACCTTAGGAACTTCCTGTGTAAGGAAGGATGGATACGTAAAAATAAGCGTCCTTCAGATGTATCGTGATAAACCAGTCCTCGGACCTGATTAGGGACACGACCTGTTTCAGGGTGAGCATCTTGAACCTGAGTTTTAGTAGAGAGCAGTTCAGCTGCCGTAGATCCGAAATTGGGCGCAGCCCCCCCATACTTAATAGGAACTTTGAAGTACCGTAGTTCTGTAGAACCCGGACTCTCTGCCTAGTTAAGGGACCACCTTGATGGCATTGATGTAGGTCGCAAAAAACGCTTATCCATCTTGCTAAGCGGACATTGTTTTTGCTTCTTGTCTGGCTAAGCAATATTTAGCTTGGCGACAGCATGAGTAACTACCTCCAGGAGCTCCATGTAAAGTATTGGCTGAGATGGGGGTCAGCAGCTTCACCGAGATCCATCCTCCCCCCCCCCGGGATTAAGGGAGGTGGAGCGCATAACTCTCTTAACAGGTGAAAGAAACCGCCAAAAGGCTTCCAAACCCAGGGAGAGAGTGCTGGATCTGACAGGTGAGGCAGATGAAAGGGATAGGCACGTCTCCAAACTCTTTGCCAGATCCAACTGCGAGCCCCATGACGTGGTCACGCAGAAGCAATCCCAACGTGTTGCTGATGCAGCACGAGTTCTTAAAAGAAAATCTTTATTTTTCTCAAAATTCTACCAACAATACCCATTAATGACAATGTAAATGAAATGTGTTTGAAATCTTTAGAATTTTTTAAAATAATTGTCACATGTACATACGTATTCACAGCCTTTGCTCAATACTTTATTTAAGCACCTTTGGCACCAAGTACAGCCCTACATTTTCTGGAGTATGATTCTACAAGCTTGGCACATCTATATTTGTGCAGTTTCTCCCATTCTCCTTTGCAGAGACTTTCAAGCTCCATCAGGTTGGATGGGGAGCATTTGTGCACAGCCATTTTCAGATCTCTCCAGAGATGTTCATACTGGTTTAAGGCTGGGTCACTCAAGAACATTCACAATTGTCCCCTAGCCATTTTTTTGTTATCTTGGCTGTGTGCGGTTGTTGTCCTGTTGGAAGATGAACTGTCATCCCAGTCTGAGTTTCAGAGCGCTCTGGAGCAAGTTTTCATCAAGAATGTCTTTGTACATTGCTGCATTCATCAGTTCCTGAAACATCCCCACAGCATGATGATACCACCACCATAATTCACTGTAGGGATGGTATTGGCCATGTGATAAGTAGTGCCTTCTCCTCGATTGCTCAGTTTGGCCAGGCAGCCTGCTTTAGAAACAGTCCTGGTGGTTACAAACTTCTTACATTTATGATGGAGGCTGTTGTGCTCATAAGGACCTTCAATGCTGCAGAAATGTTTCTCTACCCTTCCCCAGATTTGTCTACACACAGCCTGTCTCAGAGGTCTACAGACAATTCCTTGGACTTTGTGGCTCAGTTTGTGCTCTGACATGAAGTGTTAACTGTGGGATCTTATATGGACAGGTATGTGCCTTTCCATATTATGTCTAATTAACTGAATTTACCATAGGTGGACTCCAATCAAGTGGTAGAAACATCTGAAGGATGATCAAGGGAAACAGGATGCACCTGAGCTCAATTTTGAATGTCATGGCAAAGGCTGTGAATACTCATGTACATGTGGGGTTTTTTTTTTTATTATTTATTTTTAATACATTTTAACATTTCTTTCACTTTGTTATTATGGGGTATTGTTTCTAGAAATGTAAGGAAAATAAGGAATTAAATTCATTTTGGAATAAAGCTGTACCATAACAAAATCTGGAAAAAGTAAATTTGTTGTGAATACTTTTCGGATGCACTGTATGGCTAAGAGCTGCCCATTAAAACCATTTATGGTGGTTCTCCCCAAGCAATTGTCTAGAATGTATTTATATACTTTAATGTATGCTGGACCCACTCCAAAGCTGCTCCAGTATGCCAATGTCTTGAAAGCGAAAAAATCTCTGACCCTAAGTCAACTGAACATGGACTGGAGTGCAGTACTTAAAAGTGTGCAGGTTATTACCAGTAATATACTTTAAAAGCAAAGGGGGACTAAATCTAAAATAGTATGGCATAAAAAGTACATATGTATGAAGGTCAGCTGCCTATAACCTTTTTAGCTATATAATGTATATGTTTAGTCCCATCTCTTCATACTGTTATATCCATGAAAATTCAAGCAGTCATGAACAGAACTTCTGAATTGCTTTATATGTCCATGAGGACCTTCCTTAAGAAGAAACCTCAGTCTGCCAACCCTTATTACATTTGAGTCACACGAGTCATACCACTTCACTGTCCAGGAGGGGGAAGTCAAAGTCGAAGGGCATAATTTAGTATCATCTCATTAGAAATGGCTTGGAAAGCCCGGAATGACAGATGGGGTGGCATGCTGAGCAATGTGAGCGGTTCTGCTGTGAAAGCGCCTGTTCGGAGATTAATTGAGACATAAGAGGAGTAAAGGTGTGCAACGAGATTCCTCACTCCTACTTCCACTCTTATTCAGTGGAGAGGAATGTGGACAGACATTTCCTATTTGCTACAAATGCCCTAGCAAGTACAGTACAGTCGGAATACTTAAGCGGTCAACACAAACATGAGAAGCCCTCTGTCTAAAGACGATCCATCTGGTTATATATTACTTTATTTAATTTACCTTACACTTTATATTCACTAGTTAAGTGTTTAGGATTTGCTAATTGTTGATTTTGCTTGGAGAGGAGTGTTGTATCTTCCAGTTTTACAGCAAGAACATGTCAGATAGAAGTACACCGAGTACACTACATAATGTACACCATTTTTCAAATATGATATTAGCTTGACATCTAGCTTGACATGTCATATTTCTAGACCAACAGTAATTTCTGATGCTGCTGCTTTATTGAAAGCCTGAAAACAGAAAAGGGCTTAAAATATTCCACACTGTATTTCCTTTTCTATAAGAAAGTCGAGATCTGCACTCAGGCATGAATTTTCAAAATTCCTTAGTTTATTAAACATGATTTTATTCTATAGTTGTTTCTATGGTTAAAATATTTGAAAAGATGTTTCTGTTGCTAACAGGTGGCCTCGACATTGAGGTATTTTATGAAAAAAATTTTTTAGCTTTGACTTAGTACTAAATAATTATATACTTTTAATTAGATTAAAGTGCTTTTAATCATTTTATGCTTTCTCTACAGTCACTGGTCAGAGGAGTCTTATTCTTGGCTTGATAGAGGTCAACCCCATGTGGTGTTTTAAAGTTGCTGCCCATTTCCTTTAAAGTTTGGGTGTGCTGTGCATTCTGAAATGCTTTACTGCTTGCCATGGTTGTGAAGACCAGTTATTTGAGTTGCCACACACCGTGACTTGTCAACTCAAACCATTCTGGCATTTCTCCTTTGACCTATTTCATCAACAAGGTATTTCTCCCTGTATGAATGCTGCTTACTGTATTCCAATTTTTTTTTTTCCCCACTTCATATTTTGTAAATACTAGAGACTGTTATGCTGGGCGAAACCCAATTGTGAAGACGATTACTAAAACTCAGTTTCCTTATGGTCACAATGTTTAAGTAGCTGCTATACTACCTTGCCATTAAAATATATTCAGATACCGTACACTATTAGTATGCATCAGAGAAATCTATATCTGCTGTATCTCTCCCCCACTTTCTCCCTGACCCATCGTCTGCCTGTCTTTGTCAATCCCATCCACACACACTTAATTACTCACTCATGCAATGCTGCCCAGATGGTAATAGGCTCCCTTTGGGCTGGTTGAAGACACTTTGTAGTATGGTTGGCTGCCTGTCCTGCAGAAAATCAAACATGGATCAAGTGACAGGATAAGTGTGGCATCCAGTACAAGCATTTGGCCCCTGAAATAGAATTTTGCTACAAAACCACATGAAAAACAGTGAGATTTCACCACATAGTGCATGTACACTTTCCTTCCTCCTAATGTAGGGTAGGACTATATATATTACATTAATACAAACGAAAAATGTGAGCGAGGATCTGACAAAAAAAAGATTTTACCACACTTACTATTGCACTTTCAATTCTTGTCACCTCTCTATATCATATTTATTTTTCAAAAACTGACAAAATTGCTCAAACTTTCTTCTTTTTTGTTGTTTTCACAATAATTGTTGCCATATCTTCCAACTTCCCTCCATTAAACACCTTCACCACAGCAGATGTCTGCGCAAAGCTTACAACATTATCAAGGACTCTTCACATCCCAGTCACAAACTGTTTAATCTCCTTCCTTCAAGTAGGAGATACAGGAACATACTCATCAGAACCAGCAGGTTCAGAGACAGCTTTTTTCCATCCACCTTCACACTACTGAACTCTACACTTCACTGTTAGATCACTGTATAGACACTGTATATAACTTCTGTACAATTATACATACAATGTACATATTACATAGTGTAACTTTCTTACTCCTCATTTTTCACACATATTGTTCTTTATGTTCATCTGCATTTTTTATCTATGTGTATCTTTATATACCTTACTGTACATTCGGCCCGAAATTTCACATTAATCTATCTATCTATCTATCTATCTATCTATCTATCTATCTATCTATCTATCTATCTATCTATCTATCTATCTATTTATCACAGTTCTATGTCTCACACATACATGATAAATTTTTTTTGCATTTGGGTTCTATCTTGTTTTAAAAAAAAGGAGAATTTTTAGAAGTCCATGACCACATCTTAAACAGGGGTGCCAATAATTGTGGAGGGCACTGTATGTTACTAAAATATCAATACAAATATATGAAACAATATATACAATCTTCAGTGCCTGGATGCACTGGAATATTCAGCTAATTAAGAAGATTGGCTTTTAAGAAGATTTTTTTTTTTTTTTTATTAAAAAGGTTTTGATTTTCTTTATTATTATCTTACATGAAGTTGAAAATTCCTACATAATTCTATAAAAGGCAATACTGCAAATGCCAAGTGAAAATATCCTACATATAGTCAAATCAATTTATGTACTATTTCAATATCACAATATACTGAAAAAGTTTTAATAAAACTAATTTCAACCCATTTGAACCGCAACTTTCGAAATAAATACATGTATTGCAATAGCATTTAATGGGAAAAAAGGACATTCTTTGAAATGTAAGTAAAATTTTATTTGACAGACTGAATGCCAAAGAAAATATATTATTGTAGAAAAAAAAAAGTTTTGTAGAGAAGTTTAGCCCAGACAGGTGGTGCGAGTCTTTCTCTCTTGTTTAACTGCAGAAATTCAAAAGATTTAATAGAATTCAAAAGGATGTTGGCAGTTTGTAATTGGTGTAAGCATTCATTAGTTGAAACTTCATGGGAAATGACAGCATACCGAAAACATTGTGTGTCAGCAAATGTGTACATGCAGATGGGAGAAAGTTTATAGGAAACAGAAAAAGGTATTAATAGGCAGTTGGGTGCAGTGCCTATTAAATCTTGTGCAGAAAGTGTAACATAGAACAACTCCAACATCATACAGTATATATATATATATATACTGGTGATTTATATAGTTTAGAAATTGATCACACCCCCTAATTTAAATGACAGAATTATTAATATGATGTAATGGTTTGATGGAACAAAAGGGCCTTGAAGGGGTCCTGTCACATGGTTGTCAGACACTCTGGGAAAACATGTGGCCATGTGGACTTTAGACATTGGATTTTTTTCGGATTTTTTTTTGCGTTGCCTTTAATTTTCTGTGATTGCCAGGTGGACCACATGGCTATATATGCATCTTCTCAAAAGTATTAACTAAGATTCTTGATTGTTTCCACTCAGAAATTCAGACAGTGAATTGCTAAATTGACATGAACATGTGTAAGGGCAGAAAATGGCCACAAGGTGGCGGCAGATACCGTGAATTAAAGCTTTGCTAAAGAAATGGAAGAAGTGGCATTTCTGCCAACAGGGTTTGAAATGATTTCTGATAGTCAGCAATTTACACCAATTTGAAAGCATTTGGTCCCATCGTGATCTAACTGTAGTTCTAGATTTGCTCTTAATATCACCTTTTTAGGTCTTTGTAATAAACATGTTCTAAAATGTATCAGAATCAGTTTTATTGAACAAGCATGCCTGAGCATATAATAGATAGATAGATAGATAGATAGATAGATAGATAGATAGATAGATAGATAGATAGATACAACTTTATTGTCATTGCATTGTACAGTTACACAGCAACGAAAAGCAGTTTGGCATCTACCAGAAGTGCAAAATGTAGAAGTCGTGCAAAAGTGCAGATAAATATCTAGCATATTTACAGTGCGGATAACTATCTGGCATATTTACAGCAGTGGTATATGTATGGAGTATATACAGTGAATAAATATAAAGGCTATTTCAGTGCATATATATATATATATATATATATATACACACACATACTTTATATACACAGATGAATGTGAAATGTTGGGCAGAATGTACAGTAATGATAAATATACATACAGATATCAAAAGTGCAGATGTACAGAGGAGGGAAAAAGATATAATATGTAGTATGTACATGTATTGTACAGAGGTTATATACAGTCTTTTGTTTATGTTTGTTTTGTAGTGATTCAGTGGTGTAGTGTTGAGTTCAGTAGTGTGATGGTGGATGGAAAAAAGCTGTCCCTCAATCTGCTGGTTCTGGTGCGTAAGTTCCTGTATCTCCTTCGTGATGGAAGGAGGTTAAACAGTTTATGACTGGGATGTGAAGAGTCCTTGATGATGCTGTGAGCTCTGCGCAGACATCTGCTGTGGTGAAGGTGTTCAATGGCAGGTAGTTGGATGCCAGTGATGCGTTGGGCGGTTTTGACCACCCTTTGCAGTGCTTTACGTTCACACACAGTGGAGCCTCCGTATCATACAGTGATTGAGTTGGTCAGGAAGCTCTCAATGATGCAGCGGTAGAAGCTCGTTAAAATCCCTGGGGACAGATGAGATTTCTATGTGATTTCTATGTGATCCCACAGAACCAATTTCTCCTGTCCCTTTAGGAAAGAAAAAATGCCTGGCACATAACAGGTTGTAGAATGACCGAGGGGACCTTAAAAACATACCCTGATTTAGGGTAGATAAAGGCACTTGCCAAGCCTGGAGTAAATTCCAGAAAAGAGGGGGTCACAGAAAGGGCCTGAAGATCCCCTACTCGCTTGAGATAGGAGATGGCCAAGAGGAACACAGTCCTAACTGTGAAGAACCTTAAAGGCACCTCAGTTAAAGGTTTTAATGGAGGCTCCAAGAGGGCATCCAAGACAATGTCCAAGTCCCATGCAGGCACTTTAGGTCATACCGAGGGGCCTAAGCCTTCATGTGCCACTCACCCCCCAACTGCTCTTACTCGAGTGTCATTCACTGTTCTACTGTGCCATATTTAAAAATAACAATGTTTTATTACAATTTGTTTCATGTACCTTACAAAATAGATTTCTAAACCATTTACTTTGAGACCATATGCACTGTTATAATTGCAAATGGATCTTTGCATTTATTCAGTGGAGAATTCAAATGATGTTCCATCCAATCATCCAGTCATTTGGGATGTTTTTCAGCTATTATCTTTGCATTCAGCTATGTGCACATTACTCAACACAATATGGTACAGTTGGGCTGCTTTCAAGCAAACAAAAGCAAATTGTTCTTCAGGGATGAAACATCACATTTTTGCATATTGCCAAAATGTAGTCATTATTTCATTTAAATTACACAAATGTGTTTTGTCACACAAAAGGCATTTTGATGTTTTTGGTTATCGTTTTGTGGCATCCCAACTGTTTTGAGTTTTAAGTTATATTGCATTTTCTGTCAAGGTAATGTATATGCTTCATATGAGCACACTATTTAACAATGGAAAGTTCTGCAATTTAATTATGATGCTGGTCTCCCTGTTGCAAACTTCAGAAACTTGCATATTTTTCCTGAATTGTCCTTTATATATTTATATTCATAAATAAAGTGGTAGAAAGACTTGCCTTCCTTCAATTTTTAGTCTAATAAAACAGTCAAGAAGAGAAAAGAAACAACATTGAATTAATGTATCAATTATAAATGCCTCTTAAGGATGATTGTTGAATAGACAACGTGAAAAGACAGACGTTGAAAGTCTTCATACAGTGTCTTCCAAATGACTGATTTTCTAACAGGGCTGCTCACTTCAGCACAGATGTAAAGTATTTTAGCATGAATGCACAAACATAAGAGCCGGTATTATTTGAAGCGCAGCGTTTGTTTGTTTTGAAGCCACCATATGTGTCGTGTTGCCTGTAGTGTTGCTTTCTTATTTATTTTTTATTTTTTTTTGCAGCAGAATTTGTTCTCAAGCTAATTGGAACATCAACAAACAGACACAATCTTTTTTAGTTAAATGGATAGTCTGGATGGCTGGATGTCTTTTTTCAAATTCGCCCTTTTTAATCAGAAGATAGATAGATATATAGATAGATAGATATAGATAGAGAGAGAGAGAGAGAGAGAGAGAGAGAGAGAGAGAGAGAGAGAGAGAGATCCTCTCCTCACTTGTAATGTGGATACCCACAGAAGGAAAGATAGGCAAGTAATGAATAGTCAAGCCTATGAAACACTTGCATCAAGCTGGTCTAATTCAGAGAGAATGCAGTATAAAACTAGCAGAGAAAATGTTCATGTTAAATTGCCCAAGATTGTCAAATGATGAGCTTAACCTATTTTTACTTACCCCTAGTACTATATGTAACTCAGCCAAGATATTTTTGTCTAATATTTGCTTCCTCAGGTCTAATAATCATTCCAAGTGCCATTTTTCCAAATCAGTTTTGGTACGTATGTGTCTACTGCTGGATCAGAATTGTTCATTTTTTACTGTCTTAAGTTTAACCTTCTCAAGATTTAACAAATTATGCATTCTTATTAGTTTACCACAGTTGTAAAGCGTGTTTATTTGGGTTATACTAGCCTTCCTATCAGCTTCCTATCAGCTTGAACCAGTACGATCATTCTCCATCTTATCCCTAGATACTGTTGGGCACAAAAATCTCTGGAGATCAGCAGATTTTGAAATACTTAACACAACCTATCTGGCACCAGCAACCAACCCTGCCATTTTTAAAGTCACAAGGTCCCATTTTATTCTCTTTGAGATGGAGGTTAAAACACTCAATCAAGTGTTTCTTACAAACTGGAAAGCAAGAATATAGAGACAACTGCAGGTAGTGTTTTTTAGTAGACGTAGCACTTTGCAAAAGGATCTGAGAAACAGTCCAAAACAAAACAAACGAAAACAAACGTCAGGCGTTTTATTCACGGAACCTCCAAAGCAAAGATAAAAGCACAAATAGAGGGCATAATTACAAGCAAAAAGGCTTGGGGGAAGTGTAATACTGTAAAACAGGGGCTTGTTCTTCATACATGCCCATCTACATCCATAATCTAATGACATAATCCAGTCTATTTTTGCTTTACACATTCAGAAAGCTGCCACTTTGCTGGTGAAGTATAGGGTGCAATTTACCTTCAGTGCATTTTGTTTACTCAATATAATTATATATACAGGGAGTGCAGAATTATTAGGCAAGTTGTATTTTTGAGGATTAATTTTATTTGGGGATTTAATTTGAACAACAACCATGTTCTCAATGAACACAAAAAACTCACTAATATCAAAGCTGAATATTTTTGGAAGTAGTTTTTAGTTTTAGCTATTTTAGGGGGATATCTGTGTGTGCAGGTGACTATTACTGTGCATAATTATTAGGCAACTTAACAAAAAACTAATTTATACCCATTTCAATTATTTATTTTTAACAGTGAAACCAATATAACATCTCAACATTCACAAATATACATTTCTGACATTCAAAAACCAAACAAAAACAAATCAGTGACCGATATTAGAGATTTAAAGCACTTTTGTACGTCGCTCTGGATAAGGGCGTCTGCTAAATGCCGCAAATGTAAATGTAAATGATATAGCCACCTTTCTTTGCAAGGACACTCAAAAGCCTGCTATCCATGGATTCTGTCAGTGTTTTGATCTGTTCACCATCAACATTGCGTGCAGCAGCAACCACAGCCTCCCAGACACTGTTCAGAGAGGTGTACTGTTTTCCCTCCTTGTAAATCACACATTTGATGATGGACCACAGGTTCTCAATGGGGTTCAGATCAGGTGAACAAGGAGGCCATATCATTAGATTTTCTTCTTTTATACCCTTTCTTGCCAGCCACGCTGTGGAGTACTTGGACGTGTGTGATGGAGCATTGTCCTGCATGAAAATCATGTTTTTCTTGAAGGATGCAGACTTCTTCCTGTACCACTGCTTGAAGAAGGTGTCTTCCAGAAACTGGCAGTAGGACTGGGAGTTCAGCTTGACTCCATCCTCAACCCGAAAAGGCCCCACAAGCTCATCTTTGATGATACCAGCCCAAACCAGTACTCCACCTCCACCTTGCTGGCGTCTGAGTCAGACTGGAGCTCTCTGCCCTTTACCAATCCAGCCACGGGCCCATCCATCTGGCCCATCAAGACTCACTCTCATTTCATCAGTCCATAAAACCTTAGAAAAATCAGTCTTGAGATATTTCTTGGCCCAGTCTTGACGTTTCAGCTTGTGTGTCTTGTTCAGTGGTGGTCGACTTTCTGCCTTTCTTACCTTGGCCATGTCTCTGAGTATTGCACACCTTGTGCTTTTGGGCACTCCAGTGATGTTGCAGCTCTGAAATATGGCCAAACTGGTGGCAAGTGGCATCTATATATATATATATATTTTTTTTTTTATTTATTTTTTTTTTGACGTTTTTTTGATGTTTTTTTGACGTTTTTCTCTGAAGTTAAAATTTATCATGCTCAGCTCGTTCATCACGCTGTCAGCAGCATATCCATTTCCGGATGTCATCCGCCATCCAACAGTCCTGTGATGCTTTAGATAGCCAGAGAAGTGATCTCCTCTGTCTTTCTTTAGCATCATCAATAAGTAATCATTGTTCCCCCCACAAGGCTCTCTCATCTTTATGTTCTGTTGTTGTGCACAATTTTCACTCAAACATTAAACTTCAACTTCACCATCAAAATTTAAAAGGATGTGTAAGTGATCTAGAGTGGCACAAGCTGCGTTTTATCATGGAGATTAAAACTGCATGGCACATGTTGAAATATATGCTGCACTGAGTTCATACCCTTACATACCCTTTCTGCCCCTATGTGTGACCTCATTGTCCTGTGAGATGTATGCGCTTGACAGGTCCAATCAAGGTGTCTATTTGTTTGATTGCCCTCTGCCCTGGTCTGACACGTGAACACTATTTATTGGGAATGTGGACTCAAAGGATGCAGGCCATCAATCATGGCCACTGATGCAAACAAGGCTTGACTGTATAGGTTTCTAATATGAGAAAAAGGAAAAAAAAAAAAAAGCATTTATTTAGCTCATGCCACTTCATGTGCATAAAACATGCTAGTCAATATTTAGGGTAATTTAAGAAAAAAAATGCTTTTGTGACAAAACCCTGAAAATCTGCATACATTGAAATGTATATATAGATGTATTAATCACATTTTCTTTTTAGTTTTGTTTAAATTAAGCTATAAATACAATTACAAATGGATAAAAGAAAAAGCATTGCATAAAAAAAGAAAAGGGGAGATTGTGTGTCTGTGATAAATATTTAATGCTTATTTTACTGAATAATCATAATTTCTATCACTTAGTTATCATTTTGTTGTTTCTTTGCTTTTTTATTATATGATTATAGCACTTGTTGGCCCCCTTTATATGCAGGGGGAATGAAAAGCAGTAGATTCTACCATAATTATGTCAATTCCCTTCAGAATTGGTGGCAATTATTAGTTATTAGCACTAAGAAATGGGAGCAGCATGAACGTCCCTTGATAATCAGTGGACACCAGGTTGAAAGAGTCAGCAGTTTGGAATATTTGGAACATTTATAGACTGTTAGTTTTGATGAGAATACATTGGAGATTTTTATAAACACAATGAAGGGATTGTGAATAATTATATTATTAAATCATTTTACTTTCGATGCCATGGGTATAGAAACCATCAATATTAAACAAAAATGCAGTATAATGATATAGTAATAGTATATTATGACAGACAGATATCTCATGCTGCAAGAATAAATGCTTTCACTAAAGCAAGGAACCTATTAAAAACAAGTCTCTTTTCACTGCAGCCACATCTGCACCACCCACATACATCATCTCTAACATTATTATAATTATATTATTATAAACCATTTAATAAGGTTAATAATAATGCATGTGCGCTTTTTTTTTCCTTGTGTGTTTTTGTGCAAATTCTACAGGTAAGAAAACGCCAAAAATAACTGGTTAATGGAAACGTTTAAAAATTATTTTGAACACTTTTGACTGACCTCTACACACAATGTCCTGCTTTTCTCGATAAGCCTGTCTTGTGAATGTCCTTGTGCGTATATCTGTGACCAAATAAATGTTTTCTTCTCTGTCAGCTACTGTGGAATTAATAAAGACATTAATATATTTGAGCTTGTGCAGTTTCCTACAGGTTGCGAACTCTGACTAGTGCGCTCTCTGACAATCCAGTCCAAGGTAGCGAAAATAGCGATGTGATCGGATGCCTGCTGGGGAACAAATTGCATTTAGATTGGTTAAAGCAACAGTTTTAAGCAACATGGAGTTTTGCAGGTGCTAACTTTAAAGTCAGATAACTTCAATGCATAATGTGAAAGGTGAAATCTGATTGTGTGGAAAATCCAATGTAATACTTAGGTGCACTGCTCCTTAGATTAAGCCTTGCAGGTCCTGATGGACCAACACTGGATATGATATTAAAGTATATAATGATCAACAAAAATAAAAATCATAAATAAAGTGAACTTGTCTGAAGTGGTTAAAAGAGCATGTGTGATTGAAAGACACAATAAAAAAATACAAATAGATTAGAAGATATTTAGAAATATGATGATGATGATATTATTATTATTATTATTATTATTATTATTATTATTATTAATATTATTATTATTATTCTAGAGGATTCTTTCCATCTCTTACACGCTCAACTCCAGCCATTGCTTTCTTTAAGGAGACACTTTAAACAACCATAGTTTAGGAAAAACCTGTATCAGTCCACATTTGTGCCAACTTCCATTTCCATTAGAATATTGAATGCTGAGCCAGCAATCTGAGCAGGAGTGGATATGTAATATATATAATATATATTTACACATGCACACAAAATGTATATGTGTGCAAGTTTTTCTATTTTGTTCATTTTAGGTTCTTAGTCACATTTCCACTTTGTAAACAATGAACAGCAATGAAATGCTAACTAACACTTCATGTAGTTCAGCTGTGTTGTTTGTGTGCTTTGTCATTTACGGGTGATTGTTTAAGTATGAAGGAAATCAGTGTTTCCAAAATGTTTGCAAATCTGCTGGGAATTATTAAATAAGCTTTGGCCTATAAAAAAACATTCAAACACAATACACACATTGATAAATGAGGCCCAATGTGCATATTTATTATTTACAAAAATTATACTTATTCTGCTAAAGGCATTATACAATCTCTTTTCAATTTTGAAGACACATGCATGACCTCTTTCTCCATTTCTCCAACCCACACCCACACACAATCCTCAAAGTACTGGCTCAAGAAATACAAACTCAATGTATTTTTCACAGGCTATCTCAGTTCACACATTTGAGCCATATAAACAGCAGGTGGTTTTTGAAACAAAAAAGAACAATTCTAATTCATTAGAGCAAAAAAAAAATAAAAAAATAAAAGCATAGATAGGAGATTAAAATGTACTGCATGGAAGAATTGAAGATCCTTAACCATAGTCTCCAAGCTTGTTAGACATTACAATATTAAACTAATTTCAATTTCAATTTTTTATTTTTTTTTTTAAGCAAAACTAATAGTTGGCAAAACAATAAAAAGTTTTTGGAACTCTCCTTGTAAGATGAACACAATTTCTTTTAAAAAATTGCCAGTGTTTTGATTAACGTGGTTGAACACGTCACTCCAAACGTCCCATAAATATTTCAGTGGATTGAGATCTGGCAACATTAAGTTTATGCAATGCAATATTGTCTAAATGTCTATAATGTATATATATATATATATATATATCCTATGTTCTTAAAGGACAATACTACAAAAATGCAAGTTGGATATATTTTACTGTAGTCAATGTGCAGCTTGTATAGTAGATGCTAACAAAAGTGGATACACCCCAAGTGAACATGCCACAACTGTGTCCAAAATGTCAATATTATGTGTGAGCACCATTGTTCTCTTACACTGCCTTAATCCTCCTGGGCATTGAATTCACCAGAGCTGCACAGGTTGGAAACGATTTCCACTCCTCAATAATGACATCACTGAGCTGCTAGATGTTAGACGCATGGAGCTTCTCCACCTTCCACTTGAGCAAGACATACTTGACCACTCTATGACCGTCAGCTTCCACAGACAGCAATGCAGTTGTCATCTTAGCGGTGTGTTTGGGGTCATTGTTAGTGTTGTTTGGACCATATTCTGATTGTAAGACTGCGTCACAATACATGTTGGAATCCATGTTTTCCTCAATGAACCACAGCTCCATAGTGCCAGCAGCATTTATGCAGCCCCAGACTATGATGCTACCACCACAATGCTTGACTGTAGGCAAGACACAATCTTCTTGGTACTCCTCACCGGGGTGTCACCACATATGCTGGACACCATCTGAGCCAAACAAGTTTATCATAGTCTCATCAGACCACAGGGCAGTTCCTGTAATCCATGCTCTTGGACATGTCTTCAGCAAATTGTTTTCAGCCTTTCATGTGACCCAGCTTTGGAATAGAATTCATTCCTTCTGGGATGAAGGCCATGCAGACCGAGTTGTTGCAGTGTGCGGCATATGGTCTGAGCACTGACAGGCGGACTTTCTCCCTCTGCAACCTCTGAAACAATGCTGCAGCACTCATGCATCTGTTTTTTAAATCCAGTTTCTGCACCTGAAATATTTCCAAGTTACATTTCTATACTATTGTCACTTGAAATGATACACTAAAATTGTTCCTGAAATGTAAAATGTGTACTCACTTTTGTGACTCTATATATGGATCCTTACCTCTTGTCAACAGTCTGCACTGCCTTTCCCCATCACCTGAAGGACGGTTGCTCTTTTTTTTCTGTTCATCTTAATGTACACCCAGCACAGTATTGAATATATGCTTTGGTCCTTAATTTACAACCCTGTTTATTGATGTCTTTCTCATAGATGTAAATGCAGATGTCACTTTAATCAATAATCTTACTCAAACACAGCCAAGTAAGTCTTTATGACTGAAGCACCGATAATGAACACTTTCATTCACTATGTAGAAGGAAGAGGGAGAGAGGTGGGAGGGAGGGAAGAGGGAGGAAGGTGTGGGGGTGTAAAGCAAGTAAGATATTATTCTTTCTTTCTTCCTTTGATTTGCACACTTTGCTTCTGGTGGCATAAAGCTTTTTGGAAAAAATTTAATTTTGAATGTCAGGGACATAATTTATGTTCAGTTTATTTAAAATGTCCCTAAAGGGAGGGAGGACATTTTAAACCAATAGGAGCATTAAAGTTAATTATCCGGATGTAAAGGACCAGCACATATTTCACCTATATATATATATATATATTGTACTAGACACACAAACTAAATCTTAAATTAGACTCAATACAAAAAAACCTCTAACTCAAGTGTAGAAAGATTTTAAATAGAGCTCACTGAAAAAAAAAAAAATACTCGACCAATTCGGTATGAAATTTAGGTTTTTGATCCACATATTTGATTTGGCAGACATTTTACACTGGATTCCCTCCCTACCCAACCCTCTCTATTTACCCGGACTTGGGACCGGCACTTGATTGTGCGACACTAATGGCTTGGTTGTAAGGTGTGATTCTCAAGTTATGCCGATAAAGTTATCAATAATGTTAACAGAAATGCAATTGTTTAATTGTTTAGTAATATTAGCATTTGTGCAAAATGTATATATTTGATATTATCAAAGAGATGATCAGCAGTTTCATCTGACACCAGAAGCTACGCCATGGTTAAAATCAACCAAAATAAGTGCAATTTTCATTTCATTTCTTCATTTTTATTTATTTAAATTTTTTGCATTGACTTCACATGATCGGCTGCTGTTAACTTCCAGTGGCATTAATGTAAACTAAAAGTATTTAAGTTATTCACATGTAACGACCAACTTCCTACAATAATCATCATATAGACTATTCTAATTAGCAAATTTAAAATAAACTGTTCTTGTCAAATGAACTAGATGACATAATAATAACATTTAAATGGCATGTCCAATCAACAACGAGCATGTAATGTTCAAATAAGGACTTATTCATTTTGATGTTGTGTTTACGTTTTTAGTCAGTGTCTTTTTAAATTTTGTCAGTTTGTATTTTATGTACTGCTTTTTTTATCAAATGTATAAAGGATGCATGACATGTAAAACTCATTAAGGGGATTTTTGTTTTTAATTTTTACAGAAACTGAAACTTTTCAGTTGTTTTAATTGATATATACAAGCTTCAACAAGCACTGGGATTAGGATTCTGCATGCCTAGAAATGAGGATTCTGTAAACAAGAATGCACTTAAAACATTAAGACTGACTCCAGATCAAAGCAAAACATTTATTTATTGCAGAAGCACACTATTATAATGATTCTATTTTATTAAACACTCTCTGTTTGCAACATTGTTCAATACAATTATTAATGTAACGCTTTTATGTAAATCCTTTTGTGTTTTCCATTTTAAATACTGTATAAACTTATCTTTATATTGTGAACACCATTCTGAATAACAAAATGTTCTGCAGAACCATAGGACGAAAAATAATAATACATCATGCATTTATGATTCATGGTCAAATTAAAGCATATTTTAGCCCACATCCTGTTTCCTCCATCCAAAGTCATTTGTTGCTCTCAGAGCCTCCAGTACATTTAATAATTTTATTTATTAATTTTTTTGCAATTACACAAAAAACTATGTTCTGGAGACACTGGGTAAAGTTATAAAGAAAAACCTTGCTGCTGAAGGAAATTATATATATATATATATATATATATATATATA
>MU551577.1:5202412-5228615 GCA_024362625.1 Silurus asotus
TATATATATATATATATATATATATATATATATATATAAACTCCAAAAAGATGTGGTTAAAATATATTTCAACAGGAGATTACAGCAGACTATGCCACATTTGTAAGTTCTTCAGGAAGTACCAGCAAACTTGCTAATCAGGCTAGTGACAAACATGATGGATTGTTCTTTGTGTACATGCTGTAAACCAATACATCATAACTATTACTACAAAGGCTCAGGCAATCTGTCACAAAGCAGAATAAGCACGGATCTGGTGGCACTGCAAATTGCGCCGACATCTCGAGCTGCGCAATTAAGGGGATCGTTTTTTGCTCTTGGTCCCTCTAGTGGTCTGTGTGCTGTAAGTGGTCAAGGGCTTCAAGTGCTCTTGGAGGCTCTGGGGCATTAAACGCTTCCATATTCATCCGTCTTCATTCTCACAGTCCAGTGGTGAAGGAGAAGTAAGTCAATGAGTCTGTTTAACAAGCACAAGCACTTTGTTCTGATTTGGAGTAAGTGACCAGGATTTTGTGCATGACGTGTCAAATATTTTCCCACCATCAGTCAGTTGAGAAGATATGTATATGGTGTTATTTTCATAATAACAAATAACAATTTTCAAACACCTTAGCAAAGCAGAAAATGCTTACTGTACTACTGTATTCCCTTTTATTCCATAAGATTTTAAACAGTATAAAGACATGGCACGAGCGAAAATATTCTGAACACATCTGCCATGATTGCAAGTAGTTTATGTATCACTGCACAAAACTGACAATCTTCCAGAGACCTTAGATCATCTGCTTTTTGACACAGCATTTAGAAACGTATCCACAATCCATTAAACTGCCTCAGTTACTGACAGTTATGTCTTCTTTGCAGAAAAAGGTTGCGTTACATCTCCTTTCTTCTCTCCACTTTCTTTCCTTTTTTTTTTTAGCTTACATATGTCAGACAGGATTAGCATTTGTCTCACGTCTGGCCTGGTTGAGGTTCCTCGGTGGGGGCAAATGGCAGTCAGTTAAATGACAAGGGCTATTAGAAGATTCTTCGCAGAGGCTTCAGGAGCAGCTTTATATTAATGCTTTACATAGACTGAAAAGCATCTATTGAATAGGTGCTAATGCTTGGTCTAGTAGTGTTTAGATATAGCATGAGGTGTGAATCTTTGAGACTGCTCAGAAAAAATAAAGAGCATATTATATTGGACACATCAATGAGCATGAAAAAAATTATTGAAAATTGTTTCTTTGAATATTAACAAGTACTTGTGTCTCCCATGCTGAGTCACATATAAAACCCCTGTTTGTATTTCTTGGGGGAAAAAAAGTTCATATCACAAACATTCTGTTAACATATGTAAACTTCTTTAATGTTTTAACTCAAATAATATTTCTAACAGCTGGATCATCTGTAAACCACTTCATCTGCTTATCATGTTATTAGCAGCATGTACAAAATCATGAGGACCCAGGACAAAAGTTTCGGTAAAATTCTCTAACAAACAATAGAATGGGGGAAAATTGCGACCTTGACTTTTGGTGAGTCATATGGCTGTTGGTGCCAGATGAGTTTGTTTGATTATAAAAAAAATAATTGATACCATCCATGCATGGAAGCTGATCTCCAGAGATATTCACAGTCTTTATAGTTTACATACAATGGTATAGAAAATAGAAGGTACAAATACACAAAAATGACTTCTTGAAAAAGAAATATCAGAGATACTGTAAGTGAACACGCTGGTTCCAAAAGTTCAACTAATGGCAGCTTAAATAACCACTTCATGGTAAGTAAGAAAGCATCCCAGAATGCACAAAATATGGCACAAAGGCAGACAAGCTTGAGGCAGACAAGCTACAACATCAGATCATTTTCTGTCTGCTTTGGGAAAATACAGACAAATTACAGTAGGTTCATCAAATAAAAAAATGACGGTGGCATTAACGAGACAATTACTAAAGATGACTAAAGAATTACTAAAAATACAACTCGTTATATGTCACCATTCTATTGATGCAGCGCTCTAGATCATATTTGTATTTTCTCTATGAACAAATATCGATTAAAATGTACCAGATCATCTCAATAGCAAAATAATAATATAAAAAATTATGCACATACAAAAATTCCTATCTCGAATGTGCCTCCTAAAAATAAATATCTAATTCTTGTCTGAACCATAAATGCCAAGAAGGTGCCAGTGTCCTATGTAAAGGTCAAACAAAACCAATGATCAACATACACTATTTACAAAATGGCGGATCTAATCAGAGAAATCCAGTTTGGAACTAATTTAACTTGAAGCTGGTTCTTGAAGAAGCTAGTATGCCCCCTTAGTCAGGAGGTGAAAAGAAGATAATGAGCCTTTTAAAGAGAAAGTAAAGAATCCAGACTTCTGCACCTAGATGACAAATGCAACAAACCTTAGTGCCTTGAATCTCTAATAGTGGAATACATCAAAAGTTCACCGGAGCCCTGTAAAAACCCTGAGCTTTTCATACAGTGTAGGAACGAGCTGTTTTCCAGCTTTATATTAAGGCTGGCACTTATTGTCTAGAGTTTTGGGTTTTAATTAATCAGTTAGCAGTAGAAAGAGCCCCCAGGTACTGTCTAAATGTGTCAAACAGGAGCACATTGTCACTGTTTTAATGTTTAATTACTGCTATTTAGTGCCATTTATAATAATGCCTTAAAGGCACCCTGTCACTGCCAAATAATGAAAATCATGGATTTCGTTATGTCTCTATTCAATGTTAGTTATGTTCACTTAATAGAAGTTTGTTTAATTGTATAACCTTAATTCAACTTATCCTTTTGCTTGTGCTTCATGCCTAAACCTTGGAGAAGCTATAATACTGTAAGTCAATCATAAATAGTATGTACAGTGAATAAAGCCAATGAAATAAAAGCATCTTCAGTAAAGTAATTCTAATATTTAGCTATCATTAACTGGTTTATATTCCTGCACTAAACTCTGGTTACTGTGTTTTGTGTTAAAAGGTGGCATATGTTTTGTCTTTTCCAGTCTATTATGTCTGGTGGGGAGAAGTCAAAGTTTGGAATCTTGGGGACGTCTAATAGTTTCATTCTCCTGTCCCTAATTTATCTTTCAAGGATAAGAAGCTAATGGATATGTCATGTCAGGAGACGATGAATATTTAAGAAACAATACGCAATAAAACATGGTATAATTAAATGTAATAAGAATTTTTATTTTTTATAAAGGGAGAACATGATGTGATTTTTTTGCATCAGGTAAAACAGCTTTAAACAGTCATTCTATCATGAGCCTCGCTTTTCCTTTTTTGAACAAGAAGAATTAAATGTTAAAGGAGTGAAGAGAAGATTGCAGGCAGGGTGGAGTGGGTGGAGAAGAGTGACAGGAGTGATTTGTGATAAAAGGGGTTTTTGCTAGAGTGAAAGGAAAGTTCAGAGGACTGTGTTGAGACCTGCGATGTTGTATGGTTTGGAAACAGTGAAATTAAGTAAAAGACAGGAAGCGGAGCTTTTGGTGTGGATTAAAGATGCTGAAATGTTCATTGAAAGTGATGAGGATGGACAGGATTAGAAATGAGTTTATTATAGGGACAGCGCATGTAGGACATTTTTGAGACAATTGAGGGAGGCGAGATTGAGATGGTTTGGACATGTGCAGTGGAGGGACATGGGGTATATCGGTAAATGAATGCTGAGGATGTAACCACCAGGAAGCAGAAAAAGCAGAAGGCCAAGGAGGAGGTTTATGGATGTGGTGACAGAAGACTCGCAGGTAGTTGGACAGGGTAGTATGGAGACGGATGATCTGATGTGGAGACCCATAACGGGTGCAAAACAAAAGGAGAAAAACAAGATCAAGAAGAAATTATAACGGCCACACTGCCACACTGCTATGTTACAGAGAACCAGTGCATTATTTTGAAGACTTTCTCATGGTGGAAAATCCTATTGTTTAGAGACAGGTTTCTACGTTTTTCTTCATTAAATAAATTACATTGTCAATCCGTTTATTATCAAGCATAGAAATGTGGAGTGGTCTTATTACAAGTCATTATGATCACACTTAACACATTAATATCTAATAATTAAACCTGTTAGATAACTGCAGGTGTGCGAGCTCAACAAAAACAACATAATTTTAAAAGCTCACATTTCCAGGAGATGTTAATCAAATTATTTTGTTTCTCATGAGCATTACTGGAGCACAATTGAGGTGATCAGGGAATGATTGCCCAATGCCTTACTGCCCAAAAAGCAGTTCTTATGTTAGTTGTCCATTATCTCTTCTTTCATTACACCTCAGACTGGGGTGACGGTTTAAGTTCCAACAGGACAACGACCCTAAGCACACAGCCAAGATAACAAAGGAGTGGATAGGATAGGATAGGATAGGATAGGACAGGATAGGACAGGACAGGACAGGACAGGACAGGATAGGATAGGATAGGCTAGGATAGGACAGGACAGAACAGGACAGGACAGGACAGGATAGGATAGGATAGGATAGGATAGGATAAGATAGGATAGGATAGGACAGGACAGGACAGGACAGGATAGGATAGGATAGGATAGGATAGGATAAGATAGGATAGGATAGGATAGGACAGGACAGGATAGGACAGGATAGGATAGGATAGGATAGGATAGGATAGGATAGGATAGAATAGGATAGGACAGGACAGGATAGGATAGGACAGGACAGGACAGGACAGGATAGCAGAGGATAGGATAGGATAGGATAGGATAGGACAGGATAGGATAGGATAGGATAGGAGAGGACAACTCTGTGAATGTCTTTGAGTGGCCCAGCCAGAGCCCAGATTTGAACCCAATTGAAAATCTATGGAAGGATATGTAAATGGCTGTGCACCAACACTCCCTAATCCATCCTGATGGAGCTTCAGAGGTTCTGCAAAGAGGAATGAACCTGCTCAAAAATAGGTGTACTACGCTTGTAGCATCATAGTCCAAAAAAATTGAAGCTGTAATTGGTGCAAAATGTTTCAGCTTCAACAAAGTATTGAGCAAATGCTATGAATTCTTATGTACTGTACATGTGATATATATATATATATATATATATATATTTATATATATATATATAATTTTCTTTAAATTTTTCATGCAATTATTGGGTATTGTTTGTAGAATTTAAAGGAAAATAATGCAATAAATCCATTTTGAAATAAGGCTGTAACATAACAAAAAGTGGAAAAGGTAAAGCGATGTGAGTACTTTCCGGATACACTGTACCTTGAAATCATTGTAACCCAGGTTGTAGTGTTTGGTCGTGCTTAGCATGACCAAGCATTTGAAACCTAAATACAGTGTATTGCAACAAACATATCATAACAACTGTCAAGCTTGGCAATGGATTTGGTTTGTTTTTTAGCCACTGGACTGGAGAAACGTACAATAATTAAGACGTAAAGAACTTCACTTTATATCAGAATATTCTTGGGACAAATGTGAAGCCATTTAGCCTGCAGCTAAAGCTGGGACAAAATACGGTCAGGTAAAGGACAATGATCGCAAACAAAGCAGCAAATTAGTACGTCTTCAAAATTTCGTTTACACATCTGGAAAATGTGTACATTTCAATTTAATAAATGAAAGTAGCAGCATTTAGATGTGCTTCTGTAGACACGGAGAAATAGTTGCTGCAGACTGAGATTTGAGTGACATGTCTGTTCTTATCTGTTTCTATTAGCTTTTGAGAGTTAAAGTATTATGTTTTTTTGAATAGCTGAACCCCTTCTGATTTTTGTGTCTTATTTCTGAGTAATAGACCAGACAAAATACAAAAGGCTTCACAAATATGTGCAAATCCCATGTATTGAGTTCAAGGGGTGAAGCGAGTTCAGCAGTTGCTTTTAACTCACAAAAAGACACAAGAAAACCTTCTGCCAAGGATTTTTTTAATTCTTCTTCTTTTTTTATTTTTCAAATTGTATAGATCTAGGTCATTCTTTTCAGAGAATTGAGTAACTAATAACTACCACTATTGAACATTTTTAGGGTAATTTATTACAAAAGAAACCGAGACCCCTCTGTGAAATTAAATACCACTGTAAATAACTTTTTAGGATTATTTATTGTTAAGAACTGACATTTCTACAGTTAACTTTTAGTGTCATTTATCACAAAAAAAGGTTAAATTACAGCTTAAAAATCATAAGGTCATTAAATACTAAGGACCGAGATATCGCTAAAACCCTTTTGAGCTCATGCATAAAGAAAACCAAGGTACAAAAGTAAAGAAATGTGTTAATGACAAAAATAACTTATTGAAGTCATCCATTAAAGAGAACCAACACAATAAAAAACCCTTCTGAGTCTTTCATTTTGGGGTTGTTCATTCCTTACTAAAACAACTTTTTGGCATTAGTCAGCACAGAGAACAATACTTCAAACCTATGGGGTCATTCGTTGCAAAGAACTGAGACACTACTGTAGAGAAATCTAGAGAATTGATTGTACTGTAGCTTCTCACTAACTCTACTGTAGAGATACTGCAGTATAAGGTCATTTATTACAAAGAACCGAGATTATGTGAACTTTTTAAGCTCAGTCATTACAAAGAATGGAATTAATTCGAGAAATGTTTGTGAACAGTTAGCAGAGTTCTTTCAGAAAAGTTATTTAATGCAGAAACTCCTGCTTTCAAGAACTTTTTAGGGTTGTTTGTTATAGAGAACTGATATGCTGGGGCTATTCAGTACCACGAACAAATGGAACTCATTCATTCAAGAAGTATTTTGGGAGGCTGTTCATTGTAAAGAAGAGATACATCGCCTTAGATAACATATTTAGTTCATTCTTTAAACAGAGAACCAAGATTATAGCGATAACTAGGTCTTTTAGTCATCCATTAGAGGGAACAAATATAAAAGAAAAAATCATTGGTGTTATTTATAATGGAGAACCTGAGAGTCATACAGAGAACCAAGACATCACCTACTAAAGATAACTTTCTTGGGCTTTTCATTAATGAGAACCACAACATTCTTCTAAAATGCTTTTTAAGGTCATTTCATAGTTTTTTTTTTGTGAGGAACACATGGCCATTTTCATTTAAAGAACATCACTGCATCTAAATGTACACAAGGCAGAATCAATACCAATACGGCACAACGAGTCAGGTTCTTGTCACTCTCCATCTCATAATCTCTTGCACATTTATTCAGGACTCCCTTGGAAATGAGCATAAAATGTTGAATGGCAAAACAGCATGCAGTGTGTGTGTGTGTGTGTACTGTAAGGCTGCCCAGCTGGACTTATTCAAGCTTATGAGCCGAGGTTCACCTCAGAAGTCTGAACCAACCAATCCAGTCTGCAAAATCATTAATATTTCCATAGCAAGGTGTGTGTGTCGAAGGAGATGTGTGTGAGGTTGGCTGGTTGTTATAGGGATAGGAGGGTATTTGATTGACGCACCACTATTTACGCTGCTAACTTCAGCCCATCTAAGAGAAATGACGATGGTTTGGAAATACTCCAGTAGCACTCAGCCATGTCAACCTTCTCACAGCAAACTCAAAATAGCAAATAGTCTAGGCTGAGTTCTCTTTATAACTAACTAACTCTGCCAATGGCTCATTTTCATATAGAGTGCTTTTATACGACATACATAGTAGAAAGTCGGAATTCTGTCACTGCTGACATTGTAGATTGACTGACACTTGCTAAACTTGTGTATAGAAATGCATATCTTTCTTGTGTTTCTGTGTGTGTTCGTTTGTGTGTGTTTGTGTTGAAACATACAACTCAAATGTTTAGATTTGATCAGTGTATTTTTTCTTAAAGGTGAGATAGTTGAATGGACCACACATAGCACAATAATAAAGTACGACATATAATATTCTCTTCAAAATATGATTTGCTAGTTGTGTATTTCTATCTGACCTTGCGATCCAGTTCATCCCAGAACAGTTTAATAGGATTTATGTGATTGGACTGAGCAGACCATTCCGTGATAGATGACTGTTTGTTTAGTAAATAATGTTTACAGAGCTTGGAAATATGCATTTCATTGTCTTGTTGTATGGTGAAATCGAATCCAATTAGCTGAAGGATGAAATAGTAGCCATATTGACTCCAACTATAATCTCCAACTTTCTCTGCTTCAAAACAACCCCAAACTATTAAGCTTCCTTACGATTAAACCTCAGTGTTTCACTTTAGGTGTGAGTCAGTTGGGTAACAGTTTCTTTCCTGTTCTCAATCTTATATAAGTTCTTCTTTTAGAGCCAAAAATGTCAAATTTGGACAAACTTTTTCCAGTCATTCACTGACTAATTTTTATGTTTTTGCTTTTTACCTAGTTAAACGCATCCTATGCAGAATGCCTGTGTATTGTGTAAATTCTGTAACTTTATCAGTTTATAGTGCTCCAAATATCTACAGTGTATCTGTTCTTAAGTTTTAATAAATGTTACCCCTTTGTCCCCTAAAACTCTAAAAA
The DNA here is from genome assembly GCA_024362625.1 of Silurus asotus. Classification (NCBI taxonomy): domain Eukaryota; kingdom Metazoa; phylum Chordata; class Actinopteri; order Siluriformes; family Siluridae; genus Silurus; species Silurus asotus. Next base: position 5,210,859 of record MU551577.1, read on the forward strand.
AAACAGAGGCTGATATTCCACCAGTATCAGTAATACTGTATATGTAAATTTTGTTTCGGACTCTTTCTCAACCTCCGATATATTTCTTGCTTTTATTATTTAGCTTTTTTCCTTTTCTCCTGATTGAACGGGTATATGTTTTTAAATGTAGTAGGTTTTATTTTTTCCATAAGTTTGACATAATGTGATGAATTCATATCTGAATCTGAACATCTTTTGTTGCGTCCCATGGGACCCCAAAAGATTATCAGGACTTCAAGGTAATTTTCTAAAATTTAACCATACTGGAATAGTAAAAAAAAATAAAATAAAAAGAAGTGTTATTATTTATAAAGAATTAAGCTTTCAACATAGAAAGAGTTGAATTTTTAAACCCACGTACAATGCCTGGTTTACAGTGAGAAATATTTCATAAATAAATATACCTGCATGTCCTGCAATAACAAAATAGATGTATTTTTGTAAAGAAAATGTATTTTTACTGTGGCCTACAGTTTAGGTATTTGTGTGTGAATGCCCCATCACACTCATACACACACACACACACACACACACACACACACACACACACACACACACACACACACACACACACACACATACACACAGCAAATGATAAATACAGTAACTTATCATTTATAACTTTTATTTTCTGTCTAGTTTTTCCTTATATAAAAACGACTGAACATTTTCATTAGCTCTGAAAATTCAAAAAGAAAGTAAACAGCAGTTGAAACTTAAGAGAACATGAGGACACATATACAAGTGGCAACCTATCCAAATGAAAACAGACCACAAACTTTAGATCCAAATGTGCCATTGTAAGTGAAATTGCAACTCACACTCTGATGCTAGCAGCATACAGTGCTTTCTTATACATCAGGCATCAATTAGTGAGCTGAGGTGACAGGGTCCTGAGGGCATCAGTCCATGTCTCTCCAGCTGCCCACGTTCATTATTCTCAGTCAAGACATTTTCTACAACCAGCTATTCTTTTGAATCTGTACCTACTCCAAATTTGACTTGTTAGAAAATATAAGTGTTGCCTTTTTTTTGGCGAGCATTTGTGAGACACTTGAGACTTGAGAGTGTCTCCAGTGTTTCACTGCTTATAAATTTTACATAACAGTCATGAGTGCCATGTGATCTGCAATCTGGAACACTAATAGTCTGCATTCTGAGATCTTACCATGATGTTGTTTGAGATTAATGTGCTATGATTATCAGTAAAATAAACAGATACTGAATAAAATATTAAGATAATATTGTATAGCAACATGTAGGACTATGCCTATAGCTAAGAGTTAATTATTTTCCAATTACTTTACATTTAAAAGTGATTTCATTTTCTAATAACACAGTGAAGCAACACTGTACAGTATAACTGTTAATTATTAAACACATCATAATTAGAATACAACTATTGTTATATCTGCAAAATGAATTAGATTACAGCTGTGGGCATATTTGATCATTTAGTACAATATAGAACTAATATAGGTTGGTGATAGTTTAGATTTTTTTTCATCAGAAGGTCAGGGGTTAAATATCTATCACCACCAAATTCCTATGGTGGAACATTAAGGAAGGCCTTTAATCCTCTCTACACCAGGAAAGCTGTTTCATGACTGTGCTCTTGGATATTAGTTGGGATCGGCAAAAACACAAAAATAAATAATGAAATAAATATAAAAAATCACTATGTACATTATATGTGAAAGCTTATAACAGCTTTTACTTCTTTTTTCTTTTTTAGATTACTAAGAATCCTCAATGTATTCCATTCTGGAGCATTTTCTTTAAAAACAATGACACTTCTTCAATAAATGTTACATAAACACCATCTCATATAAATCTTTAACATAGCTTTTCATCAATTGCACTTTTCTTTGTGACATATCATAATAGTAGGTGTAACTGAAATGATAAAACATTAGAACAAGAACACTAATATTCACCTGCAATTTGCCTTCCAGATGGCACCACTGTCACAGAAAATGTATCAACACCTTCAGAATATCAAGGACAAATATATTAAACAGTGAATGCACTTATCTGTTAAGCACACAGTAATAGATTTTAATACAGTGTAAAAATGTCCTTATAAATAACAAATAGAAATAAATTATTGTTCATATAAATGCATATACTGTATATTTTTCCCACATGAAACTAATACCATACAGTGGTTTTGTAAATAAGTGCAAACAGCCGCCGTCCTGTTGTTTACAGTGGTGAATGTTTAAATTGCATTCTGCTCCTTTTTTTATGAAAAATAAAAGTTAATTTGATAATGCATTTCTATTTTTGGATACTGTCTGATATTGATCATTTTTACAGAATTGGGCAGACATGCCTATCCAGAGCGACTTGCATTTATCTTATTCATATAGTTGAGCTGCAACTGGATTAAGGTTTAACGCACTAATTGTGGTTGATGAACTTGTCATTCCAATTAGTGTACCATGTAAGTCCATTCATCAATTTAGGTAAAATCTACCAAAAATACAGTTTGATGAATCTTAGCCAATGTTTAAGGTGTGACAGAGACCCATTTGACTTTATTATAGTTGTATTGGCTTTAGATCAATTGGATCATTGGCCAAGGTGCCTTAGAGGTTCCTCACAATCAAGACTGTGTTCCCCCTGCCCATTTCCTCTCACAAGAAAGTGCGAGATCTTCAGGCCCTCTCTGTGGCCCTCCTTTTCCTGGCTAGTGCCTCCATTTACCCTAGAACAGGGTATGTTCCCAAGATACCCTTGGTCATCCCATGACCTGTTATGGTCCAGGCATTTTTCCTCCTCCTTTCCAGGCCACAGATCAGGAAACGCTGAACTGACTGTGTCCGGGACGAGCCCTGGACATATATGTTCACAGAACAGGTCTGTGGAGAAAGTCAGAGCAACTGTTTGTCTGCTATGGCCCTCCGAGGAGGTCGCCTTGCTCCTTTCAGGGTCAGAACTCCCTCAAAGCGTTGTTGGCACAGCGTCTCGTTCCCTTCAGCGGATCAGGGTTACATATGTAACACAGAGACAGTCTCATGAATGCATGTCATTTCCTTTTGATTTTCCCACTTGAAATTTACACCTCGACATGATGCCCTCAAGTGCTGCAGGGGTAAGTGGAGAATGTTTCTTGTTCATTACCATATATTCATTGTTCTGTTCATTAGCAATGCATGTTCTACTTCGGTAACGTTAGACACAAGCCCAAATAGTTCACTATCATCACATTTATTTCACAGAAGCATTTCAAACTCTTATTGAATAGTTGTGCTTCTCTTCTTCGGTTCTGTTGGGCAAAAGAACTAAACAACCCCAAGACATGCATGAAGGTTTCAGGGATTGACCTTATTTAATTTAAGTGACATGGTCAAGATGCCAAAACACTCAGATCATGTCTCTAGTGTAAGAACATAAATAAGACAGTAGTACAAAGACAGAATAATAAATAAAATATATGTACAACTAACAGTACCTGTAGGTCTGAGGTAAAAGATGTCTCCCAAGTGCTTAATGTTAAACTTTCTTTTAACCTATATAAAGACTCATCTATCTATCTATCTATCTATCTATCTATCTATCTATCTATCTATCTATCTATCTATCTATCTATCTATCTATCTATCTATTTTTATTTTATTTTATTTGGATGTGTGTATTTGTTTAAAGCATGATTCCTAAACTTCCTAAACCCAAAGCACGTTTAGGAGTCAAGTGTTTTAAACCAATAAAACATCTAAACAGTATTTTTTTTTAACAAATGTCCCATGGTTTAGGGTTAAGATTTGTGTCTAGACGCTAATTTCTGTCAACCAATCAAAATCAAGTATTAAACACTGCTGTTGTATACATAAATAATAGAACATGGTCTGCTGTGGCTTTTGTCTGGTAATAAAATAAAATTAGATCAATTATTGTTTATAACACACTAATCTGCAGACAATTTCTTATTAATTGTCTTAAATAGATGCCCTGCTTTTTATCTATTTGTAGATGCACTTAAAGTTTAAAGCTGTTGTAATGGCTAATGGTATTATATTTTATGGCAAACATTCCTTCACCATTCAGTTTTTTTCCTTATTCTTTAAATGGATAAAACAAATGCGGTTCAGGAACTCGAGCTGCGTCGAAACGCTTTGGGAACGCCCCGCGTTGTCCACGCTCTGAATCACATTTAGGAAGATACAAACTGGTTGAGTGATGGTAGCAACATTAGCTTCTGTTGTTCAGGTAAGCGCTTTGTGTTCAAATCTGTGCAGCAAGGCTAGGAAACAAGTAAACTTTCATAAACTTTGTGTTGTTTGTTGTTTGTTTGGAAATGGAGCATGCTCATACACGAGATGGCTATACGCACTCTCCGCCCACGAAATCACTTTTCGAGAAGAGTGATCTCCTTCGCAGCTCAGGTCCCGCTCTCGCTAAGGCAAATCAGCGCCAAAGGTCGTGGGGCTCCCAGACTGACCTAGCAGAAGGCGGTTCAAGTTCTGGAGCAGGAACATGTTCCCGGTTTCTCTGTCCTGCATGCTGGTGGTGCCCAGACACACTGGGCAGGGACTGGTCAGTATGGTGTCACTGGACACTCGTTTCCAATTTTAACACAGCTCGAGTTTCTGAAAGGGAACGTCTCTTGGTTACGTATGTAAACCTAGTTCGCTGAAGGAATGAGACGCTGAGTCTTGGGCCATACTCCCTGCATCCCTGCAGCAAAGTCGCCTGCCGATGATGTCACTGCTTGCCTATTGGCTGGATTTGACATGTGATTCAGAGCGTTGAAAACGCGGGGCGTTCTCAAGGAACTAAGGTTATCTACGTAACTTAAAGACATTATGATATGCTATCATGGAATCATTTCATCAATCTGACTTTCTTTAGAACAGCTTTAAATCCTTATTATGAAGGATTACACTAGACACTATTACATTGACACTAGAGACTAAATATGTTGTTATAGATGTGGCAGGCCATGCATTTTACACATAGGCCTTCAGCGGTGCCCCATCTGAATTAATCCACCTTTTAATACTATAATTAAATCTAGGAACACTATACAGAAGCGCAAAATATGCAAGTGTCGCATCACAGACTGGTATCCCATGCAGGGTTTTTTGGTGCATTTCAGAGCATATTTTATGTGTATGCATATTTTTTTCTTGAGATTTGAAATGAAAGCAAATTGTGTTATTTTTCATGGAAAAGATGAATGCTAAAGTATGAATCATTCATTAAAAAAGATTAATAACAGTTTTGAACTGTTTTGGGTAACTTTTATTCACAATGTTCATGTGAAGAAATGCACAATGCTTTTTTTTTTTTAAGTCTGTCTTATAAATGTCTTTGTAAGTATATCTGTGACCAAATCCATTTTTTTTTTCTTTGTCAGTTATTAAAATAAAAAAAACAATTTGTGCTTGTGCAGTTTACAGCAGATGCAGTTTATGGGCTATGACTAGTGCACGCTCTGACCATCCAATCAAAAACATGAAAACGCAGACGTGATTGAATGCCTTCTAGATGGCACAAATCTATTTGGTTAAAGGAACAGCATTAACTCTATACTAAGAGTGTGCAGGGTTTATCCTCTCCGCCCAACATTACAGTTTTTATCCATTGCTTTGGAGCATTTCTCAGTTTAGAAATGAAATTCTCAAAACGCCTTGTTTAACCTCCACATCATTTAGTCACTTAGTACACATAATACAAACATTTATCGTTGCTTTGATCAAATCCTGAATTGTTTAGTACATTCATTTACAGTTTTTCTCTGCTGCTTTGGAGCATTTCTTGAATGTGTTTCTTGCAAAAGTCTGTACTTTTCTCAAAATCCTTAGTTTAAAAGTAAGTATTTGTGTCAAAGAACATCGCATTGCCATCAGAATAAAAAGTCCCTTTGTCATTGTTCACAAACAAACATTGTTCAAATGTTTAGTCGTTCTATTTCTTGGTTGTTCATCCAAGAAATTTAAATTCTGTGTTTTGCTTTGTTGCCAAATGAAGGTTCACAAGATTCACCTTTGACCTGTTTTAGAGAACTAGTTGATCATTGATTGATCTAATGCCATACATTCACCTTCTTTACTGAAATTCAAGATTCGTCTGCACAATTTATCAATTCAAGTCACATTTACCAAACAAAAGTTTAATTTTGGATGACGGATGATGATAACTGGTTTAACCACTTTGCATTCAATGACTTATGCAATGAACCGATGCTGAGGTGTTTTGGGGGTTTCAACTATTCAGGTGTAACTAGAATAATATATTTTATTCATAAAGGCTATTATTCTTCTTCGTGTGGCTATGTTTTATCTGTTGTTTGGGCAGAGTGTGATACGTGAGTCGTTCTGTAATAAATAGTCAAACTGCCTGGGTTGACTTACGTGTCCCTGTATGTTAATTTATGTCTCCCTTTAATAAACCTTTTTAAAAGTGATGTTTGCAACATACATTAAAACATAAGTCAGTGATTTAGAGAAGCCCTCCACTGCCTTACAGAAAGCTTTACTATTTCAATGATTTGAATGTTTTTTTTTTTAACCTTTTCATAATGAGCATCCAGCATATGGGTCTTTGTGTAAGTTTCTAATGATTATATATGAAAGAAAAGAATAAATGCATTTTAATATGTAGATTTAGTTTTTGCTTTTATAGAAAATGAATTAACATCTTCAGGCCACTAAGAATTAAGCATTCAAGAAAACTTTGGCAAAAAGAAATTATATGACACTACCTACAAGTGCTATATTTCAAATTCCTTCATTTGTCTTTCATCTTTTTGTATCTACTGTACAGTATCTCTAAATCTTACACACACATGCATGCAGAAAAAAACACAGTCACAAAACATACATTTATACAAACCCACAGTTCTGCAGTGTGCTTCTTTGTAATCACACAACTTATCTGTCTTACCAAGATTTCTTTTCCTCCTTCAGCTGCAAAGCCCTCAGGAGATACTTACTCTGTCAGCCAGACAAGACTTTGCTTTTATCCGGCCACCATCTTAATTCTTTTAACTTGCCAAAGGCAAGTGCACTGTTAAGAAAGAATTAGCTTTTTTTCCCCCTCCCAAACACCCAACATCAGAGGAGCCAAGTTCCACCTTGAAGAAGCACTTGGAGGTCAAGCAGCCATTAGCGTATCTCAACCCTTGTGCAAAACATCCTACTGGGGCTGAAGGTTGATGAGGGACACTGCTAATTTCTGGCCCAGCAGGCTCTGTCAAAGGGCGCTGGACACAACACGCTCCCTCTCAGCGGGATATGGACAGGGACCAGGTTTTATGCTGCAATAAGGAGCTGACATCCACCTGGACATGTCACAGTCCATTGCCTCCTGGGCTAAAGACATCAGATAGGCCATTTAGAGTGGAGCATGAAGAGGACAAAAGCAGTTCATGAGCTGAATAATAATTTTTTTTTTTTTAAGTCAGCTCAGATTCAACTTTTCTCACTTGTGGATAACTTGTTGAGTTGAGCAGCACTAGAAATGGGAGAATTCTGTACATTTATTATAGAATTCAGAAGCCACATAGTATATTCACACACATATTAATGCTAGTAATATTCCCAGTGCCTATTAGGCACAGTTTGGTAATATTATTATTCAGTGGACATTATTATTGTCTTAAACTCCAGGGATCTAAAAGCATTCTTAGTAGGATCATGATTAGTTTCCTTTCTCCCTGTGTTTGTGTGGGTTTTCTCTAAGCTCTCCGGTATTATCCCACCTATCAAAACAGGTGTGTAGGTGGTTTAGCTTATTATAAATAAAAAAAATAAATAAGAGTATTTATGTGTGTGGGACTTGCAATGTACTGGTGTCCCAGCTATAGTTCAATCTAGTAGGCAGTGTTTTCAAGACCAGGTCATGATTTAAATGGTGACAGAAGATGAATAAATTAATGCAAACAAAATTTTGGTCTTCAAAGTAGTTCAACATTGTGCATTATGGGTCTAGGGAAAGTTTTAGACATGTGTCCTTTATCAACTGTATAAGCAAGATTCCGAAATCAACTTCACGGATCCTACTATTTACATTTACGCCATTTAGCAGATGTCCTAATCCTGAGAGATGTACACATGTACTTTAAAGTACAAATGTACAAATGAGCAATGTACAGCTTTTTTTTTAAGACATAAAACAAACAGGGAAAATAATTGCTAGTTTGAGAGTTTGAGAACGAGGTAGGTCTTCACGTGTCATTTGAAGATAGGCAGTGACTCTGTTCGGACACCTGGGCAGAAGTTCATTCCACCACCTCGGTGCCAGAACAGAGAAGAGTCTTGATGTAGACCTACCTCTTACTCTGAGAAAAACTGAGACCATCTAGTTACCTTACTACCAGAGTTCTACTAAATTGCTAATGTTACAATTTGTTTTTTTGTTTTTCTGTAAGAACTTCTCAAGAGCAGTCAAACCTACAATCCAAAAGTTGCCTCGTTTCATAACTACACTTATCACTGCAAAATGTCTTAATATACATTAGAGCGATCAGCATTCAGTGCAATCTGTAATTTGTTCCATGTCCATGCTGTTCTCTGGCTTTGAAATCGTCTTCCCCATCCCCCGAGACAATTATTATTTCGGGCCAGTCTCAATATTTTCCCAGAACTCTCAGTGTGGGCAGGAACAGATTTACATAACCTCTTTCCCACTGATACATTGCCCATGTTTGAGGCCTAGGGCCTAGAGCCTGGCACTGTGTTTGCTCCCTCTGTGTGTTGAATGATGTACTCCAGGCCTCTTGCCTGTCTTTCTTGCCTACCCTATTGGGACAACCTGTTGGCAGAGCAGTTGCTTGTAGGCTCACAGCATGAAGTCTCCTTCTTGTAGTCTTGTTACATCTACATAGCACCAAACTGGGGTAATATTCACACTATGTTCTGACCAAGCCCCATGTGCCGGCAAACATGCCAGACAAATCGGGCCATATGGCGGATTAGTGCATTGAAATCTGGAAATGTTTCAAGGCAGCAGTTATTGAGAATAATGCCAGAAATGTTTTCATGCATGGACATGGATGTTCTATAAAATGCTTCTTTAAGATGAACCTGTCTTCATGAATACCAATTTAGTGTCGCCAAAGTGTTGGCAAAAATTGCATCAATATTTATGTTCAAAGTAAGTCAATTTAAAAAATGTCTAGAAACATCTAAGTGTCGATAAACATCAATAGTGTCTAGACCAATAAAGCCAAACTCTTGCCTTTAAGTCAGATTAAACCTTTGAATTTTAAGATCTATTTTCTATATGCTGTCACTTGTCCTTTTTATGACCTGCCATGATGGAGAACTTGAAGCAAAGAAAAGCAAAAGGTTAAGCTTTTCTTGCTCAACCCTGACAGGATCTCATCAAATGCCTTCCAGAAATTTCCTATATGATCTTTATGGTATAGTTTTAGAGGGCATTCATTTAAATGTCAGGTCCTGTCCTACAGAGTGAGCTCTTTATATAGAGCTGTTTATTTTCTTATCATTTGTGATTGATAGCAGTCAGTCTTTTAGAGTGTTCCTCTGTCTTGATGTTCACTATTAAGAAAAAAACCCAAACTGACATCCATTCAATGTTAATGTTGACTGCTTATTTAAAATCACCTCTCATTTCATGAGATGTGGCCGGAGCATATGATTGATCTCAAAGCATTGCTTAACCTCCATTTAGAAGATAACAGTTCTTATAATCCAATGCTTGACAGGAAGGCTATTATGTATGCACCAAAAGCACTTTCATATTTCTACAGGGTAATCAAATTTGGTTTGTCATAAAGCCCTTGCGACATATTGCTCTCAGAGAGGATCAAGGTTATGGACTTTTGACAATATCATAAATTTCAAACAGTGTTTATACACTTCTATCAACTCAGCTGACTTTAACATTCTGTTAAAGATTTGCAAAGAATGCAAGCTGGTGTCTTTTTTGTAATAAATATGCTGACCCAATGTAGTAAGCAAACCTTTTTTTTCTACCATATTATTATCCTTTATTTAACTATTTCTTTATTACAGAAATTATTCCTTAATCAGCCGTTCTGCACACCAAACTTCACAAAACAATGGTCAGATAAATTATTTAAATGCTTTCATTGTAAAAGAACACATGCAACACTGTTTTACACATAGCCAATAAAAATTGTGTTAAAAAACTATGTTGAAGCTATGTGAATGTAAATGCATAACTTTCAACCATTCTGAAAATATACTGTAAATGTGCACTTAAATTGTTAAATTGATTAAAAAATTGATTAAAAATGTGCTGACTCTTTAATTTTTTGTTTTGTTTTTTTAACAATACATCTTAACAGTAGTTCTGACTGCAAGAAATATCAGATGTTCATAAAAATATTGTGTAAAATGTATAAAAAAAAATATATATATAAAACAACATAGAACCCAAATGCAAAAAAGAGAAAAATCCAACCTTTCATTTAAGTACATTACTTTGGTGGTAAAATTTTCTGTAGTTGCTAAGGTTGGTCAGGGTATCTAGGGACTTTTAATTAGTAATTAATGATTTCCTGTTTCCCTGGTGTATAAATATGACGTGACACAGAGGCCTAATTCTCTTACTTATTGGTCAACATGGCAAAGACAAGAGAACACACCATTCAAGTAAGGCAGATGTGTGTCGACCTTCATAAGTCAGGCAATGGCTACAAGAAAATAGCCACTCGCCTTAACTTGCCCAAGTTTATCTGACTGACTAACTGGGGTCCCAAGTTTATCTTGCCACAACGCACAGTGAGGAGGATGGTAAGAGAAGTAAAAAAATTTCCCAAGCTCACCGTCACAGAATTGCATCAAAGAGTGGCATCTTGGGGTCACAGAGTCTCCAAAACAACCATCAGACACTCTCTACATGCCAACAAGCTGTTTGGGAGGCATGCAAGGAAAAAGCCTTTTCTCACTAACACTTACAAACGTAAACGTCTGGAGTTTGCTAAGCGGTACTGGGACTTCAACTGGGATCGTGTGCTTTGGTCAGATGAGACTAAGATTGAGCTTTTTGGCAACAAACACTCTAAGTGGGTCTGGCGTAAAACAAAAGATGAGTATGCCGTAAAGCACCTCATGCCCACCATGAAGTATGGTGGAGGATCTGTGATGCTGTGGGCCTGTTTCTCTTCCAAAGGCCCTGGGAACCTTGTTACAGTGCATGGCATTATGAACTCTTTGAAGTACCAGGATATTTTAAATAAAAACCTGATGGCCTCTGCCAGAAAGCTGAAGATAGGTCGTCATTGGATCTTTCAGCAGGATAATGATCCAAAACATTTGGCAAAATCTACACAAAAGTGGTTCAGCAGTCATAAACTCAAGGTCCTCCCATGACCATCTCAGTCCCCAGACCTCAACCTATGTATATGATTTCTGTTGCAACTGGAGTTAGCGTGTTATCCCATGACCCAGACTTAACGCGTTACAACGGCTTGAATCTAAACAGTAGCCGACCAAGAAAGTCATTGCTCACTGTCTTCCTCCTTCCTTTTACAACTATTTCAATAGTCTAAGACCACCACTAAAGATGCTTCTGTTTGGCATTCTTTTCAATTTAACACAAAAATGTTTTCTTCCCCAAAAATAAATTTCAGAAATTCTTTCAGATTTTCTTCTTTCAGTTATTTCTGTCCCCCTTTTTTTGCTTTAATGATAGTGTGCTGTAATTAAATCTAGGACACACACTCCAGAAGTTTGTATAAAACCTGATGATCCATGTTAGATCAAATCTTTCTGACTGTCATCTGAGCTCATGCTTCAATGAAACGGATAAAAATGTGACCTTTTCTTCAAAGAAGTTGGCATGACCAATATGACAATCCTTCATTTCTGGATCCATGCAAGCTTTGTAACATGGTGTTACATGAGAAACTTTTAATGCTGTAGACGTTCCAGTTTCTCAGTAATCTAAAAAAGCTATTTGCTTAGCTTTTTATTTTTTTATTATATACATTTAAGAGAAAGATTCGCTTTACACAGTAAAATTCTTCCTTTGCATATCCCAGAAATGTCAGGAACCTGGGGTCAGACATGTTACAGTGCCCCTGAAATAGATAGTTAAGAGTCTTGCTGAAGTGCCTCAATACTGTGGGTTAAATCCCTGACCTTCTGATAAGTAATCCAGAGCCTAACCACTGAGCTACCACCTTCCCTATCAGCTGCTAACTAAAGCCATTGTCAAGTTCAAGACAGCTCTGGAACATAGTCATGACAGTGACTGAAAGGGTTGGTATCAAGTTAAGGGTGATTCCATTTAGGCTGCATTTTTTTAAAGAGAATTATCCCCTTTTATGCTACTCTTCATTTGATAAAACATTCCCATCTTTCCTGCATGCTCAGGACATTCGCCCCTCCAGCTATTCGTAGATTGCATGACAATTATATTTTAGCATTATGTTTATCATTTTTTACTATATTCTATATTCTATTATATCTGAGTATGTTCTTTGTTTGTTGTTCCACTGTGAGACAAGAAACTAAGAAAAACATTGCATATGTAATTTGTATGTGCCGATTTATTTATTTTATTATTTTGTGTAAACAATCACTTTTATTAACTCCTACTTAGAACCAAGTCTGAAATTGCAAAAATAGGTTAGCATCCAAGCCCTGTGGTATAATTGCTGGTGGTCTAGTGGTTAGGATGCGACGCTCTCACCGCTGCGTCCCGGGTTTGATCCCAGGTCAGGGAACCAACCCCAGCCATTAGGGTTGCACAAGCCTTAGTGCTGGTCCCAAGCCCGGATAAATGGGGATTGTTGCTTTAGGAAGGGCATCCAGCGTAAAAACGTGCCAAATCAAACATGCGGATGGTCTGCTGTGGCGACCCCTATTGGGAGAAGCTGAAAAAGGGTAGACATGTGATAATAGGAAATTAACGAATTAAAGAGTGCACCAAACCATCATGTTGATTATTTTCCCATGACACACACTGTCACATTCCTTAATGCCCATTTTTAAAACGTGAATTTAAAGATGTTTTCGCAGCAGTTTTCTTTTCTTCCATCATGTTACTTTCTCAATCTGAATACTAATTTTGTTCAGTGTCCCTGAAAAAATGCAACAAATGATGCTGCGATGCTAAATATAATCCCACATGAGTTGTACTGTACAGGTATTTCTGGCTGACACTGGTTAAAAATGTGCATTTTAAGAAGTCAGCTGCCAGATATGATTGTTGCTCTATTGGGAGAGTGAGGTGATGGAGACACACACACACACACACACACACACACACACACACACACACACACACACACACACACACACCATCTGGAAGAACACTGTGTCCTGCTGAAGTTCCAGGGAGCAATTTGAACTTTGTCAGCATACTTATTGATTTGACATGACCTTTGATAATGTCAGCGTATCTTCTAAATGTCCCCCCTGCAGTCTCCCACCACATGCATCTAACAGAGCATAATGCTAAGTATAAAAGCTGTGTGTGTGTATGTGTGTGTGTGTGTGTGTGTGTGTGTGTGTGTGTGTGTGTGTGTGTGTGTGTGTGTTAGTACAAGAACACAATGAAGGAGAAAAGATGCAATACAAGACTCGTGGACTGTCTCGAAAACCAACAGTTCTACATTTCCTTCTTTTATACTTTGTGTGTGTGTGTTGGGGGGACTTGTCACAATCCATTAACAGAAACCCAGCTCTTCTTTGAGCTATCTTTGAAGCATGGTGGTGGAGGCATTGTGCTGAAATAGCCTCTAGCATTTTCTAATCCCTTCCTTTCAGAATAACAAGTTTATGGCAGATGACATCCTCAAGGTAGACTAATGGTTGTTCCATATTATTATTATTATTATTATTATTATTATTATTATTATTATTATTATTATTATTATTATTATAGCAATATCTGGGAATGTTTTTTTAGAGTGGTTTAAACCTATGTAAATGAGTTATAAAAGAACAAATGAATTACCTTTTTTCAATTCAGTTTAAACTACATACAGGTGTACCAAATTTATTGTAATTTAATACATTGTTTTTTGGGTAGCTTTTATCCCTTTAGTAAGAAACAGAGAACAGAAAAAAAACAATATGCAATATAATAATACAACCCTCATGACTGTATGCTCTTGGGATTCAGTGTTGTTGTCTTGCTCAATACAACAGCTAAACTTCATATCCAGAAGGTTGTGATCTGTGGCACAACCCTTGCATTTGGACAGTCAAGTGAAAAACTCCAGTTTGGCTTTTAATAATAAGTTGATTTTAATAATTCACCACAGACTATGTAACTGATAAAAGCACACAAAATTATATCACATGTAGAATGTTTGTATCATTTGGATGTTGATTGATTTTGAATTCATCCTGCAGATACTCACAAATTCTGACTGTACATAGAAGTGGGCCATTTTATTAATTTTACTGCTTTTACCTAAGAAAGCATGTAATCACTGAGCACAATTATACCCCTAATATGACTCATTTAAAAAAAAAAATATCTCAATATTCTTGAATACAATATAACCTTTATTTTGGATGAATTAATTGCTGTGTTCGTTCCCACTTGCTGTGGTCACCTGCGATGGCAGTAATTGCAGAACAGAGAAGGCAGACACATTTGACATATATTTCATTAGATCGGATGCATTATTGCACCTTTTATCCTGCTTTTTTTCTATTCTTATACAAAACCATAATAAAATTGACTTCCATTAATGTAGTCACAAACTTATGAAAATGTTTCTGTGGCTCAGTGGACAGTGAAATCACCTCCTGAGTCGGATAGCGTATAATACGGCGAACTGGAAGCTTGCCAGCTGAAATTGGGTCTGAGCCGAGATGAAAGTTCCGCAATGAAAAGCTGAAACAAGTACAAGCATCTCATATGAATGCGCCACAACAAACGTTTTGCCGCTGACGTCAGAGGCGGTTTGGCTAGACATTCGATGTATCTCCAATTTAGAATACCTGAACACATGGTCAAAATTAATGACACTGACCATTGATTGGTCCTCAGCAAATCAAGGTCATTCTACACAAACAGGGTTTCTGCTTCAACGAATCCAGACAGAGAGCTCGCTTCGGAGGCATGATTACAGTTCCCTCTTTTGTGGTTTAATGTACCAGATGCATATCAAAGGCTTTTCATTTTATGAAATAACCTAATTATAGCTCACACTCTTACAATCTATCATGAAATCATGCAGCAGAATGACACGTATAATAAAATGCACGTTGTATATATAGCATAATATTCATTTATGTGATTATAAGGTGTGCTCTTTATATAACCTCATTTCACCCTAATTTGTATATGATTTAAGATTCATTTCTGCATGTAAATACATATATATGTATATATATACAAACAAGGAAACATACATTCCAACCACACCTCTCCTTTCGGCTGTGCTGCTAAAATGATATCTTAGTAAGCGAAGATATTTGAAGTGAAGGTCATGACCCCTTAGAAACTTCTAAATTAATCAGTGTTGCAATCAGAAATCACATAATTAGTTGAATGGAGTCCAGCTGTGTGCAATGATTAAATCAATCTTTTTAAATGAATAAAAAAAGAAAAGAACTTGGCACAACTAGAAGGATGAGGCATGTCCAACAAATTCCAGTGACTAGGAAAGGAGTGCATTAGTATGAGAAGTCTAAGGGTAACTCTCAGCATGATGCTACCACCAGCGTGTTTTACTGATGGGTTGTTATGATTTGCTAATGTGAGCATACACTATGAAAATCATTTCAAATACTAACTGTGAACAAAAGTGATTTCAAGCTTCAAAATGAAAAGCTAATGCTCCTAAATGGCAGTTTTTGAAGATTTTAAATGTTCATGCATTATTAAAAGCACACCTCTTACATTATATTCATTTATTAGTAAATAAGCTGTACAACATGTTTACATATGTATGATGTATGATTTTAGTGAATGTATAGCCAAAAGCTTTAACATGTATATACTGTGTATACATCATGAGGAAAATATGTATCTTAATATAAGTATTTAACATACAGGTTAATAATTTATGCTTCTCTATAATGCTACTATGCTACAGGTGATATGAGGAAATGTTCTGACATGTAAAAATAAAAACTTCAACCTGCATGAAATAAAAGAGGTAAATATTTTCCACTGTCATTTTGATGGATTTTATTTCGTTTAGTTGCCCTGATGGATCTATACTATCTTCATTTTAATGGTTGTATTAAAGGGGGTCTATTCAATATTATCTTACAGGGACTGAGGGCACACGATATAAACTAGAGCATTAGCTCAATATCTCAGTCTTTCACCTTGGCTCCGTAGCACATGCTGTATTGCCGGATGACTTTTATCTGATAGATGACTGTGCTGTACCTCAGTGCAGTTCCTAGGATTCATGCTTCAAATAATACCATCTAAATACATCTCTACAGATCTGATGTCTTGAGATGAAATGCGTTTCCACCTATTACACCTTCTAACAACTCTGATTAGAAAATGAGCTCTTGACAGTACCACAATTGCAAAGGGTAAGAAATTTGATCTAAATAGGGAAATGATTCACCAATCAAGTCAGTACAGATTGGTGGACATTAAAGCGATTAGATTATCCTGATGATTTTTCATTTTCTACGAGCTTTGGTGATTTTCAAGCAATTAATCTTTCCACTAAATTGACATCCCCTGAGCTGAGTTGAGCCATGTTTAATCAAAAGAATTATTCCACAATATGAATGACTATCAATACTTCTGCTTATAGTGCAACAGTTTGATAAATTATAATGAAACTCTTAAATTATAATTTTCACATACAATAAACAACAATGTATCCAATGGACTATATATAGAATAAATAGAATATATATAAAATCATTTACTAGGACCATGTTTACTTTGCTAGCATGCATTTTTTTCTATAATTCGAATCATAGCCTATGATTGGATGAGCAGGACCATGCCAAGTCCAAAAGGAAACATCTAGGAGCCCATGGATAACACTGAAGAAAATCATAGAATATAAAATAAAATAAAAAAAACCTGAGAATATTAAACGAAAACAGTTTATGAAACAATTATTCTAAGCGAAGGACTGCCAAGGTAGCTTCCTTCAGAACTAGTGAAATATTCTTGTGGATTAATAACATAATGACCTTGGCCTTATGTGTGCAGATTTTAAAAGGGCCCACACTACAACACATTAATTTGCCTGCCATTTCTTTTTCACACCAATAGTAGCCTTCCACAAATAAGGAGCACTTGTTTTTCACTCAATGTTCTGTATCAGAACATTGCGTTTTGTATATTTATATATTTATATATATTTATATAATTTTTTTCACAAAACTGCAGTTGTTCTTGTTGAAGTCTCTGGATTAAGTCTTTTAAGTGCCAGTTAGTCATGAACTCTGTAAGCATTAATCAATACAGGGGGGTTTGTAGTGTATACGCACTACTGACAGACTGCATGACAATATAAATATACAGGCTTCAAGATGATGTGCTGCTCACAGAAATCTGCAAAACGTCTTTTCTCAATCCTCCAAAAAATTGGTGTGACTTTATATCATTGATTTTATTATTTTCATCATCCCATCCTTTATCATTGCTGCATCATTATTACTGTATATCATCAATTATCTGAGAAGTGATATGAGGTTTGTAGAAACAAACATTGATTTCAATTGACTGTTAACAATGTAATTATAATAATGGAAATACTTGCAAAAAAAAAAGCTAGTTGTAAGCATAATTTGTGCCAAAACTACTCCTGTGGCTGTGTGGGAAGAAAAAAAAAAAAATAAAAAAATA
>MU551577.1:5228628-5263687 GCA_024362625.1 Silurus asotus
AGAGATATAGATATATATATGTATGTATGTGTGTGTGTACACACTTCTATAGCAAGTCCATGTATTTACAGCCTTTTCAAGCTAACCCTTTCTGACCTGTGGGATTGAGCTTGCAGCACTCTCATTACCTGCAGCAGCTCCTTCACCTTGCCCCCGATGGCCCTTTTTTATTTCAGCCACACCGTTTTCAAACACATCTCAGCTTGCATATAAATACTCTGACCCGCTGAGTTGGACAATCCACTTCCCGTTGGGGCCATGGCAAGGGCCATGGGGCTTGTATGAAATTGTCTAGGAAACTAGGAGGCACAGAGCTAGGTAAGCAGTAGTTGGTGTTGGGAAAATAGTGCAATAGTGTGTATTAGGAGAGAAGTGTATTAGAAGAGATAGCTCTGCTGGTGTTAGTAACCTTGTTTACCTCATTCTTTTTTTGTAGCAAAAGTAGCCATGTGTGCCTGTCAGTGCGACCAGTGGAAATGGAAATGTCCTCACAAAAGGTATCACTACTCCAACTTAGACAATGTTATGCCTGCAGTACAAAATTTTATATATTTGCATCTAAAGAGCTTTCAGAAATAATACACTGGACTAAGATGGGTTCTTCAGTCCAAACATTTATCCAATACCCACATAGAATTCAAAATAAGTTTGGGTTCATGTCAGAATTCAGGTAAGTTGTTCTTATTGAGTTCCTTACTATCTTCATTTGAAAGCTTGTATTGTGGGAATCATTAAAGCCTGCTTCTCAAGAGATCATATTTCGTTTTCAAACTTACCGTCATGTCTGACCCCTGTCTCTTTACAGGTGTAACAGCAAATAATGAAGAACAAGCTGAGCCTGAGCATTTGTTATTTGCTTTACATTTGTCCCTCATAGAGTTCACCAAGGACACCAGTATAAGGTGGTAATATGAAAATAGACATTGAATAAGAAGAATAAGGAAAGCATTTTACAGTCTTGTTAGTCAAGTCATAAGTTCTTGGTGAGTTTTTCTACCAGGGATGATGAAAGGTTGGAGTGTGCTCCCCACGGCTGCTCTCCAGCTCACTGCTTTTTAATTAAGAAGGGGTATGAGGACAGAGGGAAAGGGGAAAAAACAGCATGTTGACTAGCCTCTGGAAATTGAATTGCATTATGTTGTTCTAATTTATGCCTCTGTTTGCGAGTGTCTCATCTTCATGGCCTATTTTGTCTGCTGTGTTGCGACACAAGAATGGTTTTGCTCTCTTGAATCATTGCAGTGCATGTTTGTGTGTACTGAATTACACACACTGTAGTTAATCCATGATGGGCAAAAAAGAAATAGAAACTAGAAGAGAAAAAATGGATAAGTGAATTATAGTGGAGCTTTATTTTCTCTTTTTTTTATTTCAGTATATTTTTGATGAATCACATAAATTTTGCCTGTCAAATTTTCACATGACAGTTCTGGAAACTTATTCGGAAAAGCCATTACTTTTGAAGCTAGACTGATGGAATTCTGATGTGCAACAAACAAAGTAAATGGTATATTTTAAAACTGTAATAATAAACATGATATAAGAGAGTAAACAAAGTATTAGCATAAATCGTGAACTTCTGTAGGGTTATTTCTCTTGAACATAAATATACAGAAAAAAAGATTTAAGGTGACTCAGAAATGGTTGAAGGTTTAGTAAATTGTATAAAATAGTAGAATATGTTTGTGTTACTTAAACATTGCTATTAAGTATCTCTAATTTAATAGTTATGAAGAATGACATGGCCCTGAGCATCAACAACTAAGCATTTTATGAAAACAGCCAGAAATTTGCACAAGGGGTTTGATTAAATGTTGCAAATGTCTGTCACGGCAAGTTTCCAGTTTGCTTAATATGTACTTCATTTTTAAAGCTTTAAGAGGTTTATTAAAACAAATGAGTGTTTCTACCAGGGAAAAAATAACCCACTCAAATTAACTCTTAAATACAACAGAAAATTCAGGGACACATTAAAATTCATGCAAAACATCAAGTAGAGGTACTAACCGGACAACACGTTGTTTGATTAGCCAGGGAATATGTCACAAAGTGTCTGGATTTGTTTTTTTTGTTTTTTTTAAGTTCTTGCCTTTTGTTCTCCTGAGCCACAATAAAACTTTCCTCCTGGAAGTGCTCGGCTGACACCATGCCCCATTTCTGACCTGTGGACTTGAGCTTGAAGCTCCCTCATTACCTGCAGCAGCTCTTTCACCCCACCTCCAATAGCTATTTCTATTTTAGCCACAGCTATTCCAAGCACAATCAGTTATAAATATTAGATTATAGATATAGATACTAATAGCATGGTGTTAGAGGCCATTCCTGTAGCTCCTGATCTTAGATGGATTTTAGCTATTAACCTTGATATACAGATGCATTTCAGTCTTGGTACACTACCAGGTTTATATACAGGGGAAAAATAAATAAATAAATATATAGGTTGGTGGGTGGGTTTCTGACCGAATGCCTTTACTAAGGAAGAAGACAAACGCATAAACACACTCAATACCACCTTAAGAAAGTTGATCTTGCACTGCAAGTTGTCAGAGTGTAGTAAATAAACCTATAAGTGCTACTGCTATAAACTTTCTTTCGGCTTCTCCCGTTAGGGGTTGCCACAGCGGATCCTCTGCACGTTTTTGATCGGGCACATGTTTTACGCTGGATGCCCTTCCATAACGCAACCCTCCCTAATTTATCTGGGCTTGGGAACGGCACTGAGAGTGGCTGGGGATGGTTCCCTGACCGGGAATCGAACCCTGGTCACAGCGGTGAGAGCGCTGCATCTTAACCACTAGACCACCAGGGGACCCCTATCCCAATGATTAATGCGCTCCATAACTAACCCATAATGCTGTCACTATTGCTATATTTTCTTGTTACTACAATAATAATGAGACATTATAAAAACATTATTGAAACAAAAGTTACAATATTTAATGAATATTATATATAGGCCTATGATTTATAACAAGGCTGGGTGGTGCTTTACTGTGCAGAAAACAAATAAGAAGTATTACACATCTGTTAGTTCTGGTCTACTTATTTCTTATTACATATACTATAACCACATGTTTCCAATATACTGTACATTTCTTCTATCTACCTTCCTGCCTGCAGGCCAGCCTGCCTATCACTATCTATTTAAAGAGAGAGAGGCAAATGTTTGTGGACACCTGACTGTATGTTTCACTTGCACCAAACTTCATTATCCAAAGTACGTGTTGATTTAAAATAAAGTTTTTAAAAATAGTATTATTTGTAACCTTCCACCCACTGCTGCATCTGCTAGAATAAAGAAGGATGTGTGATTTGATCCTCTTTGCCACCAGGGGCTGTAAACAAACAAAAGTAATAAACTCCCTTTTTTTCAATACACTTAAAATGAAAGCCTTATATCTTCACAATGCTCAGTAGCACCATCACTTTTATTTGCGAAATCAAAAAGCAAACAACGGAGAGTATATGAATTAACTAGGCCTGGGACTGTGGAGGGATTCTTGGTGGTATTTTCTGGAATCTAAACAAGCCAATTTCGCATTTTTGTTATTTTAAAACTGATCCGTCAGAAACAGTTACACAAAAACTCACTCAGTCAATTAAATATCATAAAGGAATTCTGTGGCTATTTCATTTAGTGCCCTTGTGACAAATAATAGCTAAAGTTAGAAGTGTCAGAGTTTTAATTTAAATAAGTGACCATTGCTATCCTAAAAACCAGCAGAATGATGCACCAACTGCTGAATGAATATGGTATCGGCAATAACGTATCAGATTTAGACTGCATTTCTCTGAATTGGTGGGTATTGATGACACTGATGTCATAATGCAGTCATTTTCTTTAATCACAGGTCAGTCATAAAAGGATATAGTGTGACATTAAGGGCATACAGTAGGTTAACATGTCTAACATGACAAGATTTTTTTATACTGTACCCAATTACTTTCACATAGTGCCGCTACGATCAAGATAGTGTTGCTCTTGTTGATGGCCATGGAGTTGCTCTGCTCTGAATGAGAGTACTTTCACCTTATGTAGCGTTCCATAGGGAAACCCCATGGTGTATTGTTCAGGAAAAGTTCTCAGGTACACTGTAACTATTTGGACTGTGGGGTCTGCGCACACATTAGCCATACGGTACTGTATGTGTGCTTATGGTTCTTTTATCCAAATGCAAATTCATCACTTTCTGGGTCACACTCGATACTGGAATTTTGAAATCACCACACTAGTCTAGGAGGCTATACCAGTGAAAAAAATAAGGATGCGGCTTGGATTTTAACTGTTTCTGGCAGGTGCAAATCTTTAGGCTGTCCACATCAGCAGTCAGCGAGAAGCTCCAAACAAATGTACCAGAATGAGGCAAGGTATGTCCAGAGGGCAAAAGGAGACACAGAGTAGTCTTTAAGATCAGGGACTGACTATACATCCTGACATAGAGAGATCACAGATGATTAGCTATGCTATTATTCTGCAGTGGTTTCAAAGCTGGTGATCAAAACAGAACTATGGCAGGTCATGCTGTGAGAGCAATTGGAATCCGTGTTCATAATAGTGCAGTTAACCAGAGATCAACATATAGGCAATCATTAAAAAAAAATAAAAATAAAACATATTTACTAATAATAAGAGACTATTTTAGAGACTATTTCACCAGCAATATTTTTTAGATCATTAATCTGTCATTTTAAAACTTCAGAATGAACTTTTACAAGGCTTTTACCATCAAGAAACACGTACCTGTCAAAACACATAATAAATATTATTGGCCTTCAGACAGACCGTGCTGGGGCGAATTAATTTGTAGCTAATCCTTTTTTTTTTTTTTAAACTGCATGGACAATTTTATGGCTTATAATGAGATATTTATGTCAATCCCTGAATTCTCTTTACTATCTCGCCATTATTGACACGAAAATGATTTTCCACTGACCCTTTCAACTAATCAGGGTATTAGATTGCCAAACGTTTCATTTTAATTGTATTTTATCAATTTAAATTGACCACTATTGTCATGATTCGTTGGTTTTCCATGCCGCTTTGTGTCAGATGTAGATGGGCAGGCATGAGACAGTGATCATTTAACTTGACATTGGTGATAAGTGAATCTGCTTGATATCCAAGAGTCAGAATGTCAGAGTGTTAAGCAATACGATCCAAATTAGATTCGAGGGTTTTTTTTGTATCTGAGCAGATGGAACAGGAGGGAGTACAGCGAAATTAACATTGCTATTTAAAGTGATGAAATATTCATAAATGGGATTCACTTCAAAGCAAAATTCAACTCTTTGCGATTACAGTAAAACAAAGCCTTAAATATACACTGAGGGAAAAAAATTCATATGTAATACTTATCATCATTTAATAAGTTCCAGGCTGAAATTGATACTATCCTCACAGTGGATCAGACCACACGGGCTGGCCTTCGCTCCTCACGTGTATCAGTGAGCCTTGGTAGCCCATGATCCTGTCCAGTGCACTTTTGACAGATATTGACCACTGCAGATCAGAAATACCCCTAAGAACTGCAGTTTTGGAGATGCTCAGACAAAGTTGTCCACCAGAAGCCAGTAAAGGGACCACAGCAGTGGGGTGGTGTGCAAAAACTTCGGCAAGTTAAACGTTTAAGGTGGACCAATAGAGTTCAGAGGTAGAGAGTTGCCTTTGTCCAGTCTCAAAATGACAAGAGACTGAACAAGCACCTGAGCAGCCTGTGTCGACAGAAAGGGTCAAATCCTTATGATTCTGAAGGAACTGACAAGAACGAGTCACATTAGCAACATGTGAGGAGCAGGACGATTGATTGTCCATAGTTACCCCAAGGTTGTGAGTGGTGGCTGAAGGGAAGAGCAGAGAGTTATGAAGATAAGTAGCACTGATGTGTATTTTAAGTTTAATAATTTAAAAAATGCACTTGATTTGCAAGGTGGAGACTAAACAAGCTTGCAGTCCCCCACATAATAATAATACGTTCCTGAGGGAACTCAAATTGTAACTATGTTCTACAAGTAAAACGGATTGTATTGTGTAAAGCAATGTACCAAAATAATTTTATGTTTACCATTACACCCCATATATCTTTATATATATTTTATGAATGAATATTTACATAAAAGTAAAAACTTATCTTTAAGTTAGAATGCCCCATTGTCCTTTAAAAGCTGTAAAGTGCCTTCAGGAGAATACTGTAGGTATATATATATATATATATTGTATACTGCCAGATTTGCTGCAAAGTACATGCCATTAGTGATTAACTTTGTCCTCTAACTCAAGCAAAAGCCTCTGTGCTAAGATCAGGAAATCTTACATAGACATTTTAGGTCTAATGTAAAATAGAGAGCATTTTAAATGCATTCATTATATGCACAAGCATGTTCTGAATGTCCTTGGATTTGGTATTGTTATCATATTCTTTAACTGTCCAAACTTTTTAAGGAAGGTATTTCAGGATCTCTTTCCAAAAATGATCTATAAGCTCATTATGTAATCGACAGCTCATTATGCGACCCATTGTCTACAAAGCTGTCAGTCACAGCATGTCGACGCCTCGCCTCTTCGCATATGGCCTTTTAAATTTTAAATCAATGTAGTGTTTAATGTGAATGAGCAGGCGGGATGATTTTCACATGATTAAAAAAAAAACCCTACATTAGAAAACCCTATCGGTTTTGTGGCCTTAATTCAGTGAGTTTTTTCGGTTTTTGGGCCTTAATTCAGTTTGTTTTTTTTTTTTTTTTTTTTTTTTTAAACCACGCATAAAACTTTTGTCAAAAATACAAACACGCACATATAAGTTGTTTACATATTATGGTGGCCCAGTTTGTGCTAAATACAGTGTAATAAGTCTTTTGATAATATATTTATAATATAATAATATATTTAAAAGCAACTAAAAAGAACCAAATGTAAGAGCATGTCAAAATCTCTCAAGAGGTCAAAAACACCCTCAGACTCCAGACGGTTAAAGCAGGTCAAGATGAGACGTTACTTGTATTACAAAAATTGGTATAAACTTGTCCAATCCCAAATATATTGGCTTGTTACTAAATATGACTGAATATTTCCCAGTGTATTACATTTTAAAGCTATACTACTGAATTTCTTCTGACCTTTAAACACTAACCTATTTTGGACTATATATGTTTGAACTGTATATAATATCACTACTAAGTATCATAAATTGTGATTTTGTATGCATTCTTAAAAAAAGATCCAAGCTCCCAATAGACAAATTTACAAATATAACTTTTAATTGTATTTACATCAAATCATTGTTCAGGAAATTAAACATATTTGTTTAGCTATAATAGACACATCTTTGGTTTTCCCTGTTTCTGGCTTTTACCCAAACTGCAACAAATGTAAATCAGCAAATAGTAGAACATTCTGACATTGTTTAAAGACCATTCATAGATTAAAATTGTGCTATTTTGCCATTGTCTCTATATTTTGCATACAAAATCACATTTTGTAAAACTAAAAATAATAACGATTATCTCATTTACACAACTGAACAGTAGAGGGGTTCTGCTTAAGGACCCAGCAGTAGCAGCGTAGGGATGCTGAGATTTAAACTCACCTTCCATTCAAAAGGTCAACCACCAATCCTATCTTAACCATTAAGCTACCACTATGCAGTATCAAATATACATTTCGGAAAATGTATGTTATGTTCCTTTAGAGTTGGATAAATAATTGGAAAACACTAAATGAGTAAATTGAATATTCCGAACATCCCAAAAAACACTAAATGAAAAATGTTGGGCAAAATTATTTATAGAGGATACACAACTGCATATAAGATAAATAAAAAATATGTGGAAGGTTTAAAATAACAATAAATACAATTGGCATTTACAAATTTCATTTTAGATCAAAGTGACAGCAATAAAACAGCACAGCTGGAGGGTCAAGGGCCTATCCCAAGGGCCCAAGAGTGGCAGCTTGAAGATACTGCAACAACAACCCCACGCCCACCTCCCACCAAACACACACACACACGAATGCATGTCACATATAGCATACACATTGTTTTGTCTGCACTCTCCCTTACCCCACTACCCAAAGTTATATAGTCTATATAGTTTTTGTCTTTTTGTCTTTTTTGCCTTTTTTACTGCACTGTTTTTAACCTGCTACAAAAGCGATCTTACCTTTTTCTTTGTTGTTGTGCCTGAAGCTTTCTTTCCCCCAGAACTACATTTCAAGCTATCACGCTGTGCTCACATAACAGCATTTTTTTCATATGAGCATAAAAGCATTTTTACTGGGCTACCTGGGGAAGCTGTCAGTTGTCAAGAACACTTTTGTCATAAAAAAATAAAAGTAGTAAATTGAGTGGTCATGAGTTCAAATCCTAGCAGTGCAAAGCTACCACTGTTGGGCCTTTGAGCAAGATCTTTAACTCTCAACTACTCAGTTATATTTTGTCACAAAGTAAGTATAGATGAACTCATCTGGCAAATGTTGAAAGTTTATGATATTTCTATACATTTATATATCATAACATGACTAAGGTGTTTTAATACCTTTTATAATATCTAGCAAGTCTATTTTCGATATTAGATGGCAAGATTCTAGCAAGAGGTTCTAGTTATATTTATTAAACCTGTTCTGTTTCTGTTCATTTTACTAGCTTGGGGGTTTTAATTTAGCGGTAATGTATTATGTGTTAGCAGCCGGAGCAGCCCTTTTAAGAAGAAAGCGGATGGAGGTAAGACATGTGACCAAGGCAAGCATCTTGACACGCATCAAGAGTGAGTCATAGACAGATGTGGTAAAGAGAATCCGGTAATTTTCCAAAATTAAACATCGTTCAGAATCAGATAATAAATAAAATGGAAAGTAAGGTATGTATTCTTTCTGTGCTGCCCGGTACCAATTGACCCACGGACCGGTGCCGGTGGTTGCGGACCACAGGTCTTGAAAATGAAACATTCGGTTATCACTGGGTCAGTTTTTATTACGTTTTATTTGTTTCTTGTTTAAGTCTTTGTCACCCAAGTAACAATTCTCCCAATTTAATATGTCTATTTCTTTCTAATTATTACACTGATCAGGGTCGGTCTTTGTTGCAATTAGCATAAAAAGATGTTATGCTAACAAGATAAAATGTAGTAGGACAGTTTAAACCGACTGAAGAACAGAGATGCCTCTTAGGTTCATTGCAGTAATCAATGCAAAGCACTTACCCAATCAATATAATATCACACCAGTGCCTGCATGACAAGAATCTTATATGCAAATATTAATACTAATACTACTCCTAATAATAACAAAAAAAGTACACAATGACAGGTTTATAAATGAAAGGAAAATTTAAAAGATGGTTCCACATTTAGAGCAAAAACGCATATTAGAATTTTGAAAAGGTGGCATTTCTAAATTTCTGTATGCACACTTCAAACATTTCTAAAAAAAAATCTTTAAATCTGTAGATGTCAGATATGATATACCGCCTATTTTTTCCACAGAATTTCCCAGAATGCATGCAGCTGTTAATAAAATACAGACTAACTGCAAAAAGTCACACACTCAGATACAGTTCACCGAAGATGACATATGTTCATACAATCAATTTAACTATCAACTTTGGTGTGTCATAATACCATGTAGGAAATCACTGATTTACATGTACAATAATTAAAAGCATGTAATTATTAATACATTTAAACACAATAATAAATAAATAACAAATATAACAGAACTGTGGACATTTGCATGCCCCCTTCCCAAAGAAAAGTGTAAAATGTCAACATTTTTGGAGTCTTTTTTGAGACCTATCCAATTTTTTCTTTAAGATGAATAACTACGCAACAAGGCTACAGTATATGACAGTATTGATTAATACTCTGGTATATTGTCTATGATTAATTGTGGAAATAAAGATGATAAATCAGAAAACAAGGCCTCAATCAAGGGATGAATGAATGAATGAATGAATAAATGAATGAATGAATGAACAAGTAAATAACTAAATAAAAGAATAAAAACCTGAACATTTCCTAATGACATCTACTTACACATTTAAGATTAAATGAGAAATATTAGCGAAAATATTGACGCTTGAAAATAAAACTGGAAATCATTCTGTGATATATATAACTTTTTTTCATTATTATAATTTTTTTTTTTATTTATTAAGCAAATACAATTATTTAGTGACTTTAGAGCACAAAAATGTTGCTTTAAACACAATATTATTGTCTCTCTTGATGGTAATGAAGATCTAATGCACCTTGACTTTGTGTACAATGTGGCATCTGAATGATAAGCAAATTATTATCTCAGACGTAAGCCTGATTGTCTGGCATCTTATTACAATGCAGGATTCCTCCCGCATCTGGCTGCAGGTCAAATGGATTATTCAGTACAGACATGCCTGTAATTGACATGTCTTGGCGGATTAAAGACACAGTCATGCTGGCTGTATTTTTCTCCCATACAATTCTAATGAACTGCCAGCACACTGATGACCTGTGCATAGACATTCTTACGTTTCACAGTGCACCTGCTTGACGATAACTAAATTATCGAATGAATAAATACTAAATTATTGAAAGATATGAATAAAAAAACACCTGACAGTCAGTGAGTTTTGGAAGTTGAACAAATCTTTACATGCTTTTGGCTCTGGAGAGTAAGAAGCAGCTGCCGGAGTCTTCGAAATCCCTAAACACAATTTGTCCTTAATAATTTGAACCAATTAATCTAATCTTCTGACTCTCTAATTTTTCAGTTTCACTCAGTGACTATTGAATTTTAAACAAAATTTATCAGCTTCCATGTAATTGGCCAAAAACCAACGGGCCTAAAAAAGAGTCCCATAAATACACAGAAATTGCTCATGTGCAGAATTAGCTTTCGTTGTAGATAAACTAATGTTTTGTGATTACTGCGGGAGCATTTGTCACTCAGGTGTTTTATTACCTGATTACAAGAAGGCATTATTTTCAGTGTAAAACAATTAAAACCTGTATTTTAAATTAATTACTGTGCAATTAAAAGCTGAACAATGTCTTATGTAAAGAATATACAGAGATTCTTTCTGCTCAATCAGTCACAAGTGCACTAATCAGGGACTGATGTAGGGTGAGGAGGTCTGAGGTGCAGTCAGTGTTCCAATTCATCCTGATAGTGTTCAATAGGGTTGAGGTTAGAGCTCTATAGCAGGCCACTTAAGATCTGAAACCCATGTAAACCATATATTTGTGGAAATGGTTTTGTGCACAGTGGCTTTAATATGCTCCACATCCTAAGGCATTCTATACAGTTGTGTGCATCCAATATTGTAGAAACTGTTTGGGGTGAAAAAAAACACATATAGCTTGAATTGTCAGGCTTCCCAATACTTTTGTCTGATTAAAAAAAATCTATAAAAATTATGTAAACATTTTTTTTTTACAATATGCTTTTACAAAGCATGCATTTTTACAACCTATGGAGAAAAGAAAACGGCTTTGGTTTTGAATAGCTTTTGCTGCATTTTTTTTTTTTTTTTTACTAAAGCTCCATGCACAGACCCCCAAAAGCACTGGCCTTTAGCTAACACCTTGAAAGCTCTGCGGTGATGACCGTGACTGCGCTTACATCAATCACATGGAAATTTAAATACAAGCTTCAGGGAAACATTGCATCAGGCAGAGAAACTACAAAACTGTTTGCCTATAGTGTGACTGGCATTTACTTTTTTGAAAACTTTGTTTATTTCAGAAACATTACAACATTATTATATTATTTTTTTTTTTTTGTATTAATACATATATAAAAAAAAAATCTGGATAATACTGTGGTGAAAGAGGAATAAAACACACCAATGTGATGGTTATTTATTGAATACTCACTGTAGGTTATATCGAGGTGCATGGACACTATGTAAATCAGAAAGAGCAATTTTTTTTTAATAACGACATGTCGTGATTTAGAATCACTGACTTACTGGTGAAACACTGGGACATTTTGGCTTGAAAAATGGACTGTCTGTATGATAAGATGAATTTAGATGTGGCTCTCATGCCCAGCACTTCTCCTTTCACAGTGGTCATTCATCATGTTCAATGCGCTGCAGTAAATTTTTCCTCCAAGCAGCTCTGCTTTCATTCTTTGGAGGGGAAGTCACTTGCTGTGCAATCACTTACGACTCTACAAACCTGTCAAATAGTGCAATGTTAAGCCACACTCGTAGACAGCACCCACTGGTAAATAACCCCTGCTTTGTGAATGCATAAGCAACACAGGCAACAAATATAATGAGACGCCAATCACTTCGAAACCTCCAAAGACTCTGTTATCTCTGAATGGAGGCATTAACTTGGCTGATCCTTGCTTTAACTCGTAGCATTTCTTTGATCTAATCATCCAGTAAAACTCCATCTTGTAATTGTAAAGCCTCTGTAAAATTTTACTAGGCGAGTTATGCAGCTTCCCGGATCCATTACCTTGATACGAGGAGGGTGCATTATTTAATTTGAAAGGTTTTAAGTGTATTGAGATAGGGGGGAAATTTCACTTAATAGCTCCTTCAAAGTAAACTTTTCTCGACAGTAAGGGAAATGAACATGACGACTGTGTCTTTCTGTGCTGGACACTTATTTCACAATCCAAAGCTGTGAAATAGTTCTGTACTTCAGGCAAACGTAGTTATAGCGAAGTCGGTGAGAGCTAAAGAGGACTTGTCTGTATATGTCAGACTTCATTTGTCACTTGGAGGAAACAAGTTTCATGCTTGAGACCACCTAAGCCTGGATCTTGACAGCTCACTCCCTGAGGAAAGAGAATACACATGAGCTATTGAAATGCTCGAGTCTACATTGTAATTGGATGGTCTTAAGTGCTTTAACATACAACACACTGGAGGCAAAAGGTGTTTAGCTGTAGTTTCTGTTTGTGTGTGCGTGTGTGTGTGTGTGTGTGTGTGTGTGTGTGTGTGTGTGTGTGTGTGTGTGTGGGTGTGATCTTCATAAATATAGTGTAGAACATAATGGATTTTTAAGACAAATTAAAAAATAACTGATAACACTAAGACTTTGACAACGATTGACCTTTTTTTTTTTTTTTTAAATATACATTTTTTACAATTATAATTCAACATTCTATTTTAAAATAGGTAATTTATGTTCAAAGTTTTTATTTGTGTTTTTAATTCTTTAGTCAATAGGAAACTGCAGGGTCAGCCATGCTACTGTGACCCTGTTTTTCATACTCTTGCTAAAAGGCCCAACAGGGGCAGCTTGGTGGTGCTGGTGCTTGAATCCCTGACTTTCAGTAAGAGCCTTAACTGTTAAGCAATTATTCATTTATAAATAAGAACACACAGTATGTAAGATAGCATTACTTCTGTTTATTTACGTATGTATGTATTTATTTGTTTGTTTATTTATTTATTCCACATCTACTTTCACACACCTTTTTAAACACGAGAATGATACAGACGGCACCACCAATCATAAAATCACCAAACATATATCCTGTAAAACATGCTTTTAATTACATCTAAAATACGACTGGATGCCTGGAAACATCTGTGTAACCAGACGATTTTCATAGCACCAAAACCCTGAGGCTTTGACTTGAGTGTGACAGCTGAAATGTATAAACACGTGTTAACACATTTAATGGCAGAGTACTGTTCGAGCTTTTAGCAATCTGACAGGCCAGCATTAGCTCTGCCTGCTTACTACAGGCTATAATAGGAAGTGCAACAGTTTACTATGTATGATGCAATCGTTGGAAATTCTGCATGCGTTCTCACACCTGCATTAAACAGACAGCATTTTTTTTAGTTAACATAAATTTCCACCACATGACTGTTGAAGGATCCTTAAATTGAATGCATCAAATGTATACACACATCATACACCAAAACAGGCCTGACCCATCAAGCATTAAAAGCTTCAATTTCTTCAGCAATTTGATCTACAGGAGCTCGTCTGATGGATCGGACCTCACTGGCCTGCCGTCGCTCCCCAAATGTTTCCCAATAAGCCTTGGCCAGCCATGACCCTGTCACCAGTTCATCACTGTTCATTCCTTTGACTACTTTAATAGATACTGACCACTGCTGGAAGATCTCACAAGAGCTGCAGTTTTGGAGATGCTTTGACCCAGTCATCTAGACATCACTTATTAACTTGCTGCCTAATACTGTATATCCTACCCACTAACAGGTGCCATGATGAAGAGATAATTAGTGTTATTCACTCACTGGTCATAATGTTATAGGGTCATGATCTTACGCTTGATTGCCGTATGTACAGTGCATCCAGAAAGTATTCACGGCGATTCACTTTTTCCACATTTGTGGATGTATGTTTCTGCCTCATTCCAAAATAAATAAAATTAATTATTTTCCTGAAAATTCTACAAACAATCCCCCATAATGACATTGTGAGGAAAATCTGTCATGAAAAAATCACATGTACATAAGTATTCACAGCCTTTGCCATGACACTAAAAATTGAGCTCAGGTGCATCCTGTTTCCACTGATCATCCTTCAGATGTTTCTACAGCTTGATTGGAGTCCACCTGAGGTAAAGTCAGTTGAATGGACATGATTTGGAAAGGCACACACCTGTCTACATAAGATCCCACAGTTAACAGTGCATGTCAAAGCACAAATAAAGCTATACAGTCTAAGGAAATGTCTGGAGACATCTGAGACAGGATTGTATTGAGGTACAGATCTGGGGCAGGGAACAGAACTTAATGTGTAATAAGAACATCTGCGCTATGTTTTGCATTTCTTTCCCCTAACCCGACCAAAATAAAACCGAACCGTGACTTAAAAACCGAGGTATGTCAGGAACCCTGCATTTTGTGTACATTTTGTGACAGTGACCAAATTCTCCCGAGAATAGTTTCTCAGAGCAAAACTCACTCACTGTTTTAACAATGGAAACTTCTTCCACCAACATTGAGTATCACCTAAGAAAAAGCAACAATTATTCTCAGCCTCATTACTTCGGCTTAATAACCATTCCAACAGAAAATACAGTTCAATCAATGTATCCATAGCCACGAAAAAGCCTTGTGAATAAGCAGTTGCTATAGAAACATCACAGTTTTTAAAAAGATTGCATGACGTTTATACGAGTGTAATTTCTCTGCAGAAAGCCCACTCAATGTTTTGACACTAGAGCCACACTCCATAAATGGTAGATGTCATCTAAAAGAAAATAACACCATATTAACAATTTCTATTATTCTCAATTTCATTACTTTAAATTATTAGCTTTAAAAAAAAGTATCTTTTTTATAATTACTCTTCAGTCACATGTCATAGCAGACCCCATGAACAAGCTGTTGCAATACAAATACTAACACATTAGACCCACTGTATTAATATAAAGAAATGCACTAAGGTCAAAGGAAAGAAAATGAATCCACACTTACAGATTTGAGAACTCTGGGCGCTGTGGTAGAGTAGAGTGTATATTTCATGCACAGATATCGGAGCGATTGAAAAGTTAAATATGCAGGTGAACAGTAATTTATCACCGCCATGGTGGAATTTAAATGCCATTTACTTCAAGGTGCTCATTTGTCTGGAAAATGAGACTGTACTTCCCATGACTATCATAGATGCAAATATTTCTGGAAAGTTTGGTTTCTCATAACTCTTCGGTAAATAAATTTAGTCCCACCTGAAGCGTTCATGAAGATTCAACATAATACAGAGACACGGTTGAATTAGTTTTTATGTGTTCCTGACTGCACTAGGGTTTGGTTTATCATTTGGTGACAAACATCCTGGTTTATAAATCATCACTGAGATTTACATTTTATCCATCTCTTTGCTTATAAAGTCAAAAAAAAGATGTGATAATAAAAAAAAAAAGCCTGTTTGCTTGCAGGAATAGGGAACACGATTCACTTGATTTATTACATTGAGGGGAAATGTTCAGGGCCTGCGCTTCCCATGTTTACAAATGTTCACAGTATGTGTGAAATGTTAATTTGGTGAAAAATGGGCACTTAAGCGAAATTGTATTTCTGCTCTGCCAGTTTGATTCATCACAAGAGATTGTGCTTGTTTATGGCCATTTGTCAAGGTTTCATCACTGGCTCATGAGTGATCATCAAAAAATCCAATGTGGTATTGGTTCAGGTCTGAGTAGATTGCTTTTGAGAAGGATTAGAAAACTTGCAGGAGGGCATTATGATTACTGAACATCATTCATTTTTTTTTATTTTTATAATTATTTACTAATATGTTTATTATTACAATTACTACTATAGGTTCCCTGGTGGTCTGGTGGTAAGGATGCGGCGCTCTCACCGATGCGGCCCGGGTTTGATCCCCGGTCAGGGAACCCTCCCCAGCCACTCTTAGTGCCGGTCCCAAGCCCGGATAAATGGGAAAAGGTTGCGATAGGAAGGGCATCCAGTGTAAAAACAAATCAAACATGCGAATGTTCCGCTGTAGCGACCCCTAATGGGAGAAGCCGAAAGAAAGTTTATTACAATTACTACTTTACAGCAAGTCCCCATATTACGAACAAATTCTGTTTCATTCTGTTTCGTGTTTGAAAATCCAACAAAGTGTCTTTTATATACCTTTGACACAATTGTACAATGTAATGCATAAAAAACGCACAATAATACTGTACATGCAATCGTTTTACTCCTGCAGTACCTTAACATGGTAGTACAGTACAACAGCTGGTATACAGTGGTTGACATGGAGTAAACAGACAAGAAGAGAGTTACTGACTGGACTCAAAGCTGATGCAGATGCTGATACTGCATTCACGCACTGAGAAGTTTCTTCATCTCAATTATTTCCTTTTGTTTCCATGGTTATTGTTTTGCATTTCTGAGCAGTCCCCTTCACATCATTGCTGCTTTTTCCCTTGCTTCCGGACATTCTGGGTTTAATTGAGCACTTTATGAGGTGGTATAAAAAAATCTTG
This sequence comes from Silurus asotus, assembly GCA_024362625.1. Classification (NCBI taxonomy): domain Eukaryota; kingdom Metazoa; phylum Chordata; class Actinopteri; order Siluriformes; family Siluridae; genus Silurus; species Silurus asotus. The sequence continues at coordinate 5,245,544 of MU551577.1, forward strand.
AGACTTTTCAAAAAACAACTTAATTTACCTACATTTACACACTTTCAAAATAGTCCCTTCGCACAGCAATACAGTGCTCCCAGTGTTCCTGCCACTCCTGAAATGTGTACTACAAGTCTTTGCTTTTAAGCATCTTTTCTATGCACTTACTGCAATTTGCAGATTAACTGCAACCTTTAAGCGAGATCTTCATCCTCAGGAAGAGGTTCAATTCTACAGGAGACAAATCTGGTGAGTAGGGTGGGTGCGGAAGTAAGATTATGTGTATTGTTCTCTAGCGATAATCATGCACAAGTTATTGAATTGTTTTGACATTTTCGGGGGTTTGAGCTGGTTGAAGGTCTTCCTGAACTTTTGTGCTCTTCCAGTGATGTTCTTCTGCTCTTCGAGTAAATAATTGAAGCATCGCCATATGTCAAACGTATGTCATGTCATGTATGTCATGTCTCTGTGGCAGATTTCATGTTTGCTCTTTGTTCTAACTTCCTGTCCATGATGAAATCGCAGACATGGTAACACACGTGGTCAGAACAGCACCAGTTAGTGCCATTAGTTTGTAAACTACTACTACTGTACAACTGCTTGCAGCGGGTGGTGCACACATGTTACAATGGCTGGCAATCGTGTGAGTTACTTTCTTATCTATGAAAGTTTGCAATGCATAGGTTTGTTTGTATCAGTGAAAAAGGAACATTGATGTTGAATGTTTGTACGTTTGGGACATATTGCAGCAATGTTTGTTTAGTGCTTTCTTTCCTTCAAGTTTTTATAATTGAGTCATCATTTATTGATCATAATTGAGTTCATAGAATTTTTTGGATTCATCACATAAGAATTTCATTGAATGGTGTAAAAGAGTGTTTTCTTTTACAGAAAAAAAAAACGGTTTGTTTGTTATCTTTTGATCTTTTGAATTATTTTGTATTATGTATTTCACTTCAAAAGTCTTTAAGTCGACTGTCATTCATTATTATTTCAACTTACACTTAAGAAAGCAAAAAAATAGTGAATTTTATACATCTTTTCACTTAATATCTTTTTTTTATCAATATATAAATATATATATATATATATATATGTGTGTGTNTATATATATATATATCCCCTGGTATTTAAAGCCTCTTCATTATTTTGACATAGTAACTTACTGTTTAGAGTTAAATCAGATATTTTGAGATAATTAATGATCTTGTTATTTTTACTGCTGTTTCTACTTCATGGGCAGAACGGCAAAATCCAAATCTAGTGCGACGCAGCAAATGTATTCATTCTGCTGTCATTGTTTACAGCGTTCAGCAGATGTCTCTGTGTCCCTTCTCCTGTGCACGTCATGCTTCATGAGAACAAGGCTGCGGATGTTGCGTTGTAAAACAAAGGCTGATTTTTACAAGCATCGTTCAGGTGCCTTTACCGGCGCTCTCTTCTTTTTTCTCTCGATCCAGCAGCCGCAATGCAGTACCGGCTCTGGCCCTGCCATAATTAATGCATTGTAAGTAAATGATTAATGCAACCGGCTTTTGGAAGGAGCGTGTTCAATTCTCAGATCAATCACTTTGTATCAAACTCCTATTGTCAATTAATAATTAAGCTCACATTATGGCAGCTCGTCTCAAAGTGGTGTTCTACCTTTCACTCGTTGCTGTGCTCCATTGATTTGAGAGCTCGGATGACTGTAAAGGAATCTGTCAGTTTGAACAACTGCTTCTGGTGTTAAGAGTGAGCTAGCTGTGGTTCTCTTCAGTGGAATTAAGAACAGTTCCACACATTTTGTTTTTCTTTTTCTTTTTCCTGTCACAGAAAAAAGATTTTGGTGTTTTAAAAAAACATTTAAAAAAAATCTTAAATCGAGAAAAATCAATTAACTCAAAGACTCTTGAAGTGAAGGTTAAAGGGAGGTGCACAGTGAATTCCATCCTTGCATATCCCAGTGATGTTAGGAAGCTGTGGTCAGCCATTAGAGAGCGCTCCTAGAGCACAGAAAGTTGAGGCCCTTGATCAGGGGGCCCAAGAGTAGCAGCTTGGCAGTACTGCCTGAAACCCCAACCTTCTGATCAGTAATCTAGAACCATAACCACTGAGCTATCACTTGCCCATAAGTATTATATATTTTATAAAATATATGTCAAATATTTTCATCCCTGTCCATAATTAAAGTTGTATTAATGTAGCCCCATTAATTGTCATGTTTGTGAAATCAAGTCTATCTGAATTTCATCATGATGTCCTAGCCTTTCATTGTCTCTCTACATTGATCTGTAATCATTTTGTTACTAAAACAGCATTTATTTTTTGCTTAATTATTTATTTATGGATTTATTTCCAGAATTCAATAATAATAATTTTATCCTTGCAGACCACGTATTACATCTACTGACGCCTACACCATGGCCTCACATTCAAAAGTCCTGCGTGGCCCTTTTTTTACACCTTTTGTAAAGAATAAAATAATTCAGTTCAAAACAATTGAAATATAAAGTGTTTACAGGAGTCAAATGTAAAAAGTCTGTGTGTACTTATTGCAATCTGGTAAGTAGTTCACTGTACCTGTAGTGTCACAGAGAAAAGAATTAATGCTTAGTGCTTTTTTTTTTGTTTGTTTTTTTTTTATACATAATACTGTCTACAAAAATGCACTTAAACCCTGAAGCCAGTATGTGCAAATGTATACATGTATACAATAAATGTTAATCATAAGTACTGTATTTGATGTACTGTGCTGAATTTTAAATACTTTAATTTAAAATGTTTAAAATGAAACATTAAATGACCAGCAAAATATATACACATATAAATATAAACTCTATAAATTACATCAGCACTTCACAGCTTGACATCTAATATGCTGTGGAAACATGTATAAATTAGCCATTAGCTAGCTACACAAATGTTTTGAGGAAGTAGGAAGGTGGTAGCATTAAGGCATCATACGTTAGATCTGAAGATCAGAGTTGAAATCCCAGCCTGTCAGAGAACCACCAGCCACGCCCTCCTCAAGCTCTCACCCCTCACGATCAGCCACGCCCTCCTATTAATCACCTGCACCTGTTTCCCCTTAATCAGCCACTTTAAAAGAGCTCTCTCTCCCTTCACTTGCCGTCCAATCACTTTACTTACTCTAGATTGCTTGGACCCCTTGCTGTGTGGTCCTGTGCCCTGCCTTATGCCCGGTCCAATTAAGTTCTTTGTTCTTTGCACTTTAGTTTCTTAGATTTTTTTGTTTGACTTTTGTAGATTCAATAAAACTACTTAGTTTTACTCTTGGTTTCTGCTGCCTGGTGATTCTTGACACAGCCACACCAAGCTGCTACTTCTGGGCACCTGAGAAAGTTTTATGAATGAGATATATGTGAGTTGCTCTGGATAAGGGCATCTGCCAAATGCTGTAAATGTAAGTTAACCAATAAATATATCTTTATTTTTCTACTCTGGTGGTGGGTATTTTATTACAATGAAATATGGAAGATGCTACCAAATCACACACACCAAGCACACACATTGATCTCACATATTTATCTTGTATTGGTGGCTTAAGATGTAAATGAACTCGCATCCAGGCAATTTCAGCATGGGTTACTGGCCATCTCAGGTGCATGAGGTTATTAGATTCTTTAGCAGTTAGCACTGTTCTACAATTTAATTGGCCTGCTCTGTCTCTTTCCATTCTTGTTGTTCTAGGCCAGGTTTAAGATGTCAGCTGTCTGGCACATTAATGCACTGAAAAATGAAATGGACAATACTATCCTTTTTCTAAACACTCATTTTAGTGGATATAATTTAAGTAATCAATTCTGTTTATTATTTTAAGGTAAAATAAAGTAAGTAAATTGATTGATACTATTTCTATTCAACCAAATAAATTGTTCTTAACTGTAACTGATATGTACAAGCAGAATGTCGCATCTTTAAAAGAGAGAGAGGATGAGTTGTTTTGTTGCTCAGCCTCTCCAGAATATTCACAGGCCAAATTGTTAATTTATTATTTTACTTATTACAGTTAACATTTATTTAAACAAGAGGTCCCCAACATTTTTATGCTACTACAATAAATCAAACATAATATTGGGCTGTAGGCTAAAAGTAAATGCTGCATTAAATCCAATTTTCTTGATGCCATTCTTTGGGAAAGCTGAAGGATGTATGCATGTACACCAAAAAAAAACAAAAAACAAAATTCAAAATTTCAATATGCATGTTTTGCCGCTTAAAAATTGAAATTAAGATCTGTTTTTTGTCTCATTTTTAGCATAGCAGGCTAAATCAAAGTTTTTGGGCCAACTATGGACCATAGTTTGGAAATTGCCATTTAAAGTAATAGTTCACTCAGGAAGGAAAATTAAGTTCCCTTTCAGGAACTCAAGCTGCATCAAATACGCTTTGGGAACACCTCTGGTGTTTATGTTCCAAATCACGTGTCAAATCTGTCCAAAGAAGAGGCGCAACATCACTGGCAGGGTGATATCTCAACCAGCAACAAGCTAGAAACACACATGGTGCAGCGAACGCTAGCTTCTGTTTGTTCAGGTAGCACTCTGTATGTCTTTGTCAGCCACACACAACTTATGTGTAGCCTGCCTGGGAGTAGAGCATTCTCATTTTCGAGGGAGTCGACTGCTCGCACTGTAGCCACACATGGACCTCTTCGAAAAGGGCGCTCTCGCTCTTTGTGGTTCTGGCCTCTACAGAGTTATGGAGACTGTGACCCTTGAGGTTATAGTAGTAGAGACCATTCTCCAATCGAATGCCCCCTTCATGAGGAAATAACTGTAACTGCCCGGTCGGTTCAGTGCTGGAGTTCCTTCGGAGTTCCTACGTGTTAGCTATTGCAGCTTATTATACTTAGCTTGCTCAGCAGTCACTGGGGAAGCACCTATTAGTGATGTTTCTAAGGGACCCGGGTGCACCCTAGAGTGCCTGTGTGGGACCCGACCGTTGTTTTGGAGGCTTTGTCTAAGCCTTTCTTCAAGCTCTTACCTGAGGTTTATGACAGTCAAGACTGTCTTTCTTCTGGCTATCTCCTCCCTCAAGAGGGTTGGGGACCTTCAGGCCCTTTCCATCTCTCCTGGAGCTTTCTCTACCGCAGACAGGGGTATGTTCCTATGGTGCCCTCAGATCTGTCATGACTCGTCATACTGCAGGCATTCTATCCTCCTCCCTTGCAGGTCCCTGACCAGGAGAAGCTTAACCGGCATACATCCACAGGATGGAGTTGTGGAGAAAGTCGGAGCAGATGTTTGTCTGCTGCGGTCCCTTAGACCCAGACCCTTAGCAGGTGGATTGTGGATCTCATCCTCTAAAGAGTCCTTTGGTCTCCACACACCTTTTGCAGTCAGAGCTTACTTTACTTTGAGTGTGGCAGCCTCTAAAGGTCTGTTCCTTTGGAGCTTTTCTCCAAGACATTTGTAACACTGTTGACGTCGCTTGAGTTCCAGAAAGGGAACGTCACTGGGTTACGCATGTAACCCTGGTTCCCTTAGGAAATGAGTCGCTGAGTCTCCACACTTCCTTCAGCACTCCATTCCATTGCAGAAGATAGTGTTGGCTCTACCACATATGTGTTTATATCTTTCTGGTTGTGACTTCACCCCGCGTGTGAAAGAACAGTAGCAACCAACAAATTGCAGAAATCTCCAAAGCATTTAACTATGCTAGCCATTTGAATGATAATAGAGATGTTCACTAATTATTTACAATTGCATATCTTTGTTAGAGAACATTTCTGGATTAGCTGTGTCATTTGTAGACATATTGAAATCAGCAAAATTTTCAGATCAGTAATTTTACTCTAACCGATATTTGTACTACAATGATATATTGGCTTTTTTTGTTATAAAGCTTTTTTTTAGAAACTTCAAACAAGTAAACACATTTGGCCCAATTCTGATAATTTATAGCTTTAAATACGTGCCAATGGTTGTTAGAGTAAAACCCATACAATTTAACTCAGTAATTTTATACAGTTTATATATTCATATGAGTGAAACTTGGAGGCCCAGCTCCAAATTCTCTTCACCGCCCCAGTGGTCTAGAGAAACAGAAAAAAACAAAGGCTCGGACAAGATCGATCCTTATTGGTATTGCTGTTCAGACCAATTTGGCTTTGGAATTGTCTCTGTTGAGGAAACAGGAGCAATAGTTGTGAAAGTTATCCCATTTGAGAAAGCAGCAGCAGGAGGTGAGTGAACAGCATGCTGTTGTTCGCCGTTAACCACTTAAACTGCCCTCCTTTTATGCTATCTCCAAAGATTACGAAGTGATATAAAGCCATCTATAACATCACGCACAGCGAAGCAGTCAGGCAGAACCAGAGGAAGACTTGGCAGCTGCTAGACTGACTTCGTCTCTCTGGCTGTTATTGTCACTTAGACTTCAGTACAACAAATCATCTCGCCTCTTCTTTACAAGTGACAGGAAATAGTGTTTAGCACAATATAAAGCCTCCTACATTACTTCTTTGTTGCTGGCCTCCCAGAGGACCCAGATTCCATAGCAAACACACTCCTACACTTTCTTTCTAGGCATATGGAGCTGTCAGGATTATTTATTTATTAATTTGTATTTTATTTTTTTATTTTCTATATTGTGTATATAACTTTTTTTTCATATTTTTATCTAATAGTTTTCTTTTGTACTTTCAGACAATTAAGAAGGCAAGCAGGGAAGAAGGGGTTTCTGATATGACAGCTCAGTGAGGTAAGGTGCTAGCTGTTGTCACCCTGTTGCATAAATCAGACTTCCTTTTTTGCATTCCAATCACCATGCCCAGCTCTCATTGCCTCGGCCTGTATGCAGACCTGCCGGCGAATCGGCTTTGCCCTCTGGACGGAAGGAGGTTAGCCGTCATTCTAGATTAATAGGCTCATTTGCCATTTTAACCTCGCCTGACCCTCTTTAACCCTTTCACACTGGACAATGGTATACACTCTGATGTCAGTCACCTTGTACAAACGGTGTCAATTTCAAAATCCTGGTGTGCTGCCATGGGGAATTTGAAACAATCTATGAGAAAAATCACAGGAAATAGAAATAGCATAGTAATGATCATTTTACTTATTTTTTTAATTATACAAAATCTATTGTCTGGTAGTAACAGAATAACAGAGACATATGCATGGGTATAGGTTTTTAGAGACACTGAGAATCTCATGTCTTCCCAACACTTTTTTCGTAAATTCTTTTTTTTTCTTCCATGAATAAAGTTGGTCCCAGAGCTTACTAAAAATATCCATATTCTCATGGTGCATTTCTCTGAATGAAATGTCTTGTACTGTGATGAAATTCTTGCATCTGGAATATATTTTGCAAAGCATTTTAATAATAAAATGTCAATTAATTTATACAATTTTAATTTTAAGCAATCAAGATGTATGAAAACGTGCTTATCATTATGAATACACACCAACTTTCTTTCATCCTATGAGCTTGGTTCGAATCCTTAGGATGCCACAACAATCTATGGCCAGAAGAGCAGAAAAGAAATAAATTGGCTATGCTTTGGGAGAACTTTTGGCTTTCTTTCTCCTCTCTATCAATCAAAGTGACACTAGAAAATCATGTGTGTATGTGAGCTCATGCACGTGGAAGGGACTGGATAATGCTCTCCTCTGTGAGTGTTATGCTGTCCCTTGACACTGTATGAGTAACAGTTTGAAAAGATGAGGTTGGTTGGTTTTCAGAGGAAGGACATGATAGCCTTCACCCTCCCTGGTTGGTGAGCTGGCTGATGGTTGGGAATTAAATCTGATTAAATTACGGAGAAAATCTGGGCTTTCTTAGTGCTCCACAGCTGTACTGTTCTTTGAATTAGTGTGTTTTCTTGTAAATGTAGAGACATCTGGTCTACTTTATCAGTGTAGACCAGTGGTGTCAAACCTCTTTTAACTAACAGACAATGTCTGCCCAAAGCCAAGTGGGCCAAGCCAAAAAATCACTTTAGTAGACCAATAAAGCATCCACTGGATGAATAAATGGACTGACCATACTGTATTATATCACCAATCAATTCAATTCACTTTTATTTGTCTAGCACTTCTAACAAAAGAGAGCTTTGCAGAAATAAATAGATTACAAATAATTTACCTACAAGCTTATTTCTAATGAGCAAGCCAGAAGCTACTTACAATAAGAAAAACCTCCTGAGAAGGTATGTGGAGGAAACCAGATTTAAAAATGAATGAGATCATTTGGGTTTCAGTCATTATAATTTGATTTGAGTATGGTTGAGGTAATCAGATGTTTGCTGATGCAAACATGCGTGCAAAACTGTTTGTGGCAATTAAAGACCCAAGGCCAGTGTAGCAAATGTTTTTGTATTAATTGCAGTCCAACCCATTTTTTTTTTTTTTTTTGTCACTGTAAAAAATGTTTCTTGCTGTTGCCTTGTCAGCATTAAACTGTTTATGTGTGAAAGAAAGCAGGAAAATAAAACCATAAGAGTTCACAAAATTCAGATTTTATGTTTTTGCCTCATTTATACAGAAATACATTATAAACCAGAAAACTGGATGAATTTCTCCGCAAATGTATTCACTTTGTCAAAGTTTTTTTGACTTACTAGTGGCCTGTTCTGATGGTTTGTCTGTTGGTTCCTAACTTTTTTGTGGTGGTTGCAGTTAGCAGGTCATTATAGCAGGCCACTCAAGATCTTGTACTCCAATAGAAGATCTTTCAACTCCAAATTTGCATTAATGGAACTATATTAGTCTTTTAACGCTAGCAATAGTAGCAACATTTAGGACATGAGATTTTTTTACCTGTTATTTGTTTGCCAAATCTATATCAAAGTTAACTGTGAATCAGTAAACAAAAATAATCGTTGTCCTGGAGGTGAGAACATAAAAATTTTTAATTTGTTAAACCACTGAACATCAAGAAATTGTGCAACATACAGTACATTTAGCATTCAGAGTTTTGTCCATCAGTCTAAACATTCCAGAATATATCATAATTTTGTACTGCTACAACTCTGATATTCAGCTCTAAGCTCTTTTTGCACATCAAGGGTACTTGGTTTAGTTCAGTTCCTACAGCTGATTCTAGTTTTTATCACCTGTCTCACTGCAGTACAAAAACACTGGATTGCACTTTGAGAACTCAAAGGCTCTGGACAGACAGTAAGCCTCAGAACTGTTGGTAAACCAAATCCGAGTTACTGCTTTCCAGTTATTTATACTGTTTCCATATTCGTGTCTTTCACTATAAATCTCCACTTTAGGATGCAAAATGCAGATAAAGCATAAAAGCTATTGCTTTTTTTTCTTCACAGCACCAAAGAAAGACTCTGTGAAAATCTTCAGATTTATGTCCAGGATGACTATTAATAGTTATTTAGCTTGACAGCTATTTTGAGAAAAAAAAAAAAAAAAATCAGCAGTTCCCTAAATCTATTTTGGGCAGGCTCATTCACAGCACATGGGGTGATTTGAGTTCGTGATAAAAAATCTTTGTGTCATATCTTCCCAGCCCACATTCTTTCCAATAAGACACGCACTGTATCAGTGCAAGCCTTTAATGATTCACAGCAGGAGATGAATAATTCAGATTACCATCAATATCTTTATCACATCCACCCCGGCAGAGCGGCGGGCAGTTGCTCGTCTTGCCAAGTGATCCCAGCTCAGAATTTCACTCACATCCGCACTGCAAAGGAGGCAGGAGCTCTGATGTCTCTTTGCGAACATGGGGTTTGAGGGATAGACCATAGGAGACGATAAAGGATCACCTGAGTCAGTGTTCAGTCGAGTCGGAGTGGGTGGTAAGATGGGGGAGGGAGTTATTGTGGAGTTGATCTGGACTGCAGTGTTGCATCTGGCCTTTGCGTACATCAGCGGGTGACAGCATGAGCAATGTGCTGAGCCAGGCCCATGCATCATCTTTTGGCAGATGCTTAACCCGCTGATTGCCTTTCAGAAGCAAGCAATGTGGATCAGATCCTTTTGCCCTTCAGTGCACTCTGGTTTACTTCTTACGGCATCTTATTTACTTCTTATATACATGCCAATGAACACTTGTTTCTTTTTTCATACTGCAGATGATTACAAATACAGTATGCAAGGAACAGTGCCATGCCATATACAATCTGCATTATGTTAATCCTGCACACAAATCCTGATCCCCTAATGCCTAATACTTACTGTATTACCCTGATTAATTATTTTAACAGAATGGTATACTTTGAGAAAGGGGGCAATGTAAGGGAATTTTCCCAATTTGTTATTCAGTTATTCTACGAGAAGCAATTTACCTAGTTTGTCACTTCTTTATATCTTTCCTTGCATATTGTCATATTTTCATACTGTCATACCTTTATGATAGGTGTTAACATAGGTATCAAATCGCAATTTTTATATAGCTTTGGAAACCATGGACAGCACCGTCCTCTGGACTAAAGAGGAGAGGGACCATCTCGCTTATTATAAGCCCTTATTTCAAACATTTGCATTTCTGATCCTATAGGATTGCATTAGGTACTGTAAAATGGGCATCTCGCACATATAGAAAGGCTCCATTAGACTATAACTTTTTAAAATTTGAAAACTTTTGGCCCATCATGAAACGAAAACACTACACAGTGGTACGCATGACCCTGTCCCAGCTTTTTTTTTAATCTGTTGCAGCCATTACATTTAAAATGACCTTAGTTTTTCGCCTTTAACAATGTTTTTAGTTCATCATGTACATTGGGTATCTTTCCTACACATCCTGGTGTTAGTGTGACTGATGTTCCTGGATCTGTAATTTAGAGACTTAACGAAAATGAGTGGGATAAAACTTGAAGTCTTTGTTAGCTCAGAGATGAAACTAATATATACTATTTTACTGCTGTTTAATAGGCAGGTACAAAAATAAGTAATACAATTATATAATACAATTATACAAATTTTGAAATGCTGTGTAAAATGTAAATAAAAACAGAATGCAGTGATTTGCAAATCATCAAAAATTCATAATTCTATAAATCCATATTCTATTCACAATAAAAAAAACAAAGAACAAAAAAAAATATATATACCATTTTAAAGAAAAACTAAGGTCATTTTAAATGTAATGGCTGCAACAGATTAAAAAAAAAGCTGGGACAGGGTCATGCATACCACTGTGTAGTGTTTTCGTTTCATGATGGGCCAAAAGTTTTCAAATTTTGAAAAGTTATAGTCTAATGGAGCCTTTCTATATGTGCGAGATGCCCATTTTACAGTACCTAATGCAATCCTATAGGATCAGAGATGCAAATGTTTGAAATAAGGGCTTATAATAAGCTAGATGGTCCCTCTCCTCTTTAGTCCAGAGGACGGTGCTGTCCATGGTTTCCAAAGCTATATAAAAATTGCGATTTGTCTGAGAACATAACTGTTTTTTAATTTTGCCTCATTTCATTTTGAATGAGCAATGGACAAGAGAGGATGGCAGCATTTCTGGATCATGTTTATGCATGCCTTCTTCTTTGCATGATAGATTTAACCTGCATTTGCTGATGACATGAAAAACAGTGTTCAACCACAGTAATTTCTAGTTGTGTTAGAGCCCATGCACTGATTAACTTTCCAGAAATATTACTGTTTGTAATCGAGTACCGCTTGAGGGCCCAAAGATTATTGGCATCCGAAATTGATTTTCGCCTCTGTCTCGTTTGCACAAAGATTTCTGCAGATTTTTTGAAACCTTTAATAATATTATGTACTGTAAATAATGTTATGATGTTATGCAATTTTACGCTAAGGAATATTATTCTAAAATTGTTCCACAATTTGTCTTTCACAGATTGTTGAAGCTCTGCAAATCTTTACTTCTGAAAATCTCTATCTATAACACACTGTTTATACCCAATTATCTTACTGTCCTGTTGTCAATCTATCTAATTAGTTGCAAAATATTTCTCCAAAAGTTTAATTTTAATAACATACTTTTCCCAGAATTTTTTGCCCTATGACGATTTTTTGAGACATGCTGCTGCCATCAAATTCACAATTATTTAAAATTATTTAATTTCTTCCTTTAAATGCCATATTTTCTTACTTTAAACATTTCATGTTTTCAATGTTCTATTGTTAATTTAATTGTGTTTTTGCAATTTGCGAATAATTGAATTCTGTTCTTATTTACAATTTACACACAAGTTCGCAACATTTTGGGAATTTGAGCTGTATTTGGATGTTTCTGGGTGAAGTGATAGTAAGCAAAACAAATGGTTGCCACTTCCATCCAGTTGTTAATGTGATTGCAAAGTTATGAACCAGAGAAGTCACATTTAAATCGCTAATACTCTGCAAAGCCAAAGACTGGTACAATAGGCATGAATAACTGCTATAAGACAGTAGTGTGTTACTAGATTAATTACAGGTGAGAGAAAAGTGCACAGGCTTGTACCTAAAGATCAAGGAGGAGGAGCAAGAGTGATCGAGAGAGAGAGAAAGGGGAGAGGGAAGAAGACCTTAAAGGTCTATTCTTGCCAAAAACATTTGAGGCCACATGTCTTAAGTCAAAAGTTTGGTCCCGTAGGAAGTAGGACCAGATGCTTTATAAACCCTAGCATATGCCAGATCACACCGTTCCTGTCTTGTACCTGGTTAACCTTCAGACCTTTAGTGACAGCAGAAAGCTAACTACACCTGCTGTGCCACCTTCTCAAACTTTTTAGCAACAAAGACTGTAGTCTAGTTTGTAAAGTCCTGATGAAACATCACAGAGCACAAACAAACATTGGAAATGGCATGATTTGGACACATGTCCAATATATACCAGTTATTTTTCAATCAGTTAATCATGTGGTAGTAGCACAATTCATTAAGATGAACTTCAGTTGATGTGGATATTAAATGGGCGGACGTTTTGTGCCAGTGTCTTTGAACTTGAGTATATTAGAAGCTTCAGAACTGTTCTATTGTATTGTAAAATTGTAGAGGTTTTTTCAGAATGTTGTGAACCAACATATATTAAACACATTTTCTGCATTCAACAATGCCTTATTGATGACAGAAGTCAGAGGACAAAATCCAGACTGGCATGAGCTGACAGGAACACAACAGCAACTTAACTGAATACTCATTAGCACGTTCGGTTTTAATGCTGTATGCTAAGATCAAAAACCCGAATTGAACATAATTCAGTCTTTTATAATCATCAGCTATAGTTTTTTTGTTTCATGAAGAAGCATAAAATTAAATCAACAAAAAATTGATTCGTAAAATAAGAGAAAATAAAATATTTTTTATTCCTTCATTGGCTGTAAAGTGATTATAAAGTATTAAGGATTTTAATAAAGGATGGAACCATATGATGGTGTCCAAACAGATGACCTAACTTTATTTAATTCAAATTGTTTGGTAAAAATACTGGTGAAAACTAATGGCTCATATCTTGAAACACAACCAAGTAATCAATGCACTGTTGAAAGCTTCGATACGCATAACCCCAACTTTGTTTCATTTTGAATCCATTGTTGAAATTTACACTAAAGAGCCTTAATAGCATTTATTCCCATTGTCACTCCCTGTGGTGTAATAATGTGCGTCACTAGGATCTAGAGGTCCCCAGAAGAAAAAGGCTCCATATTATTCCTATGCCAGTAAATTCTATATAGAAATGTGACCATTTTTACAGCTCCAAATCCTCAGCAAAAAAAACACAAATGAGTAAGTCTTTTAATTCCTGAGGGGGTTGATGATGGTTTTATAAAACCTGCTGTCTTTGCGCCCTCAATGAAAACATAATGGCAGCAAAGTCTCTGGAAGTGTTTAAATGTGAGACATTAGAGCACTATAAAGATTATAAAAGCTTGTATAAATGCTATAAAGTGGTGTTTATGTTAATGCTCCTTTTAAACCCAGTATGCAGAAAGCACCTTCATGAACTTGCAGAATACACTGTTAAGCCAATGCTCTGTTACGACATGCAGTATTCCAATGTTATGATATGCAGATATGCAGTATTAAACTTGTGCTACATTGAATGAATGAATAACTACAATGATGAATAAATGTAGCTGAATGAATTCAAATTCAAATATTGATCCATAACCTGGATTATAGAAGATTTACACAAATTTTATTTAAACTCACCAATGGCAAAAAATATATGAGAAAAGGAAAAAATGTGCTAATCTCAGTTTGCTTCGCAGTGAATTTACCGCAGAAGACGTTTGTGCAATGGGAAAGAAAACACAAAAAGGAGTTGAAAAGGCAATTTAAAAAACCCATTAAAAAACATGCCACAAAGGTCCTGGTGCTGTTATGCAAGCCTCAACTAATTTAGAGGAGTCTATTTGGCTGCATTGTGAGTTATTAAATACGGAAAACTGCACAAATCTTTTAATGGGATTAGTAGAAAACTACAGAGCAGAACATGGTTTGTTAAGCTTCTCTGGTCAGTGCCCATAGGTCGTAATTTAGTCAATATCATTTAGACTAAACAAGACACTAATACGAATATTTCTATCTGAGAGAAGGGTTTCAGTCAAACTGAATTTGACTCATGCGCCCAAGCAGACTAAACATGTCAATACTGAGTATAGAAGTAACTGATGAAGACTGGTGAACCAGACTTTTTAAGGGATTGGTTATTTGATCGATCTTTCTCAGGGACTGGGACCCGCAAACAAACAATGTAATGATTTCATAAAAAAATAGTAAAATTAATATTACCCAGTGTATCTCTACTTTAACTCAAGTACATGGTTTGTGTACTTTGTCCACTACTGTTAATAAATGACCAAAATTACTGGTCTCCATTATTCCCAATGACATCACTATTAAACATTTTTCCAATGACCAGTCTCTGATCACCACTGCTCCCAAAAACAATGGACAGATCTTGTAACTTCTAATGACTTTTTTGAGCACATGTCTGGCTTAATTTTGACAGGCGATAAAACAAGCAAAGAAAATGCATTTAGCTTTGTGATTAGCAAATCTTTGTGATGTGTCTACATTAATACAAAAAAATATGTTAATATAAGGAGAGCCTGGTAGGGGTAATATACTGATTGAACGGTGCACTTGGCATACAGAGTGATCTTTGTATTTTTACCTGTCTCCATACTCCCCAGAAGAATTTCCTCTGAAAGGACTTCATTAAAACTCCTGGCATGGAAGGCCCTTAATTACCTTGTTTGAACAGAAATGAGAAAGAGACGAAGGAAAAGAGACAGAGACCAAAATCCACATATTCAAGGGCTTTCATTAGAAGGTCTAAAGCATTCTTTAAAAATGCACAAACAGATACATTTACATAGATATTTTTGTCAAGGCATGGCTAATTACCATAACAAAGATGATGATGGCATTGCAGGCTGTTGAGAATGCTTGCAGGAACATAGCCATCTGTATATTTGCTATGGGGAAATTATTAGCTCCCAAATCTGTTTTTAGGGGGGGATGGAACGACTGTCAGTGCTTTCGAAGAGTAATTTCTGGTCAAAGGTATAATTAAATCTTTATTGCCTTGGTGTGCTCTTCACTGCAGCCAAGAAGTCAAGAAATACTCTTTATGTGAATGTAAAAAAAAAAAGGACAAAAAATTGCTGTGTACTAATAGTAATCTAGTCATGTATTTATTGGGCTGGGGGGAGGGGGGGTTTAAACACTGAGGAGTTGATTTAATCAGTTGTTTAATACAAATAGCAAAAAAAAAAAAAAACAGGCTTAATGTATTTTATTAGTATATTATTCTTTATTAGTTTGTAATTCTTACATCACCTGCTATGAAGTATATTCTTTAATCCTGCTCCCAAAGAATTCGGATCACTTCCTGCAGTTACAATTAAAAATAAATCCCTTGCACTGTGGCATAGCAATCTCAATCATACCCAACAATGGTGCATTTAATGCCGTTGCTCGCGCATCAGTATTCAGTCCCATTTAGCTAATGACAAGCCTGTCAGTGAAGCATGCTAGCTGACAGAGGCTAATCCAGACACTTTTCTCAAAACAATTCCTCCTTCATCCAACAGAATCTGGTGCTTATGCTATAAAGAAGTCTCTGTTGATAAACACGAGCTCCCTTGCCGTGCGATCTCGGTTTCAAAATAAACGATTCCATCTGAACCATGTCCAGCCTAGATTAAATAAAGCAATAGGGTTGGAAAAGTTCTACGTTGTACGTTTTGAGTCATGAAAATGTAACAACTGCTAATACAACAGAAAAGGTCAAGGTTCACAGTGATAGATTGTCTTATAAAATTCACTTTGGATGAAATCCGACAAAACAAGACTTCTTCAAAGGTCACGCAGGATTCGGTTGCCTGGGTGGGTGCTGTGTAGTACAGCGGTGTTGAATGGAGTTGTATCTCATTCAAAATGAAAGAGCGTTAGCCCACAGCTATGGGGTTTCACTAGTTGTTTTTTCCTGTATCTGGTGGGAATGAAGAGAGCGATCAATGGCATCACTCTGTGAACAACTAGCTCACATTCTTTACTGCTCCGCAAGCTAGAAATTAGCAAAATGCCTCACATACTGAGTAGGAAATGATGTGAATTTTTATGTTTTTATGCAGATCCGTTCTGAGTTTTAAAATCGACGTAACCTTGCTGTTAATGAGACACTGTAAAAGCATATCTATTGTGATTAGTTGGAAGGTTTTGAAGGCAATTTATTTTGTATAAGCAGTTGTTGTGGCTGCAATTTGAAACATACGGTTACATGAACATGCGTAAGCTAATATATTGTGTTGTATTGCGCAACCTTCGATTTGGCCGATCCTCTACATAATAAAAGTAGAGCTGTAGCTATTGATTATTTTAGTAATCGAGTATTTTTCCGATTATTCCATCGATTGGTCGAGAAATCGTAAATACTTTTTTAATTAAAGAAAAATACTGAATATACAAGAGAAAATAAGACAGATCTCATAAAATGAAGTAATTTGTATCCTGTTTAGAAATGTGTACATTTTATTGCTGAAATTGCATCCAAGAACATCTGTGAAAAACGAAATAATTTACCAGACAAAGTGTTTAATAGGGTTGAGGTCAGAGCTCTATAGCAGGTGACTCAAGATATTCCAATCCAAACTGAAGTAAAGTATATTTTCATAAAGTTCAAGTGAAGGAACAATTAAATGCTATACAATTGTGTGCCTCCAACGTTGGGGTAACAGGGGATGTTGCTTTATCAATTAAATGAATCAATAAAATCACTGTTGTATAAGTGGAATAAAACACTGTTAAAAGAAAAAAAATCACTCCAGGATCAAAGCATCAACTGATGATTTCCCCAAAATATTGTTTTTATACATTGTTGTCTATATAATTGATATATTTTATTTATTGTGTATTACAATTATTATATTTGTACTTATAATACTTATTAAATTCCATATTATATTTCCAAATTGTGTGGTTTAACCTGACGTGTATTACCTCCTTCATTTGTTCTATTGCTTCATTCGAATCATAAGTACAAAGCATTGCAAAGTGTTTCAGTGGGATATCAAATGCAGTCCATGACTTCCTGCTATCAACCACTGTAGGCAATTACATTACCGTAACCCTAATGCGACTTTAATATGATGGCTATCAGTTAACAGCCCAGGCCTTATTACTCCAATCAATTAGAACCTGAGAGGGGCCACATCTGGGATGCAGTTCCTATTCCGATTAGCATCATGAGCAGGGAGTCCGCCCCCCACTGAGAAACTCTAGCCTGTGAGGGATGAGTGAATGGAGTGCTGCTTCTCGATAGACAGAATATCAAGCGCGGCAGACAAAGGCCTATCTTCCTCCGACCAACCAAATTGCTTTTGAGACGTGCCCCTTTAGTGAAGGACAGACAGTGCCAGAACCCTTCTATCATTCTGCCCTACTCAAGCACTTGAGCTTTAGATGATATACAGCAAGAGGGAGAGAGAAACAGAGAGAAGCTATGTTTTGATAAGAAGATTCAAGATAGAGAAAAGACTCTATCGATGTAATAGAAAAATCTGTGTTATATGTAAAAAAAATAAAAATAAAATAAATTCTAAATGTGTATAAATTACACACTAAAATTATTATTATTATTAATATTAAAATGTAGCAAATCTGACCTTCTGACCTTTTTGGTTCGTGCACAGAAAGCCCTGCACAGATACTGTGTTCCTGTTATTTAGCTATCAAAACTTTCGTGTTTCCTCTTTAAAAAAAAAAAAAAAAAAAAAAAAAAAAAATTTACAAA
>MU551577.1:5265288-5339226 GCA_024362625.1 Silurus asotus
GAATATTTGTGTATTTATAACAATTCATCACACAAAATTTTACAAGCCGGGCCTTGTTGTTGTTGAGTTTTTTTTTTTTTTTTTTTTTTTTTGAAAGAGTGCAAAGGAAGAAGTGGTGACCATGGAAACTAGTCAAATAGAGCAAATCTGGAAGGCCTCGTTACTTTGTGTTAAGTCTCTCAAAGTATGGAAGAGTTTCAGGTTTTGGCCCGTCTTATTTGTCTGCTTGCAAAAAAAAGGAACAAAACGAAGCAAGGATGGATATCGTGCTGCGGAAAAGAGTCCATTTGCATGTTTAACTGTAGCCACAAGCTCCGTTTCAACAATAACATTAACACATAGACAAAAGCATGCTGTCAGGAGCTGCCAAGCGAGCTCGCATATATGAATTTATGACTGCGCCGCAATGGCAGGCCTCGAGCTGTAAATCCTCGCCTCTCCTCCGTGTGAGAACTGCATGCCTTTCATTTCCGTCATAGTTATCGTTGGAAAGAGACAAAATCAGTTGATATGAAAGAATGACACTGGGTTCTATGCAGCTAAATCATTGAATGGCTTCCTGAAGTGGGTAAGCCTGAGGAAAAGGCAGCATAGCAGGGGTGCTCTCTTTCTCTCTGCAGTGTGAGAAAGGTCTATTTAAAAAACAACACTGACCCCTTGTGGTGATCATTGTTTTTTTATATCAGAGTTTTTTTTTTTTTTTTTTTTTTTTTTTTTTTTTTGGTGATTACATGGGAAACCATTTTTTTTTTTTTACTGATGGCTGGTGATTACATGGGAAACCATACAAGGTAAAAAAAATGACTGTTTCTATTATGTATATTTCTGAAAAAGTAATTTTTATTTATTTTTTACTAAACATTTTTCTTGCATATTCCACGTGTTTATTTACTAGTTACTAAATTTTTGTACACATTTCTCATATGGATAATCCTAAATTTGAAGAAGAAGAAGAAAAAAGCATTAAGGATTCATTCCAATTCTACATTTACATTTATATCCCATTATACTAATGAGCTACTGCTACTGCTATACAGTTCCACGAGGGATGCGTTCCTGCTAATCGGTCTCCGTCTCATCATCTAAGCTAAAATACCCTTTATGCTATTTAAACATGAGCCTCGTAATTATCTCTTCACTGGACTGATCTCATTTCATGCTGACAGATTTAACTAATTTATTTATTTATTTTACTGGTGAATAAATGTGATCTATATTACATTTTAAATGGGTTTTAGGCATCCTTACATATATTTACACCTCACACGACAATACCCCACAACATACGCCATAGAATAGAGCTGAAATACAATATTACCATTATATTTTATTACTGCAAATATATTTAGAATACCTTAATAATGAGTTTCTTAAAATCTCAATATAATTGTCTCTATATTATTGTTGTCCATGTTTACCAGTAACATGTGGAGGGAAACCTGTCATATTGATCAAAAATTTAACTGTAGGATATTAAAAAAAGTATAAAATGAATAAATGATCAGGTATAAAATAATTATATAAGCAGATATGACATTTTGATTTTAATACAACTTTATTAAATAATATTTTTTTTGTTTTTAAGGTAGAAGCAGATATAATTTCAATGTATTTTATTTCTTTCTCTTAATTTATTTAACTTTATTAATTCTTTATTTATTTTTCTTTTTAAAAAAATGTGCTGATGACATTTAGATTTTTTTTCCTTTTTGAAATGAATGTTTATCTTTCATTTATTTTCATCTAATTTTCTTTTTTATTATTATTTCTCTTTATTATTTGAAGTCATGAGCAGATATGACTTTGATTTTATTTTTCTTTTAAATTTTTTTCTCTTTATTTTTGTTTTTATTTTGAATTTTGTTTTACTTTTTACTGTATTTTCATATGCAAGCATCTTCAAATTCTTTAATTTCTTTATAATATTCCTCTTTATATTTTTAGTCTAGAACCTTACATCCCTGAACAGGTGATCAAATATTAGTCATTTTGAACGTGATTTTGTTTTTATCTTTAAATGTCAGTAGTCCTGTCGCTGAAAACGGTGCAGGCTTCTTTTCTCGTGCGAGATTATACAGCGGTGTGACACACTGAATAATAGCTCTGACTTTAAAGCTGTCAAACTATACTGCGTTCTCATTTGCATGGATGTAAATCGATCTTTGTTTCTGGAGGGTTTTGTGGAGTGGGAAACTGGTGGTTGGAGTACATCAGGGGTGGGCGTCTGTCACCACTTAGTCTTCACATGCAGCTGATCGTCTAATTTGCCCGTAAGCTTGTGAAATGAATCATGTTTGCAGATGTTGCAGGGAGTAACAGGGCCCATAACGACACACTGATTAGGGGTTTTATTATAACCAGGTGCAGGCACATGAACGACCAGATGAATGTGTGATAAACTGATACGCAGTTAATATTACATCACATGCCAAATGTGACACACACTTTTTTTTTTTGCCAGTTTGGAATTACAGAAATGGTAGAAGCAAAGAATTCACTGCTAATATCTTACAGAATGAAGCATCCCAGAGTCTTACCTTCTGTTTACATTTATTTATCATCATTTACTTTACTGACACTCATCTGAGACAGATCCAGAAATCTCTTCTCTATACCATATATAAACCCACTATTACATTAATATCCCCTTTTATAAACATGTATTCTCTCCTGTCATGGTGGCAGATGATTCAGCGCAGTTACACGTCATCCTAACCTGTTTAACCTCCTTTCTTCTATTGTGTATTACAAATTGAACAGCTCAGCTTAAGGTCTCCTTTTTATGTGTCTACATTTTGTCTACATGTCCTAAAAACAGTCTGGTAGTTCGACTGATGCTACATTGGCCGTAGATATGAAAGTGTGGGTGTATTGGTGCTGTGATATTCATTTTTTCCTTCTTTTAATTGAACCGCTTCAATATTATTGCCTCTTTATTATCGTCATACATTTTCACCTGTAATTCTGGTGAAAGCCTGTTAGAATAATCTAATGTAATATACATTAAACTGTGGGATTTACTGTATGTTCTGACCACTATACAGTCTCTTTTTTTTTTTTTTTACTGAGCAGGTTTGTCACAGCCTCATGTTTAATCCTGAGCTTAGAATACTGTCTGTGTAGAATTCCTCCTTGTCACATGTCTTCATCTTGGTTCTAAAGGTGCTTCAGCTTCCTTCCATGTCCTAAAAACACTTCAGTAGCTGGAGTGATGATGTTAAATTGCACCTAGGTGGGTAAAGTGTGTTTGTGAATTGTTCCAGCGATGGAGTGGAATCATCTAGTGTGTATCCCTGTGAGAATCCCCCTCCTGGAGTTTTCTGAGATTTTGATCTGCTTATGTGTTCTTTGTGTTTATATATAGTATAAATGTAGTTACAAGAAATTAATAAATGAATTATTATAAGATTATAGGATTATTTTAAGGAGTGATGAGTTTTCTGATTATATTCATATCTATCCATCTATCTATCTATCTATCTATCTATCTATCTATCTATCTATCTATCTATCTATCTATCTATCTATCTATATATACAGTATGTATAGTATAAAATATAAATTTTTCTAGCAACCATTTGGGTCATGTTGGCTCCAGTTCATTAGATGCTATAGTAGTTGTAGTAGTAATAATAATAATAATAATAATAATAATAATAATAATAATAATAATTGTTGTTATTATTATTATAATTATACTAATTGTCATGGCTGAATAATAATAATAATAATAATAATAATAATAATTGTTGTTATTATTATTATAATTATACTAATTGTCATGGCTGTTGTGGTGGTCACCACTTTAAAGTTTTTGTTACATTGCGCTTTTTTTTGTTTGTTTGTTAAAGGGCATAACGAATGTACCTCTGAACCCAATTGTTGTTTTAAAAGCCTCAAAACTTTTTTCAGTCCTCAAAGCACAAAGTTCATCGTCAGCACACAAAACATTTTGCATTAAAATTCTAAGCCAACGTCCACTTCAAACTGTAAACCCCACACCAGGGACTCGATTTACTAGATTTTGCGTGGCATGTTAGAAAGTTCAGTACCTAAAGGAACCTGCAGTCCATTTCCACTTGGCAGTAATTGAGAGCCTTTTAACCTTTACTGCCGCTAGGTCTAAATGAAATAAGTGGTCAATAAATCTTCCAAACGTCTTTTTTTAAGTAAATGTTAAAACTGAAAGTTCAATATATGTACTTTTCAGAGAGGGAAATGCAATTATTGGCGATTTGTCTCATTTGATTTGATTTATTGGCGATTTGTCACATCAAATGACGGTTTTGCTTATGTAAAGAAAGACTGGCATTACATTCCTTAGAGGGGATTTTATTAAAAACCAACAATGATCTAATCTCCAATCTGCTAATATATTTATTGTATCTCTTTCGCTTATATATCAGGCACAATACATGCATATTTATTTCTTTTTTATTTGTTTTTGTTGTTTGTGGATCCAACAACTGCTCGGATCCACTAGATGGTGATAAAGTTGTTGAGATGGAGACTCGGTTTACAAGCCTTATACAATGAATGTCTTCCAGTTGCAGAATTTACTGTATTAATAATAGCTTTACCTTTAAAACAATCGAATATGCATTGCTAGTGGTTTTAAAATGAGTGTAGTGCAAAATATTTAATGCATGTGCTTTTAGAATATCTAATTCCACATTGAATCCCCATTTGCTCTTTTAAAAACGTTCCCTCTTCTGGGAAGATGTTCCACTAGATTTTGGAGTGTGCTTGTCGAGATTTGTGTTCATTCAGCTACAAGGGTTTTGGTAAAGTAGGGTACTGATGTAGGTGAGGTGAGGAGGCCTGGGGTGCTGTCACTGTTTACATTCATACCAGAGATGTTGAATAGGGTTCCGCTTTACATCAGGCCTCTCAAGATCTTTCACTCCGAAGGAATTTTCATGGAACTGGCTTTGTGCACAGGGGTATTGTCATGCTGGAACGGGTTTGTTGAAGTGAAGGGAAAATGTACTGCTATTCAGTTGTGTAACTTTTAATGGTTCCACAAACAAAGACATCAGAATTTACTGCATGACTTCAACTTTGTAGTAACAGTTCAGGGAAGTATCACAAACGGCTAAAAAAAGTCAGGTGTCCTAGTTTGTATTTCCATATAGTGTAGATTAAGGAGTAAAGATGTTAACTATTAGCTCTATTGCATTCCTGTGTATTTATAACTAATGAGCTCCTACTGCAGCTTCACTCTCTAATATTAATATTTCTCGTGTTCTACTGCTGTAGCTTAGATCTGTGAAATATTCTGATGCTCTGGGAACTTCTGAAAGATTTCTGTACGTGTCGCTTACTTTCAGGTGCTGTAGATCGTTTAACATTGCCTAATGGAAGGTTTAATACCCTACTGATTTGCTCTTCAATAAAAAAAATGGATAAAAAAAGTGAAGTTATGGCTAATTCTTTCCTTTTATCACTTTAAGCTTTCAATGTCACTTTGTGTCATACTGGATTCATGCACAGCATGCTGCATTATGCTCCAAACAAAGTTCAGTCTGCTAATACAAGTGGTAACTAGTGGTTAAAAAGTTTCCCTTCAGCTCAGATGTTTGTGAGTTTAACTTCAATTATTACCAACCTGCCACTTCCGGGCCCTTAATCAAGGCCCTGAACTAGATAATTGAATGTTTCTGTAAATGTTACACAGTTCTAGAAGACTAATGATATATAATTCCAGCATCTGCCATCACCAAGAAGAAGATGGATTTCCATTTAAGTCTTTGAGATTCCTTCCTTGTGTCATCTTGGTGCCACAGCTTGCTCATTAGAGATCGACATCCTACATCCTGATTCCTGTACAGCTGTTGTCAGCCATGGTCTATTGCTTAAAGCGCTTTATATTGTAATCATTACCTAGGTCATCTAGGAACTGCGATTTTGACATCGTGTAATAACTAGCATGGTAAGCACTCCTAGTGTAGCTCCAAAGTGCAGTCTCTGCATCTCGACCTTTATTCAGACCTAATTTTTTTCTCATTAGTGTGCATGTGTCAGCTGATTAAACTCGAATGCGATGTCACCATAAACTTTCAGAGGTAATTACTAAGAGTGGGCGAAGACCTAACTCCTAATCTTTGCAAACGTAATCAATCAGAGACACTGGAGGGCCGAAAGTTACTAGGTGACCGAATAAGTGCAGCGCTGATAGATTTGCTTTTAAATAATGAGGAGGTTGCAGCCTGGCAGTGCCATAAAGGCCTTCGTTATAGAGACGCAAGGGCAGAAGAGGGTCGGGGGAGTACCCGCCACAGTGCCAAACAGAGTGGGGATTGTGAGTGCCACCAGCACCAGCTGGGGAGGGACAGAAGGCGCTCAGTGGTGGGCAGGAAGTAGCAGCAAGGAGGCTGTCACAACGGCACACTCGCTGCAGCTCCCAGCCAAAAAAACTGCAAGGTCATCATGGCCGCCGAATTTAAAAGGGAAGACCGGTTATTATTTTTTAAAGGATTATGAAATACTGAACACTTTTTGTACGCAGCCCAAGGCACAAGGCTCTCATATTTTGCGATTGAAATTTGATCAAGCAGAGAGCAAGGAGGTGAGCTGGAAATGACTAAAGTGCCACATTTCAAATGATATAAACTCCTTTTAGAGTTTATGGAAAGGCATAAATTTGATCACAGAATCCATTAGCAACAACAGAAAGAGAGAGAAAAAGAAACGAATTTCCAAACGCAGTCATCGTTCAAGCTCCTGGTTCTAAAAGGCAGTTGATTAGTGCAGGGAAAGTTTTAAATGGCACAATCACTAAACCAGCAACAAAGGTCTGAACCAGAGATGTGCTGTAGAAAGATCAACTATTCTTGATTAGATCTTTATTCCATGCATGCATTGTCTCTGACTCATCAAAAGCACACATTGTACATTGTGTAAGTTTGTCTACTGGAGCCAATTTGCCCTAGTTTGCCTGTGCAGGATAAACTTGCATTATTGAATTTAAATGTTTTTGTAATTGCATCAAGAGGATAGAATTGATCAGCCCACCCCCCCTTTTTTTTTTTTAAACCAGATTAATAAAAAATTATATATTACAAAAAATTAAGGTTTTATAAAATATACATGATGATTATTATAATCTGCTGTTTTGCATCTTTTTACAACAATACAAATAATAGCAATAATAATAATAATAATAATAATAACAGCAGCAGATGCACATTCTTTCATCTTCTTGGTCACACAATAAAAGTGAATATAATAAAATAAAAGAATAAAATAAGAAAACAATAAAAGTCTGTGCTGCCTTCTGTGCCAATGTCTCAGCTCTGATGAAATCATTTTCTAAGGCCATTTTTAAACACTCATGGGGCAAAATCGAAGGAACCATTAGTGACAAAGTTTTTGGAATTGCATTGCTCTTTTCATGATGTTAAAATGGTAGAAAATTCTCTTTTCTGGTGCAGCCAGATTCACTTAACAGAACAGTTAAAAAGCTTGGCATTGACCTAAAAATAGAAAAATGCTAAGGTGGAAGGATATATTTATTCTTAGATGAGCACTTGCACGAACTTGCATGGTGGGTTTTCATAAAACGACCTACTTGTACATAAAATGTGTCCAATGATTTTGTGAGGAAGGCATGACGCAGCCATGCTGTTATAGAAAAGCGTTGAGCATCATGCATGCAGCAGCATGTGATGACCCTAGTTTTTTCACAATAAAACCATGCTATTTTGCTATACCACCCTAAAATCTTTCCCAAATTTGCAATGTTTTATGGAACATCCACATGCTAAGTTAATTCACGTTATTATTTACATTAAAGCAATACATTTTATATTGATATAATGGTTGATAACAAAAAAAATGTCGTTATCCAAAAAAACGTACAAGTTCATAGTAAAACTGGAGACTTCTTCCATTATTGTTTTACATCCCCACAGTGAAAAACAGTTCATTTTCTCACACATTTTGTTATTTGGCACATCCAACATACAAAAACCTGTAAATTTGCATTGAAGTTGAAAATACTGCTACAGGTCAGGAAACTCAATTAACAAATAGTTTTGATCAGTCAGATTGCCAATCACATTAGTATCACTAAAAATTACCCACTCTTTATATGCCCTTATCAAAAGCGACTTGCAAATATTTCACTTTACACAGCTAATCAGCTTGAGGGGCCGAGCAGTTGCAGTTTAAATTGAGCTAGGATTTGACCTTCTAATCTAAAGTCCAATGTCTAAACCACATAGCTACCACATTAACGCTAACATTAAAACCACTTGTTTATAAGAACTAAAGTTGGTTGGTAATCTTTATCAGCAAACCCCAAATCCACAACCTAATATCTCGCTGAACGATTTTACTTATATATTGTATTGTGCAACACCCTCAATCTGCTATTAATTGAACATAGAAACTGCAGTAGTTCTTCTTCCTCTTTCGGCTTTTTCCATTAGGGGTCGCCACAGTGGATCATTCATCTCCATAACCCCTTGTCCTCTACATTTGCCTCTACTTGAATGTCTTTCCTCACCACATCCATCAACCTTTACCTTGGCCTTCCTCTTTTCCTCCTTCCTGGCGGCTCCATCCTCAGCAATCTCCCACAGTTATACCCCATGTCCCTCCTCTACACATGTCCAAACCATCTCAATCACGCCTCCCTCACCTTGTCTCCAAAACGTCCTACATTTGCAGTCCCTCTAACAAACTTGTTTCTAATCCTGTCCTTCCTCGTCACTCTCAACAAACGTTAACATCTTCAGCTCTGCTACCTCCTGTCGTATAGCCAATGCCACTGTTTTTAAACCAAACACCATACAGTCCCTTTGGCAAAATCAGCCATTCTTTGCAACATATCCAACAAATAACAATGTCAAAAACATGAGCCTGGCATCACCTAATCCATACTGTACCCTTTTCAAAATCATCACTGAGGCTTGATTTGTTGCTCTTAAACAATGAACCCACAGTACTTGCAGACTTCTTCTATTCTTCAACATAAAGCCCATTAGGTGCCGTGTTGCGGCGTTTGCTCGGACTCAGCCGTTTTGTCTTGATTAGCCCAATATGATATGTGTAGCTTATGATTTTGTGCTTGATTGCTAATTGCATTTCTTACTGTGTGGAATGAAAGTAGCTGACAAGCTGGCCAGCAGGGCCACACACACTCTCTCCACAACCTCATTTACTCCCCAATGCACTCTAGCTCCTCAGCACACCAAAACCTTTTGTAGTAATTCAGGTAGCTAGTACATTTGTTTAAAATCTTCAAGCTAAGGCTGTTGATGATGATGATGATAATGGTGCTGCTGATGATGATGGATGCACAGTCCCAACCTGCCAACCTTTGAACATGTACAGGTAAATCTATCACAAAAAATATACAATATATTGTTTTATTGCCCCAATAGAAACAACATTGATATGACCTGGGAATGATTGACAGTCGGCACTAATTTTTCAGAAGTGACACCCCTTTGGACTTCATCTTACATTTGCACCTCAAAGTCAATTTTACTGCTTAAAAAAATGCAGCATTGCTTTTTTTCAAAATAAATACTTTATTTATATTAAATATTAAGTTTTGTCCTCTGAAACCAATTTGCATTTCTCTGCTGAACATCAAAACCATCACAGACATTCAAATGGTTTGCAGTACAAATTCAATTACAACATTATCAGCTGTTAGACATTTAAACCATTACACAAACCATTACAATATATATTTGTGAAAATTATTGAATTATTATAAGAGTAGAATGTGTAGGTACTCACTGGAAACTAGATGCTTAATGACATTCTTTTGGTTGCTACTGGTATCCAATATATACCAACATGTGATCTACAAGTTGCCAGATCTTTCCAATAAAGTCATTAATGGTATTAACTGGACATAACATGCCACCAATAAAAGGCATTAATGTAGCAGTGGAGACCCACTGGGGGCATTAAATCCCCCTACACATTTAGTAAGGGTTACTATGCTTTGTTTATTTATTGCACATCACATGCTAAATCATGAATAACATATTATTGCCATACTTTTAGGAGGGGCTTCCGATATAATCATAACCACAAATTATTGGCACACATGGCAAAGTACCGAAGACCATTCCTCCATACAAAATCAATGTAGATCCATCAAATTTCAAGATCTATGGACTCTCCTCTTTAATTGACCCAAGGATTTTTTTTTATAGGATTTGAATCAGGGGACTATGATTGCCATGGCAAGGACTTTGATTTCGTGGTCAGTAAGCGCCTTCTTTGCTTATATTTACCACAGGAGCTAATATTAGTTAAATGACTGTACATTCAGCCCAATTTCTACTTTTGACTTGATCTGTAAAAATATTATATGAAATATTCAAAATGTATTACTCCTGTTCAGGAGGTGTGCAGTCCTGAATTTGCCTTTGTAAAACAGACAGGTCATACATTTGCATAGACAGGAAATGAGCTCATGGTGCTGGTCTGACTCACTCACTGAATTGTTACAAAATCCTGCTGTTATTTTAGAATGATGTTCCCCTCAATGCTAAGAAGAGCTGGGAAAATTGCTAGCTCATTTTGCCAAGAAAGCACACTCAAATATAGTGTATATAGTGTATTATTACTTCATGGATATCATGGAAACATTAGAGATTTGATTTTTATTTTCCTTGTTGTGGTTGTCATTTAGAGGATGAATGTAATCACATTGCTTCAGTAGCATGCCCTTTGTAAATGGTGAGTTTACAACGCATATATGTATATAGTATATATATGTAATAACAGCACAGGAAAAGCATTTTTCATAGATTTGTGTTAATAGGACTGCAAAACAAATTATTGCATCATTTTCCATTGGCTCAAGAGTTTGCTCTTGGCAAATTAGAAAAGTAATTTGATAGCTTAGTGTACAGCCAAAGACACTAATTTGTGTTTTAAATAACAAATGTCTGATGTGATGCCAAGTAAAATGAGTGCTTATTGCTTATATAAAAAGGTATACCTTCATTTCAAACAATCTTAACACTTTGGCTCTCTGGTTTTCTCAATAACCTCATAGACGGCTCTAAGATTCAGTGTATGTGATGTTATTGACCATTTAATGGTTCATGAAAGTAATATTGAGGATAGAAGCAGAGTGAGAGTGAGAAGGATGTGGCTGAGGATGAGGATGATGTGGAGTATGATTCTGAACAAGATATCAAATGGCACAGATGCTCAAAGAGAGACATAAAAGTTTGATTTCATGGTCATCAATATGGTCACCCTATGAAAACCAAGGCAGAGCAACAACTGAGAACATCATCAGAATGACCCCAAAAACCCACTAGATATTCTTTGTCCCTTTTTTAAGTTATCAAGACATCATTGTATTTGTTCATACAACTATCTGGTTAGAAGATCATGCATGAGATGACAAAAACTGAAGGGAAAAGGCAACAGCTGAATGGAGATCGATAAAACACACCTGGACGCATACATAGGGCTGTATTTTGAAATATTATTCGAGCTACCATGTCACTTCAGACCTTTCACGTGTTGTCAAGAGACATGCTTTTTGACAATCAAGAGACAAGAGCTGCTTAGCATGTGAATGGCAAGCTTGCTCCTATTGAGGATGTTTGGGACAAATAGGTGGAGCATTTGCGGTATATATCGGTAGAACGCTAAACATGGAGCTACCAGGAAGGAGGAAAAGAGGAAGACCAAAAAGGAGATCATGGATGTGGTGAAGACATGCAGGTAGTTGGTTTGAAAGAGGTAGTTGTAGAATACAAAGTATTATGGAGACCGATGATCCGCTGTGGCGACTTCTAATAGGAGCAGCTAAAAGAAGAGGGAGAGAAGAAGACGACTTGCCACGCTTGTGGGAAACATATACAGTATGTAAGAACACTAATACAATCACATACTGTGATTCATGCATATGAACACATACACCTTGTCAATGTTCGGTATTCAAAACATGAATTTTAACACATGGCCAGAGAAAAATTGTTGTCATTGTTTAATGTACAATTTGAGAGTGAGAAAAACATGTTGCTGTTCTTTTTGAATGTTCAATTTTGAGCAAAATCAAGTTTAATTATGTGAAAAAATCACTTTTTACCTGTTTGCTAACATAAAACTGTGCGAGTCAGTTTCGAAAACAAATGTCACTATGGCTAAAAACAACAATCAAAATATTCAAAATAATAATTATATATTATTTTTATATATTTTTATGTTTTAATATTAATCTATCATATTCAGATAAAGAATTCCTATCGGCTTCACTATAACAAATATAATACGCGAATTTAAAAAAAAATTCAAATGAAAACGAGTGGTATATTCTACTATAACTATTGCATGTGGCCAAAAAATGTTTACAACAGTGTTTACATGTTTATCAATTCAAAACTAGTAAGCTATGATGTAAAAAAAACAATACTGGATGAATCATGGGTTGAATTTGACCGGTTAGCATAAAAGATGTTGTCAGCTTTCTAACACAATACAAGGGCTAATGGTTTGGGGTTGTTTTAAAAAAGGGTAATATTTATGGGTGTTGGATATTATGTGATTATTGAGATTTAATTTGCAACGTTTGTTCTATTTCAATATACAGTACATAAAATGCTTTTTGACCTAATATTTAACACCAAGCAATCAATATATTTTTGGATTCAAAGGTCATTAGTTGAAATCCCAGCCATACCAAGCTGCCACTCCTGGGCCCCCCTGAGCCAGGAGCTTAACTCCAAAGGTGATCAGGTTAATGAATGAATGAATGTATGTTGTTACTCCATTTTTATTTTTTAAGATAATACACAAGCCTGCATTTGCTTTAACAAAATTCAGTTGAATTCAGTGCACTTGCCCAGTTCATGTTTTCACTAATTAAGCAATCAAGAGGGATTTTCATGAAACAGAACAAACAGGAAAAAAAGTGGTGCAAAGTTTCTGCAGATGGAAATGCCTTCTTGATGGAAAAGGACAGAGAATAAGTGGCAGATTTGTTTGAGCTAAGCTACAGTCAATCAAGTAGACACTCTCTTCAACTAGGTAAAGTAGAAAATTATCACGACACTTCAAATCAAAGAGTTTGTAATAAAGTCCAAAGTCCCCATCACAATTTAAATAAAACATACCCATTTCTATTTACATTCAATCTATCTAACTGGGGAATAAATACATAACTACATAAATAACCAACACCAATCATTAATCTGAATTTACTTCACATGTAAGTGACTGGAGAATAATAACCACATGGTCCACCAGGAGGCAGTCTGACATTAACAGATGTGGGAAACCAGGTCAGCACACAGTCAGACATAATCACAGCCTGCTTTTCTTTTTTTTTCTTTTTTTGCAGCTCCAGCGTGCCTGGCTTGTTCTAAAAGAGAGACAAGGCAGAATTCATTTGGTGTGCTTAGAGCAAACAGCATGTGCTCATCTCCTCCAGCTTAGATGAGCTCATATTTCCTTCAGTGCTAGAATAGTAAGCCCACAACTCCCACCCTGCCACTCACGAACCCTTTACGAAGCAAGATTCAGAAAAAAAAGGAGCGTTTCTTGAAGTGTTAGAAATAGCATGAAAGTTATCAAGAATGAGGATTTCAATATGATGGATGCGTACTGCTCGAGCGTAATCAGCCGTTTAATGTAGCTCATGTGTCAAGCTTTTACAAATACTAGTAATACACATAAGTATGCCATTAAGTTCAATTGTCTGCATTAAATTATTCATTCGCCAATTAAACGTTAGAGGGAAAATGTCCTCCGTATCATAACGAGCGCTATAAATCTCTAGTGAAAATAAGGATTAAAGTAATCGCCATCACATATTTCTTTATAAGGCGCACTTATTAGTGACGTCAATAAATAATGCCTCTTTTTCGATATGTCTAAGCATAATTATGAAAGAAAGATAGAGAGAGAGATAGAGAGAGAGAGCACTTGCTTTGCATTTTTCTCTATTTTTCTTAATGGTGGTCAGAAAATAATTAAATTAAGTTCAAAAATAGAGCTGTTTGGATCCATGGAAGTTGTTTACCTGCTCAGTTGCTATGGATATGACTTTTTTGTATTGAATAAAAATATCTTATAGAAGACTTGGTGATGAGTCTGAGACACAAATTCCTTCTACCTGAGACAAACGTGTAAAAACCAAGACCAATTAAGGAACATTAGAGTCTCGTAGTTGAACACGTCAAGAGGAGAAAGTTTTGAGAAAAGAAATAATCAAGTTTTTAATGACGTGGAAGGAATAAAAGAATAGTCACAAAGTTTCACACATTCTGCAAGAGTCCAGTGAAAGTAATAATAAGTCAAGATAAACGAAAGCCATTTACAAAAAAATGGTCACTCTCTCTAGGGGTAAGTTAGCACCTAGTCCCAGGTTCATTTTGGCTTTACACTAGTATCTTAAAAAGATCCAGGACCAAATTGGGCATTCTCCACCCCCTTTTCTCCTAAAAGGAGCTCTGATTTGAAACATGACTGACACTATTTGTGAAGTGAGATGAGACGAACACATTTTATCACAGTATTTAGCACTATTTCTGAGACAAATTAGCTATCAAGGTTAACAGAGACCTGAGAGGCAGCTAATACAACTACTATTTTTCGAGGGAAAAACAGACATAGAGAGAGATCAAGAGATCAAGAGGGAGATCTAAATATGAATACAGAAGAATAGATTCCTATTTAAGCTTTCATTTTCATATATTTACATCTCAATTAGTTAATCAGGAGTCATGACACGTTTGGTGACCGATCAGTTCAGCAAAATTATTGGAACACATAGCCTTACGGACCACTCAGTGCTGCTGGAGATGGTTCCATCTTAACGGCCTGTAGATCTCAAGAATTCAAGAATTTTGAGTATGGATTTGGACTGTAATTGATTTCAACAGTCTACTACAATGGCCGAATTCACAATTTTGCATTTAAGCACTGCATACCTCAACAATGATGGCCCTTTAACAATGAATGGACATTTGGGGCCACACGGATGAGGATGGGTTCCCTTTAGGTACTGGTTCCTCTCAAGGTTTCTTTGTCATGTCATCCCATTGACTTTTATCTTGTCTTATAATTTTTTACTATCATTAAGAAAAACTTATAGGCACTAAACTAATACACTTTGTTATATAACTTGATTACTGCTTTATCTTTGTAAAACTGCTTTAAAACCATTCTTATACACGCTATACAAAAAAATTCAATTAACTGAATTGAATTAAAGTACATTAAAGTGAGTAATGCTTTATATTTAGTTGCATGCACCCTTGTAATAATTGCGTCGAGCTGCTGACCCACTAATATCGCTTAAATGTAGCCGCCTTCTTATCTGATGCTTTTCCATCAGCGACTAAAGGTGCTTGGTTCTCCCTTTAGTCTCCTCTCCTGGAGGTGAAACGCTACAAAATTGAGTTAAGGTGCGGTAATTGAGTTGGACAGGCTAAAACCTGATGAAATGCTTCATTGTGTCACTGTGTTTTGGGTCATTGTCTTGACATGAGGTCTTGCCAATGTGTAATATCCCAGCCATATTTACCTTGACTCCTATTGCTTGGTGTACACCATTGCCCTGTTGATTAATGCTTTGAAAGTACCTTCCGTTCTATGCCATCATTCCTTTCTGTGTTTGACCCTGGCCTGAATTACGACTCTACTTTTGGATTGTGTTTTGTCTCTGTTAATAAATCCTTCCTCACAAGGATCCTCTGTCCCCTAAGCCCTGTCTCCAACATAGAATACCAGCAGACATTTGGGATCCAGCATATACCTGGGTCCAAAAGTAGATCCCGTGCCCAGCAACTGCATCATCTTTCCTCAGCTATGAAGGTTCTCAGCCTGCGAGAGGTTTTGCATACAAATCAACCTCCTGGTTCAAACATGAACAAGTGTATACAAATAGCGAACCAAGAAATGTGTATTAGAAAAAGCCTGTATACTGTAGCACTGCCAGACAGGTACAATCGTTGTAAGCTGAGTTCTCCTGCAGTGCTCCCTCCTGTTTGCTAGCTCTCCATCTGTATACATAAAAAGATATCGTGAAATAATGTCGGTCATACGATTACCGGAAGAGTGCTGATACTGAGTCAACACTTTCTATCAAGTTCAAGCTCTGCAACAGTGTTTACAAAATGCAAGCAAGCCTTTTAGAAAGCATGGGTTTCAATCTGATTTCTAGAAAATGTACTGATGAATGACTCGCTATTATGACTGGGGTAGACACTCAGAGGTAAGATTATGTCTGAGGTTTCTACACCCTTGCTGCCCAAAGTGGATAGAATGAGCCAGGATTTAAAACCAGGCTTGCAAAGATGAATAGCATACCTTGAACAAATTCATTCATCAGCTGGCCATTTGCATGGATACCCTGTTAAAAGCATTCCAGCACACCACCTCTACCACTTTCTGCCATATTAAGACACAGCATCGATTTAAAGCGAGGCTTTAAAACAGTAAAATGTGATTTGTATGCATGTACCACAGACACTATTTTGTGGAATGTGCTTCACACTTCTAGCAAATTTTCACCTATATATTGAGCTTCCCAATCACTTCCCCTACGAGAAAAACTCTTCGTTCTCTTTTCTGGTGCTTCTGGTACACTCTCATATTTCCCAACTCTCATTAACTCCAGTGTGGCCAAATTCCCATGATCAGTTTCTTTGTCACACACACCTTGGATGGCATTCCATTGGATAATGTAAAAATGAGCACTATTCCCATAATCCCAAAACTAATGAAAACTGGAATTTGACATACTGTATAGAAATTAGTATAGTCATGGAAAACTCCCACTGTGCTGGGCATGTCCTGCATGTATGTGGACATCTTAGATCTATAATATAATATTCATGCCCAGTCAAATTTTCCCGTCCAAATGGTTATGCCTCTGTCTAGAGCTGGGTACAACTGCAGAAAAGGAATGCAAAGGTAAAATTTGTAAGATATTTCAAACTTTATAGAGCCACCAGTAAATTACTTTAGGCTGTTCAAGGCCATAAAAATCAAACACACACACACACACACACACACAGATTTATAAAGAAGAGCTAACAAACCTGCACAAACTGCTTACTTCACTCTCTACCTAATCAAATACTGTGTATCACACCCAAAATAAAATGCCATCCAAGCTCTAGACTTGATGACTCCGACAACAGATCGAATACTAAAACGTGCAGAGCAAACCAAGGATATATAGGGTGCCTATCTTTTCCTTGACATAGACTAGAAATCCACATGTCAAGAGGACTTCCCAGATTCCAGCACCCTATCTTGATCTTGCTGAAACAAAAGCCACAAAATACTTCCTCTTCACTGCATTTGGGACTGAGCCATTGATCCTATTTCCCAACTTCTCACTTTCACATAACACAACGTGTCTAATCAGCTTATCAGTCCCACCTAGTCAGGCAATTACGGAATATGTTAAGGAAGCACTGGTTTCGAACTGATCAATCGCATCACCTGTGGCATTGTTCACTTCATTGCAAAGAAGATGGCTATTCGATAGGTTCTAAGAAGGTTAGAGTGCAACGTTTTAGAAAAGCATGTGCGCAGTTCACTCCGATGAACTAGAAGCATATCTAGGATGTATTCCTATTTTACTCTGGATCTATTGTGACCCTGACTGTAATAAAGCCCATATTAAGGATGAATGAGTAAATCTCCTTTAAAAATGGAAAAGTTGCTACACTGTGTATAAAATGTAAATAAAAACTCAATGTAATGATTTGCGAATCTTATTAGTACATAATTTGTTTAAAAAAAACATAAAAAATACCTATTAAATTATTGAACTGAGGAAAGGTACCATTTTAAAGGAAAATAAATGAAATGTTTAATTTAATGGCTGCAACATGTCTCAAAAAAAAATAGAATGGGGCAAAAAAAGACTGGAAAAAGTCTTTGTGTTATTAAAATGAAACAGTTGGAGAACTAATCAGGTTAATCAAAAACAGGTCAGTAAGATGATAGTGTATAAATAGAGTATCTTTAAAAGGCAGAGACTGTCGGACATAAAAATAGGCAAGACTGCGTCCATAAATTGTGGAACAATTCCAGAATAAGGTTCCTCTAAATTGCAAAATAGTTGAATATCAAATCATTTTTCAGTACATATCATTCAAGTTTAATAGAATTCTAAAGAAATCACTGTGCACAAATGACAAAGGCAAAAATCTATTTTAGGTGTGTGATCTACTGGTCCACATGCCACACTCTGTTTAACATTTGTGAGACCTGTTGCATCCATCAAATGTAGAATGACCTTACTTTGTTCTAAGTTTAATTCTGTTTTTGTTGTTTTGATGTGAATTGAATATGCATTTCTACGATTTGCAAATTATTGCATTCTGCTTTTATTTGCTTTAAATTTTTTATGTAAATGTAATAAAATCTAATTTTTTCACATTATATTAATGCTAAAAATGCTGCAGCATATATGTTGGATAAAACATTTTCAGAACAACCCCACCTTATTATTATCGTTTTTGTACAGATGTTTAAATGTTTGAGTGTGGGCGTTGGATAACAATATTACAGACCAATGGTAGGTGTGAAGTGTAAGGCTTGGTGTCATGACTGATGATTTCATAGATTTTTGTTTACTAGCAACTCAGCATTTTCTGCCTCTAGTGCTTCAAGGCATGTGTGAATTCTACTGACTCATCGTTCTTATTTTCTCATATTTATATTTGTCCCCTGAGATCAATTTTACAGTCAATTAGGCAGCCAGGGATCCTTAGTGTGCTTTGGCAATTTTCAATCCAATTTTTCTTTCATTTTTTTTCAGCTCAGAACTTTTTTCAATTTCTATGACCACTGCCAAAAGTTACTCCATTGTACAGCCTCCCCAAGTTCATTAAACTGACTTCATTAACCATCTGTCCAGAACTACAGGATAGGTTGCAGTTGATGGACCTCCCAAGAGCACCAACTCAGTCCACCTCCAGTGCCACTGCTGGTCATTACAATTAATAGAACCTACTTTCTCTTTCATGGCACATCCCTCTTGTCGAGGTCAGGTTTTATAAAGCGCTGAGATAACCTCCTCCTTCACCCACACTTAATTTTCAATCAGGGTTCCATCACAACCCATTTTTTTAGTCACACTTAACTACATTAATTAATTTCAGGAGAATTAAAAAAAGGTCTACAGGGCTCATTCATCAAATCCCCAAAGGGCTGTAGAGAAGCATGGTTCAAGGATTTAGAAATAAATAAAAGGAATGAGAGGGGGAAAAAAAATCCAGAGAAAATGCCCTCATGTTCACATAAGCACTTTTGGAATAAAGATGCTCATTGACTCCATTGAAAACAGCAAAAGGCGGTTTGATGAGGATCGTAATTGTGCTGCCACCCTAAAATGCAAGCTGTGCCATAGCCTTTGGAGCTGAGTGAAACTTGGCATTTGCTTTTCCCATCCTATCTACCACATGGATGACTGGGTTTATTTGTGAGTGAAGGCTTTGCAGACAAGCCTCAATAAACTATGGCAGAACATTTTTTCTTCCACACATTTTTTTTCCATGAAGGAAGAGAAAAGAGACACAGCTGAGCTCCGGCTTCCCACCGAATTAATAAGGCCTTCAGTGGCACAGACAACCAGGACGTGAGCAAACGTAAGGACCTGTAGCTGTGGGATTTCTATTCAATAACTGTTATTGCAGATGTATATTTCTCACAGTGCCAGCATCATCTTTCTGGTGAAATTGCTAGATCATGTGGCCATTTTTAGGTTCCTGTTGTCCTGTCTCATCTGCTTTACGCTTCTTTTTATTTATTTTCTCGGAAGTTTGTTAGGGAGGTCAATTAGTAGGTTGCCCAGATTCATCTGGAGGCAAAACCAAAGCATGAGTGAGCAATAGCTTAATATATGTTAGTTGCTAATTTGCAAGCAGCACAGCAAAAAAAAAAAAAAAAAAGGATCTACAGGATCAGAATAATATTGATTTGTTTATAATGGGTCGTGAGTGCAAATCTGAATATCATTAATCTGTGAGTTCAACTGTAAATAAAACTATTCATGTTAACCTGGTTTATGTGTAGTGGTATATTCCGTTCATATGATGCCTTTTATGATGATGAAATAGACTGTTTTTCCTCTGGTGGCTTGATGAATATTTGGCCTACATAAATGTCTTCAGTGAAAATGGAGCATTGTTTCTTTTTTCTTTTCCCCTTTTTTTTATTTTATAACTTCAAAATCTGCAAAAGTATTGGGACATATGACTTATCCAGTCAAATGTTGTTGTTTTTTTCCCATACTGTTAACACGGGGACAGAGGCACACAATTGTATAGGACGCTTTTTCAATATATTTGGACTTGTTCCAGGATGACAATGTCCCTGTGCACAAAGCCAGCTTCGTGAGATATTGGTTACATGGCTCAAAATAGAAGATCTTATGCGGCCTGCTATAGAGCCCTGACCTCAACCCTCTTGAGCACCTTCGAAATGATTTAGAACGCTGACTGCACCCCAGGCCTCCTCACCCTACATCAGTACCTGACTTTATTAACACCCTTGTGGCTGAATGAGCACAAATCTCCACAGCTACGCTCCAGATTCTAGTGGATCATCTTGCCAGTAGTGAAGAGGTTATTATAGCAGCAAATAGGGACTAAATGAGAATGGGATATTCACAAAAACACATATAAATCTTACAGTCAGATGTACACAAATTGTATCCATATAATCAATATGCATGACATGTTTCTCTATTGCATAATGTTAAATTGTTAATATTGCAAAATTTTTGACTATAACATAACTGTGAAATCTACAAGTTTTTCCAAACTAATATTAGAACTGTTAATCACGTTTTTAAATCAAGTAACCTCATACCCATAAGTGAAAAATATGAGATTGCATTTGGCCTCAAGTGCCGCACCAGAAAACATCATAGAACTGAATCAACTGAATTAACTAAACTTATTTGTGCATTCTGCTGTGACAATGGTGCTCACACAAAATATTGACTTTGAACACAATTTTGACATGTTCACTTAGGGTGTACTCGCGTTTGTTGCCAGTTATTTTGACAATAACGGACGTATGTTGAGTTATTTTCAGAGGGCAGTAAATCTGACTGCTATACAAGCTGCACATTGACTACTCTAAAATATATCTAAGTTATAATATATCTAAAACATATCCAACGGTTATAAACTGAATTATGAACTGAACATGGGCAGTGAGAGTGTGTTGTGCCAGGCTAATTAGAAATTAGCATGGCAGAAAGAGGACATGGAAAGCACATGCTCTCTGCACTCCTGACTGGAGGAGCATGAAGGTCAGCATTAAATATTCTAATACAACTGTATTTTGGCAAACTAACATTTCAAAAACATTTTGTTTAAACTTCCTACACATAGTGGGTTTTACTGTAATAGTGGGACTTCTCTGTTTAAATAGATTGAAATAGCAGTGCTTTGGTTTTCTGCATTGGAACGCTTTGCTTAAACAGCTTTTCTGCCAATTCCACTATCAATACTTTTGCTAGTCATCTCATAGACCATTAAAGACCATAAGAGTCTCTGCTATATCAAAACTGTCAAACGTTTAATGTTTCAATGAATTTTGTGTTGGATGTCTCATTAATGCGACATTGGATGTAGCTTGAAAATGGTGAGAAAAAACACAGTCTTTGTAATGAAAGTAATGGTAGAACCTTAGCACTTGTGTTTGAGTCCATTTCTTTCTCCTATTCAACAACATTGCAACAACTGATCATTGAATAATTTAATCTGAAACATCCATATCCGAATTACTAAGCACTTTATAATATTTCAGTATTCAATGCATTCCCTGGTGGTTTCATTATATATTTGTGAAATCTCATGAAGCAGTAGTGAAGATGCTCCATTGTATGTGTGACCAAAAAAATGAAAAGAAATATAAATGTTATTTAATAGAACCAACTGGGGCAGTGTGACCTTAGCTCTGCATACTTTAAAGCATATACATTTTGAGTCGCCAAGCCTTTCTTTCGATCTTTTATGTGCTTTTAAAGCTCCTGAGAACGAACTCATTTACAACCTCTTATACTGTGACATTACCAAATAAAACTCTTGACTTTTAAGCATTATACAAGAATACCTGCTGAGCGTGACAACATTGGGGCTAAATCACCTATATCCTGGTGTAATCGCTGATGACTTCTACCTTACATAAAGGATCTTGCTAGTTCAGGCCATTATCTTTCATTTAGAAAATAGCTAGGAGAAAAGTGGTTGGATTTTTTGCCTTATGGTGACATAAAGGCCCTATACACCAGCTTGCTCCTAAAGAACCTCTTACCTCTCACCTGTTAGCTAAAGACCCCTGAAGTCTACTTAGCCAATCGCCTTATTAGTTTGTCCTAGCCTCATAAGCGGTAACAAGAGTTCATTCGTTAATCTCGGATCAATAACGATGCGACATCTTTTATCTGTCGCAGCCCTGCTGCAATCGGTATGATTTCGAGATAATGTGAATGTCAAGCACTGTTCAAATGTTTCTCTTTCTGTTGCTTAACATTCATGTCTTTCTCACGACAAGCTGTCATCGCTTTAGCATACTCAATTCCCTCTTTCAATTACATGCTGAACAATCTTTTTCACCAATTTGTCAGAGCGAGACGCAGTGCAGCGATAGCTTCTTGCCCACAGAACAATCTATCATGTTGTCGTCTCTCCGCCATCTCCTCTACCAACACACACAAACTCACTACAACCCCCCACCCCAGATCTCATGGACACACACACACACACACACACAATATATTACTTTGTGTGCTCCTGAGCCCTTCGTTCCCAAGCAATCCTGCTAAAATAAGCTTAGGGAAGATCACACGCTACAGATAACTTTGAGCGTTTGCTGTTCCCCCATTAAGTGAGTGCCTGCATCCTAATTGCCTGAATCTAGCAATGAGATGAAAGTTTCTTTGGAAAAAAAAAAACATGTCTGTGGAACTGATCAAAATGTAAAGAAGGAGATACTGGGTGGGAGGTAAATCAGAAGGAGTCGATTTTCTCATGTTGAACAGTGTTCTGAGTAGGAAGCTCAGAAGAACGGTTCTGATATGGCGCACAAGGGCGTCATAAACTGCAACACCTCGGTTCACTGGAAAATCCAGAGATTAAAGGATACGCCATGGGATTTCTGGATGACAAATCTGAATTGTTAGTTGGTAGCGATTGAGTCTGAACTGATATCCATTATTACTTTCACTGTGGAGATTTATCTGGATTTATGTTTGAATTCAACATTGGTGTAAGGTCTAACAAGGTAAAACACATTTCTTTTTTATTAAGTGTAAAATAAAGATATGTCCTTCACAGTCAGGGAAAATTTTAATTAGGCAACAAATATACATATACAGTATGTGCGGAAATAATCAAATACTTCCTCATGCCACTTGTAAAACTTTCTGGAGGTGTTCTTAGCTACTTCCCAACTCAAAACAAGGTGTTTCCAGTTTTGCTAACAAAATAGCCCTGACCTGTGGATCATTAACAGCAATAACTACAGGAGCTCGTCTGTTGGATTGGACCACACTGGCCGGCCAGCCTTTGCTCCCCACGTGCATCAATGAGCCTTGACCGCCCATGACCTTGTTGCCGGTTTACCACTGTTCCTTCCTTGGACCACTTTTTGATAGATACTGACCACTGCAGGCCGGAAACATCCCACAAGAGCTCCAGTTCTGGATATGCTCTGACCCAGTCATCTAGTGATCACAATTTGACGATTTTCAAACATGATTAAATGCATAATGAAGGGATCAGTGCTATTCACTTCACTGGTTATAATGTTATAACCTTATACCTGGTCAGTGTATACATCAAATATATATTTTTCAACAGGGTTGATTGATAGCAACTATTTATAAAACACCGAACCAAATCAACTAAACTTTGATGAATATATATATTTTTTCAATTAGTATCTACATACTTAATCTACATTTTCCTTAAAATCTACAGTGTTACTTTTAAAATTCTCAGGTGAATAAAAAAATACAACTCCAAAACTAATACTGTGGAATTTTCCACTTTATATGCATGAATAGCAGCCAGCTAGCAGGGTTGTATTAGTGTTCAACAAAATTGAAAATTTTTCTATACCCTGAATGGAAATGCATTAACTGTTAAAAGGATTCACACATTATTGCAAAAATCTATATATGTTTATTATTTCAAGTATTTAGTATTTTTATTTTAAGGTCAACTGTAATTAGAGTAGGATGTAGCAGGTAAAATATATATACCTTTTGCAATAGTTATAAAGCATGCATGCATTTCCCTCTGAATGAGAATTTACCTACGTTTAAAATTCCTTGTACTTATACTCTACATAAATATCCATAAATGTGATATTACTGAGACAGAAATGGCACCCCAATCGTCAAAATCACCCCTGTACACAGAGATAAGCGAACAAAGCGTTCTTTTGCAGACTCCTCAGATACTCATTTGCAGTGGCATTTCCTTCCCTTCACACAGTGTACCTCGCAAGCGATATAGCCATCAAGAAGGATCGAGGGTGTTAGAATGAAGAGAAGGATGAGAAGGATGGCATCAGGCCACAGGATTTGGGGTAAATAGCCATTAAGGACAAAGATGGCCTTTGACTGCCATCAGTAGACAATGGGTACATTTACAAATGGGGGAAAAACTCTCAGCTAATGCTCAGGAGCAGCTCTCAAAGGAGCCAATCAATGGCGCTTTTGATTAGCAAGACCGAGTTCATGCCACCACTCCAGCACTCCAGTAACTAATGCTCAGGAATCTGCAGGCTGGGAATCCACAAACACCGTGTGAAGATGACCTCAGCTGTCCTGTATATCCCCACAAATGAACTCCCTGCTTGTTTCAAAAGTTTTTCTTCCATTTTGACTACAATGCACGGAGCGGGTTTAAATGGGGAAAGCTACACTTTGAGGACAATAGGTCATTAATTAATCAGTGTGTATATTC
Source organism: Silurus asotus (assembly GCA_024362625.1). NCBI lineage: Eukaryota > Metazoa > Chordata > Actinopteri > Siluriformes > Siluridae > Silurus > Silurus asotus. The sequence goes on from MU551577.1 coordinate 5,290,230, forward strand.
CGTGTAAGCCCGAGTCTATTAGTCATGTGTCATTTATCTTCTATTTACACTGCATTTACAAATGTCTTTAAAAGTAGACATTTATAAAACAGTATGAAAATAAAGTGTCCTACAAAACAACTGGTGTGCATTTTTTAGATCTAAAACTGCAAGCATTTACTCAATGATAGAAATATTAAACTGCACTTTACCTTGCTCTAACATAATCAGACAAATGCTGTTTTTATGCTGAAAATATTTTTTTATATTATTGAATTTATAGATCACATGCTGGCATTGGGCCAAAAACATGTATGTATGTATGCATGTATTTAATTCAGCACCTGTTGTACACAAAAGTCAGGATTTGTGTTATATGAGCAAAATCGTACCTTAAACATGTGTTAAATCCTAGCTCATGTGACATTTCCATTCCCAGCAATCGGTCGGACGGACGGACACATAGGATAAATACTTTATTCATCCAAATGGGAAATTTACAATCAGCATGGCTTCCAATCATGGTTAGTACTACGATCTTCTTATTTGCAATCACCCAGCTAAGAATTCTAATCAATTCAAACCTTATATGAATGCCTGAATCAAAAAATGGATGTCTTTTAGATGAAAGTAATTCAATATCAATTTGACCTTCCAATCTATTGTAAATGCAAGTTTCAGAAAGTCAGCTCAACGTTAATATTAAAGTGGCACATAAACATCCTTTTAATTTACATGAATCAATGCAATTAACAATTATTATATTCTACTGAGGTAGTAATTTATATAACGAGTCATGCCGTATAAGTAATGTTAGAACGGCACAATATACGAATCTATATTACACTTTGATTTTTAATTCTTACTATTGCACATGTTGTACACTTACAAAAAGTCAGGAATTTTAGCAGATCAGAGTCAGGTGTATGATTTACTAAGCTGGTGCTAATAACCATACATTTAACATGTGGGTTAAAACATTCTCTGAACAGAATTTAACTGAAACAAAAAAAAAGCTGTAGGAGCCTTAAGACTTTGAAAAAAGTTATTTCTTTTTTTCCATTTTGGGAAAATTTACATACTTTCATTCTTTATTTGAATGACCAAAATATTATTATTATTAATAATAATAATAATAATAAATATGAAATCAATAAAATCAATAGAATTTGTAAATGAAAACTGGAGCTGCCAGGAATAAAACATTTTCTATGCTCAGAACACAAAATATAACTCAAGATTTCATCTCGTAAACTTCAAAAAAAATATAATGTATTATTATGGCACTACTGATTATAGTTTACAAAAATAACCGCCTAATAATTTATTTATATGCATTAGTTTATTGGTTTCTGCATTTAAGAAAGGATTTGAACATTTGCTGAACATAATATAAGAATCTATCAAAGAATGCAATGCCTATATACTCTGTATAAAAAGAAAAATGTGCGCATCTGACCATAAGATTTGTATATGCCTTTGAACATCCCATTCCACATTCAGTCCTGATTTGCTCTTATAATAACCTTTACTGTGAGAATCTACCACAAGGATTTGGAGGCTGGTTGTGGAGATTTTAGTTCAGATGTATAGGGTTCAATAGGGTTGAGGTCAGAGCTCTATTGCAGACCACTCAGTATCTCTCCAACCTAGACTATGTAAACCATGCAAAACTCATAGATCTTGCTAAAGATAGATATTCTAAATATTATACTGTGCATAAAACAGCATTGGTTACTGTATATGGATTTTTATATCTAGAAATTAAAACATATTTTTGGATGATATGGGCTATATTTTTTTTTTAATTATATTTTAGAGCTCAAAGTAAGTCAATGTTTTGGTCTTGCTACTTGAGCAAAATATTGATGATATTCATTATCCGGGTTTATTCCAAACATCAAAAGGTAAAATGTCCATACCAAACATTAGAAACCACATGCTTTCATTGTTTTTGTTGTAGGCCCACAGCAAATACTAATTAGCTTCATCCAGTTCGATCAATGCTGCACGATACAGCTCTGAAGAATACTTAGTGCTCATTAATAGAAAAAGATTGACAATTCTGGGCTTTTCTTTTTGAAATCTCAAAGTGCAATCAAATGGAGTGGGGTCTTTGACCACCCCTGTCAGACAATCGTGATTAATATGAGCCAGATATATGAGACACCATGCTTGTTCATCAGAAGTGAAATTTTGCAGGACACATTTGTCTATTCTCTTTTTTTATTCCAATAGCAGTTAAGACTGTCATTTCTGACAATATATCAAAACGTAATTGTTGATGCCTTTGTGTTGCCTGACGCATTGCATCTCCATGTCTAATTTCATTCTAATGCATTAAAAATGGCCTCTAATGCTTCTACAATTGCCCAGAGTGTAATTGGTTTCCAATTTTCCCTTGTGCTTTTTTTAATTGATGCAACTTAAAACTGAGCGTTTTAACTTTTGCCTGTGACATGAATAGAATGCCTCCTTAGTCTTAGAAAAGAAGTTTAATTCAAAAGAGTTCATCCTCTCAGGATTTATAAGAACTCTGAGGTGATTAAAAATCTCAGGAACTCTGCTTTACCTCATACACTCATGGTAATGGAGGTCTTATGGTGGATTCTTTAGACTACACTGATCTGCATGGTCTAAAAAAATCTTTTGACTGTGCTAATGAATGCTGAATTTCAATTGGGCCTAAGGTATTGATTAAGTTTCTATAACGCCAGCTATGTCGGTATGCCGCAATGTTTATCGGATTGCTTTCATTTTAAAAGTTTTACGTTTCTATAGCAACAACTTACATTTGAGCACCAGCAATATGGCTTTACACGAACTAAGCCATTGTTTCGCTACACTGAGTTCAAACTGATTAAATTTGATGCCTTGCTATAACGCTTAAAGTTCAATCGCTCAAAGCTGACCTAGCTTACGCTGATCTTTTCCAAGGACAGCCAATAATATGAGACACAAATTTGATATAGCAAAGATGTGCTTCTCCTTTTTCTTTTCATTTCGGGAAAGGGCCGTTCGTTGTGTTGTTTGAGATTCACATAAATGCTAGGTTTTTAAAAAGACAATTCAGAATGCTAACATGAGAAATGTTTTTCAATACGTCTTGATGATGTAGCACCACGTCAATCTGGGTAAAAATGTAATCGTTCAAATGAAGCACCGAATGTTCTTCATTTAAAAGCACTTTTATTCACAGGCAGATCAGATTAATAAAATAATGCTTTTCTCTGTTTTTTCATTTAAATTTCCCAGTTTGTATTGCACATTGCTAATTCTTGTTTGTGCTTTCTAACCTTCATTGCTAGTCTTTTATAATCTCGCATTTGCCCATATTCCGCATATAGCTTGTATCATTTATTTATTTATGAAATTCTTTATTATCTGTCTTTTTTTAAAATAATTTTTATACAATTTATTTTTCAATATTGTTATTTATTTATTGGTTAATATTTTTATCTTATCGGTTATTTTTATTTACAGTTTTCCCTTTTTTCTGTCTTTTTGGCTTTGTGTGTGTGTGCTTTTTTTTTTTTTTTTACTATTTTTGTTTTTTAATTGTGGATTGTTTGTCTCTGTGTATTCCTCAATCCCTGTTGTTTACCTGCATGCATTTCCACGTCTGTGTCTTTGTTTGACAAAAGATTTAGTCATCTGCACAGAGATGGCAGATGTCGATGGCTTGTCGGGAGCTGTGACCACGTTAGGCCAATTACTGAGTCGAGAGCAACAATGTGTGCACGATAATGCAAAACGCACAAAGTAAAGGTCAATTCTTTTAGCATTATTAAATTAAATTTATATTTATTAATCATAATTATTTACATAAAAAACAAAGTAAAAAACACCAGTGGTTTCTAAAAACACTGCACTTATGGCATTTGAGAGATAAAGGCCTTGATCAAGTTCCTAAGTGCAGCTTTTTGACCACCACACCCAAGATCTCAACTACAGCACTGTTAAGGTACTGCTTGTTTATTGAGCACCTGTATAAGCAAGTAGTATAAAGTACATGTATTTATGTTCAGCACAGCCGTCACCCAGTTATTGTTTGATTTAGCTTATTTGATTGACTTGCTGTGTGCATGCATTGTCTAGATCACCATATTACCACTATACAATAAAAACTACAATCCAGTGAAATATACATAAAACTACACTGCAAAGCACTGAGCAGGAGGAAATCATTCATGAATTATGCACACTGGTTTTACAAAACACAATGATAACACTGTTAAGTGAATGTTGACTATAGAGTCTCTTTTACATTCGATTAGCACTGAAAAAAGGAGATAATAATAATAATTGTTTGTACTTTTTTGTACCATTGGGTAAGCTTCGTTTTAGTAAGTAATATCTGTAGTGGAAATGTAGGGTGCACTGAATTTTGTTCATGGACACATTTTGCCATTTTACTTTTAATTGCAAAGGTATTTTGATAAACTATTTTATGAATGAATAGAATCAAATTCGATTAATGCTATGCTATTAATGCCACGGATAAAAACATCAGCATATGATATGACACTTAGCTACATTTAATCAGATTAAATATACAATTATTAATATTCCTTAGCAATCAATCAGACTAGTTCATTTTGACATGTCTGCTGTTATTACTAGTATTGTATTAGTTACTAAGAATTTTAAACTACTTAACATGCTGGATACACATTCTGTAATGTATGTGCAGGAAATGTTGATATCTTCTTTTTCTTTTTCTTTTACTTCTTCTTCTTTGGTAGGATCAGAAGCAGCAGGTTACTACCTAGATGTTGCTAGCTCTTTAATGCTAGATCATTATACTGCATTGTCTTGTTTAATTAGAAATATGTGTAAAACTCTGCCTGACTTAAGGTTAAAGTTAACTGCTAAGCTAAGCAACTAAATAATACCATCAGCTAATCAACAAGTCAGTGTTATCTTAGTACCAAATGAGCAAAAAGATGCATTAATGAAAACTTTATGTGGCATAATTTGCTTCTTTAGTTTTGCTGAGGTGAACTGTTTTTTTTAAAAAGCAGACAAAACAGGGAGCGTTTTTATATGCAAACACATGCCACTTTGCTTTTTGCTTTATACCTCATTTTCTGACTGCTATTTTTTTTTTTTGTTGCACATTTTGCTCTACAGTCACTACATGATCTTTGTATGATCACCTGTTGGTCATTGGACATTTTTTGCACAATGCTCTATTTACTCTCACACTGTATCTGAGCTGGGCTCTGGCAGGCCACTGAAGGACATTCACAAATTTGTCTCTTAGCCACTCCTGTGTTGTCTTAGCTATGTGCCTAGGGTTATTGTCATGTAGGAAGGTAAACCTTTGGCCTAACCTGAGGTCCTGAGGGCTGTTGAACAGGTTTTTATTGAGGACATCTTTGTAAGCTCCATTCAGCTTCCCCCCCAACCTTCCATGGGTTTTAAACTGAGGAGGGGCTTCGGTCTAGCCACTCTATAGTCTGAATACTATCCGACTGCATTATATATACAGTACACACCTTCTCATTTAAAGAGTCTTCTTTATTTTCATGACTATGAAAATTGTAGAGTCACACTGAAGGCATCAAGGGCTATTTGACCAAGAAGGAGAGTGATGGGGTGCTGCGCCAGATGACCTGGCCTCCACAGTCACCGGACCTGAACCCAATCGAGATGGATTAGGGGTGAGCTGGACCGCAGAGTGAAGGCAAAAGGGCCAACAAGTGCCAAGCATCTCTCGGGGAACTCCTTCAAGACTGTTGGAAGACCATTTCAGGTGACTACCTCTTGAAGCTCATCAAGAGAATGCCAAGGTGTTTTATCTCTTTCTCTGACTAGTTTTTAATTCTATATGATTCTGAATATAAAAGTGGTTCCCTCACTCTACCTCACACTTTCTGCTCAAAGCCATAGAAGGTTTTCTCGCAAAGTTCATTCAATAGACAGAGAATATGTATCACATCAAAACAGCAGCATAGGGTTTCAAAACAATCAACCGTGATTCATATTACCATATACGGAATGCTAAGAGGATTAGCTATTAAAGCCAGTCAGACAGGAAAGAAAACCATATAAGGTAAAGAAATGTCCCCAATCGACAAACAGAACGAGTGGGCCATTAGGGTGTAACCCCATCACCCAGATAGGATCGATATTTTATTATGAGAATCGATCCTTTCAATACAACACCAGAATCAAATGTCTTGTTAGTTTAGGATTGATCACCTGTCCCCTCACTATCCTGTGCATATTTGTATATCGACATTTGTCCCATGTTTCCAATTGTAAATCATGTTCAATGTTGAGTTTATGGTCTACATTTATTGTTAATTTTTTGTCCTATATACTTTTGTCCTTTTTTTTTTGCCTTTAAGTGCAAACATTGCACTTGCATCATTTTAGACTCATTTATTATTAAAACCATTCGACCAAACAACCCAAAAAAAATAAAAAATTACAGTATCCGAAATATATTAGCAAATGTACATTTTATTTGGCTTTCACATTTTTTTTATCTTTTTTAATAATATGCACAATGGTATGGTAATAGCTTTTCTATAGCATGTGTTTTGTTCTTAAAGAATGTAATAACAGGTGTGGAATTTTGCAAAGACTGCAGTTAATAATTATGTTATGCAAATATTATGCAAATCATGTATATTATGCTGTATAATACACTTTTTGTTTTTTGTTTTTCCTTAAACCATTTTTTAACCATGAGACTGGTAAATACAGGTGTATGTAATCTTCACACTAGAGGACCTTCTTCATGTCAAACTCCAGCCTCCAGTGAGTTTGGTCTTACCATGGAAAAAAACAACAACAACTTTTTACACAATAGGCCCAATAACAAAAATCACTGCAGTCTGGTAGCCCAATAATTTTGCTACCCCTTATTATTTTCGCTCTCCTTATACGACAGGGATCTGTGCTGATGCAAGGATTTGTTTTGTTGCAGTATTCTTCTACTGCTTTTGACACTTAATCAGATCAACTTACATTTTTATTTCCCAAATTGTTTTGAATTCCATAGTATAATGATATAATTCAGTGGTAATTCATGGTGGCTATCATAGGTTATATTTTGATTAGCACTCTCTGTCTTTCGTTGATGTTAACTTGCTTTAATTGTTCCATGATGATCCTTATTTCTTATTGTTTAAAAAAATCTCTGGGTTTCATATATTTTGCTGTTAATAGACATTGGCTTGTACCTGTCTTAAATAGTACTGTGTTTTGTACTTTAAATATTTGACTGTATATGGATTAAAATTCATACTTGAGTGCATAATGGTCTTTCAAAACATCGTCTTTCATACATCAGTGAACTTTACCAAGAACAGCTGCTTAACTATATTTCCCCTCCAATTTCTCTCCCCAATTGTATAACCAATTAATTCCCAGCCACCAGTCAGCCATCTTTTCAAATCACTGCTCATGCTGTGAGTCACAGGACAGTGTACCACACTTGCTATCCACCCTCTTCCACATGCATGAGCTCAGACTCACACTCTTGACACTTGTGCATGGCCGGTGTTGGTGTGATTGACAGAAGAGAAAGAGTATGCCATCTCTTCCAGCCAGAAAGCATGGCCAATTTAGCTCCCTTGGCTTCTTGCCATGGATGGCTGTGACATTTTCAGGATTGAAACTCGTGACAATGGGGTGAAAGCTTTTACTCTTGCGCTCAAAGAGTTCACTGGACACACAATCGGAATGAAGTTCAAAACGAGGTCTTGTAAGGAGAATTTCATTTTGTGCCTGTATTGCTCTTTCCCAGGATTTTGTATTTATTTTATTGATAAAATAAAAAAAAAAACATGCATTTGTATTATTATTATTAGTAGTAGTAGTAGTAGTAGTAGTAGTAGTAGTATTATATATTAATTCAAATTTTTTTAATCCAAGCTGAACAATAGAGTTACTGTTTCTATGCTGTCTGGTGCACAGTGTGATTTATGTGGCTTTTGTGACTCTTGATCGAGTTTTCTCAGAATAAGTAGTCAGATGAGGATAGTCAAGCAAACTATTAATAGAAAACAAATCAATCAGCCAACAAACAACAATATAAAAATAAAAAGAATAATACCTCTCATATTTATTTTTTACAATATGTTATGATCAGTTTAGAATAGTAGAGCATTCATATTCAGTTATTTCCCTAATATAATCTGAGTTACTTGTACTGTTGTAATGTTTTATAAGCAATGTGGTCTACACACTGACACGATAGATTCATTTGTACAACCATATCTGTTTAACGAATTATGAATTTACTAGTATGTGTTATTTATTTATTTTTATTATTTGTCATATAAAAATCCAATCCGTTGTCAGTATATGGTACATGATACCACTATACAATGAGTGTTGAAAATCAATTGCAACTGAAAATCCAAACTCTATATTCTACAGCTAAACTTTATTACTGAGCATCAATAGTCATCACATGAGTCTAAAACAAAAGTGCATTGAGGCACAAGTAAAAACGGGATATATTGTGTATATATGTTTGGATCAGTATCTGTAACACTAAGCCATTTTGCTTTCATTCTTCCTTAATTTGTATTCTGTCTATCCATTTTTTTCAGTGTTCTTATTTATCTTATCGTGTTTTATTTTATAACAGCTGTTGATGAGTTACGTCCTGTCAACAGGTTTTATTTATATGATAGAACATATGTCATTTGCAATTCTAGATGCCCTTGAAATGTTTAGGTGTTATTTGGAGAAAGTAACCAGTGAGTAAGGAAGGGGATGTTTATAATTGAGCTTTACAATTATAGGCTAAGAATGAAAATGTGGTCAAAAAGGAATTAAACAGAAAAAATATATAGTTTCTGTGTGCTTCATTTGAAATGACTTGGAGACAAATAAATGCAATAAGTAAGCAATAAAGTTGCATATTGTGTTTTGTTATTGGAAAATAATCAGGTTTGGGCAGTACGATATGACTCTTAATTTTTGAAACCAGTTTCTTGAAGAAACACTGCTTTTTTGCAGTTACAAAAACATCACCAAACTATTTCATAGCCATACGCACCTGCATTTTCATTACCTATAGTAATTTATATGTACTGTACATACATACATATATATATATATATATATATATATATATATACAGTACAAACCAAAAGTTTGAACACACCTTCTCATTCAAAAAGTCTTTTTTATTTTCATGACTATGAAAATTGTAGAGTCACACTGAAGGCATCAAGAGCTATTTGACCAAGAAGGAGAGTGATGGGGTGCTGCGCCAGATGACCTGGCCTCCACAGTCACCGGACCTGAACCCAATCGAGATGGTTTAGGGGTGAGCTGGACCGCAGAGTGAAGGCAAAAGGGCCAACAAGTGCCAAGCATCTCTCGGGGAACTCCTTCAAGACTGTTGGAAGACCATTTCAGGTGACTACCTCTTGAAGCTCATCAAGAGAATGCCAAGAGTGTGCAAAGCAGTAATCAAAGCAAGAGGTGGCTACTTTGAAGAACCTAGAATATGAAATTTTTCAGTTGTTTCACACTTTTTTGTTATGTATATAATTCCATATATAATTCCACGTGTGTTAATTCATAGTTTTGATGCCTTCAGTGTAAATCTACAATTTGCATAGTCATGAAAATAAAGAAAACTCTTTGAATGAGAAGGTGTGTCCAAACTTTTGGTTTGTAATATATATATATATATATATATATATATATATATATAGTATGCATAATATCCAAAAAGATCCTTTACAGTTTCACTCCTTGACACAATTATTCTGCTGTACACTTTGATGTAGAGATATTGACTTCATTACCATTAGATATCGATGCAGTTTAATGCACCATGTGGCAATCTATTACAAAGGCCTAGGAGGTTTAAAAGTTTAAAAAGAAGAGATAATGAGGTTTGTGTTTTTTTTTCTTTTCTTATTTTTAGTAGGTGTGGTAATTACTAATACTTTGCCTCCTAGAAGGTGATCTGACTTCACAATAGATTAGATGAGATTAGATTCAACTTTATTGTCATTGCACAAGGTATGGTATAAAGCAAAGAAACCCATTTAGCAGCTAAGCAGAAGTCCATTGGTAGCAGTGTAAAATATTTACATGTACAGGTTGGTAAGGCTATAATATATATTATATATAAATAATGACAGATGAATGAACAATATGAAATGAGCAGGGCAGCTAAAAATGTATTGATAAAATTGATAATAATCGATAATGCAATTTGTTGTCAATGAATCCTGTCAGGCTGCTAAAGTTATGGGTTAGCGTGATGACAAGATAACACAGCCGCTTGGAAAATGGCGAAGAGTACAGGGTCAACCGGCAGCAAAAGGAAAAGAAAACACGGGTGTGAAAACTGTATAAACTTCATCATGCGTAAATTGTATAGATTAATAAAGTGCTATTTTGTAAACTGTTTATTTGCTAAATTTGGGACAGTCGCGCTGGATCTGTTCTGGCGTGACTCACGAGCATCAGGTTGAGCGATCAGCTCGCCCGTACCATACTGATGGATTCAATTAAAACGGTGCAAACAAACACTGAATCTAAAAGCAGCAAATAACAGCAGCAGTAAACGATTACATTTTAGTCACTGTTGTGGTTTTCAGCGAATTACATTTGCATTTGTTTGCATATGCAATGTATATTTTTTACTTTCTTTTTAAGCCTGTTAGCTTGCTGTGTCTCTCCATTCCATTCTCTTTTTCATAGCATTTGTCTACTAAAACAGTTACTTGTGTTTCATCCGTGATATTTTGCGGCTTTACTATTTTTAAATGCTTGTTTCCTATGTTTGTAAATTTAATTTGTATAATTGAATTATTTTACAAAATTGAATGAATTATATTCTAGATGCTTATATCTTCACAAATAAATAAAATGTCTGTGTATTTTTTAAAGCAACTTGCCATGTGCATTTATCATTAAAAACAAAAAAATGTTGATTTACACAATTTACACCTTGTTCAAAAATAAATCCCCCATGGGCTCCTTTAACAGGCAGATACAATAAGCTTTAAAATGTTAAAATGAAATATTCTGAATATCATAATAGTTCTTAATATCTCAAAATGTGGCTTTTGCATTTTTCTAATCAGTTTTTATAGAGTTATAATAAGCAAAACAGCTTTTATTTAATGTTTTTTTTTAAAACCGATTTGTCGATTAATCGAAAAAAATAATCATTTGATTAATCGATTATCACAATAATCAACTGTTGCAGCCCTAGAAATAAGCAATATACAAATATAAATAAACACTACACAAAGAAGCCATTATATACAGTGTAGGAGATATTGTATATATAGTTTATGAAAATGTTATGCAATGTTTATTATAGTGCAATCTTGAGAGTTACAGTGTGCATAAGGTGTCCTAGGAGCAGTACAACCTAGAGTGAGGTGAAACAGTGTATAAAATTCAGTTCAGTGTGTGTGTGTGTGTGTGTGTGTGTGTAATGGGGTTGTGGTACTGAGGGGTGGAGGGAAGTTGGTGCTACTGGGGTGTACAGTTCAGCATGGAAACAGCTGTGAGGAAAAAGCTATTCTGAACCTGCTTCTCTTGTTCTTGAGGTTCCTGTAGAGGAGGGCAAACAGTCTATGGGCAGGGAGAGAGAAGTTCTTTGTGATGTTTGAAGCTGAGACAGCATTTCCTGTAAATGTCATCAGTCTTTGGGAGTGAAGTTCCCACAATGCATTTGGCAGTTCTCACTACCCTCTGCTGTGATTTCCTGTCTGACACAGAGAAGTTTCCATACCAGACTGTAATACATCTGGTCAGGATCCTCTCAATGGTGCAATGGTAGAAGTTTACCAGGATTTCTGAAAAAAGATGGTTCTTTTTCAGAGCCCTCAGGAAGAAGAGGTGCTGGTGAGCTGTCTTGAGCAGACTGGAGTGGTTGTTTGGCCAGGAGAGGTCCTCGGATCCCCAGGAATTTGAATCTGGTGACACAGTCTACCGCCGCTCCATTAATATGGATAGGTGTGTGTGTGTCGCCTGCCTCTATGATGAGCTCTATGATCTTTTTAATGTTGTGCAGCAAGCCCTTTAGGCTGACTTATCATTGCCCTTGATGAGTTTGATCACCGTCTTCTTTGCAAACTTGATAATAATGTTGAAACCATTTACAAGATTGCAATCTCAGGTGAAAAGGGAGCAAAGAAAGGAACTCAGCACACAGCCTTGTGGTACTCCAGTGCAAACAATGAGGGTGGAAGACCAGTGTTGGTTTGCATAAAACATGCTGGGACCTGTTGGTCAGAAAGTCCAGTAGCCAGTTGCGAAGTGATATGCTTATGCCCAGTCGGTATGTTTCAGTCGGTATGTTAAAACCTGTCCTGCAGAGTCTGCTCCCTCTGGCCACACTTAAATTTTCCTCACTATGGGTTTTACATGTTGAATGTAAAGTGGGAGAGCCCAGTCAAGTCAAGGCTTGTCACAATGGATATTGTCTTAAAGCAGCTTTTAGAGTTAAGGTGAATGATGTGTATTTATCCCTGATGAGCAGCCATGGCGACTGTGGCAAGGAAAAACTCCCTTAGATGTTATAAAGAAGATACCTTTAGAGGAACCAGACTCAAAAGGGGAAACCATTCTATTTGACTCTTATACAGTCATTTGAGTTTATGGAACCAGGAGCTACTGTGCAGCTCATAAAATAGCTCAACATTCGAGATCATCATAAATCCAACACCAGGTTCTCTATTACAGAGCCTTTAAACACTCAAAGAGGTCTATTGTTCAAACATTACATGAAGTGTAATGGCGCCAGTATGTCTCTAGATGGTTCGGGATGTTTGCAAGGTTGGCATCTACTTATTTAAAGGTCTATAAATGTCCAAAGAGGACCAGAAAGAAAGGTGATCCGATTGTCCCAGGTGAGGGATGGGGTCACTTTGTAAGCATCAGGTATGTTGGCATAAACATGGTCCAGGATTTTAATTCCTCTGGTGTTTCAGGAAACATGTGGGTGGAATGTTTAAGTTAAAGTCACCTGCAACAATAAAAGCAGCCTCTGGATGTGTTGACTGTTGTCTGTTAATAGCTGCATGTAGTTCTTTCATTTCACTGATAACAGAATTTGTGTACCAAGCTTTTTTTTATGTAAATGCCTCCACCTTTAGTCTTACCGAAATCCTCTGCAGTCCTGTTATCCTGTAGAACATAGTGTTCAGCTAAATCAATAGCGCTGTCCTTAACATCACTTTTTAACCATGTTTCTGTGAAAATCATGATGTTAGAGTCCATAATCCTCATGTTGTTGTTGATGCATGATCGCAGTTCGTCTATTGTGCTGACCAGTGACCGGACATTAGCAAGGAAAATGCTGAATAAAGAGAGCTGATGCAGTGTTAGCTTTAGCTTAGGCTGTCCATCTGTGTTCTAGTGATTTTATATTCAGTTCTGCATTTATGAGGAATAAGAAGAAACCATGTTCTGTAATTTTGTTCGTTCCAACATACTATAAAAAAAAAAAAAACATTAATAAAAATGTTACAGAAATATCACTGTTTTAGAATATTTTACTTGCAAGTCATAGCCAAATATAAATGAATATCAGATATCATGGAAAGAAGAAAAATAGTCTTTTTTTTTTCTCTTTTCATTAATCTTATATTGACCAGTGAGGGCATTTCAAAGTATAATCATGTTCCCTAACATGTAGGTAGAATGCAATTTATTATAAGAACCATAGATAAAGTAATTAGGAAAATAACCTCTGTTCGCTCACATCTGTTCTGTTTTACTTCTACTGTAATGTGCATAAGCTCCCTTGTGTTTTTTTTTTTTTTTTTAAAAATTGGCTTTTTCTTTGGTTTTTTTTTTTTTTTTTTAAACAAAGTTTTTTGGACTTTGTATTGTTTTTATGGTTCAAATTCTAATATTTATATAACAAACATAACCATACATAGTACATGCGGTAAAATGGTCCATGGCACGAAATAAAATGAAATATAAATATATAAAATATAATATAATTTATAAAATAAAAACGTATATTAGAGCAACAATAAAAATACAATTTACTATAAAAAAATAGCAATCAAATAATAAAACTAAAAATGGAAAATGGACTAGCGCATGCCTTAATGAATACCTGCTGCACTTTCATCAGCCTTCACCTCCCAAATCTGACATTTATTGACAAAAATGTAAATTAATTCGCTCTTACTTATGCAACAGAATAATTTAGATAATATATGCAAGTAAAAAAGAAAGAAAGAAAGAAATAGAAATGTTGTCTGAAATAGTTTTTCACATTTTCTTAAATATGTAAATAGTAATGAAATAAAATTAAAAAAAAAACTACCACCCTCATGAACCCACCCACATGTGTATGTGTTTCTTGTCAAATCTTTCATGTGTTACTCAGTTATTCTAAGCAATGTCCCTCTGGATATATAGTGTGCCTTAGTTTTCAGATTTCTAGTCCTAGTTTTTCACTTCTCTTACTTTACCCTTCACATTCACCGCATATACTAAGATATTTCCACTTTTTATGTAAACAAATATTATAACATATATGTTACACACAAAACCAGATTTTTTTGTACTATTGACCCCTGCAATGGATTTTTTTTCCTCTTCTTTTCAACCAGCACATTTATACGACAGCCTGAGGCTCATGTTCACTGTAATAATGGAGCACCTAAGCATCGATTGAAAAGACTGATATTCATTTGTAGATTGCATATATTTGAACCATTTTGCTGAGAGAAAGAGAGATCACCATCATGAAAAAAAGCAGCTGCATATTTCATTATGAAGCTAATATTGATTAAGTATCTTAAACCACAGAGGTGTTGAATACTTGAATCCTATTGGTTAAAAAAGGGGTGGTGATCAATTTTTTATAAGAGCAGTTTTGACAGATATGGCAGCTCTAATTCATGTTCTTATTTGAGGATTTTACCGTTTCTATGGTAACACAGGGACTTTCTATATAATCCCAGGCTAATAATAAATGTCGAAATAACACGTTGTTTACCATGTAAACATCATTTTGGTGATATGGCAAAGGTTTTAGTAAAAAGACTTTTGCTAAACATTTACGGGAGGAGACTCCGGTGCTTGTGCCATGTTGTTTTACAGTATGTGGGAGCCTTTGGGATACAAAACTTTCTGCTTACTCAAGCTATTTTTCTTTGCCTAATTAACTTCAATAGAGAACATAAAAGTCTGGTGGGGGGGAAATGATAGTTTACAGCCGGTATAATGTAGATAAAGTCATAATAGGAACACGTTTTGCAGACGTTCCACAATATTCCATGCATTTCGAAGCAGTTGAGAAAAGACCATAACACACAGCACATTGGGTTTTACAGATTTGCTCAGTTGCTTTGCAGCATTTCTCAGTTGAGAAATAAAATTCTTAAAACTACTTGTTTAACCTCGAGATAATTATAGTCACTTCTGCTCATCATAAAAGCAATTGATTGTGAACAAATTTCAAATGCTTTGGAACATTCAGTGATTTGAACATGTACAATTGTCTGTTGTTTTTTACATTTCTACAAAATATATTATACTGGTTCTTACCTGAATAGTCTTAACCCCCATCTAGGCATCAGTGTATTGCATTTTAAAGTCATTGAAGGCAATATAGTAAAACATTCATCATAATTTGTCAAGCTTATCATCTTCACATTTCTATTAAACCTTTTAAAAGTGTCTTAAATTGATACATTCAATAAAATTAAATAAATCTTCAATTGGCAACAAAACACAGAATTACTATTTATGGAAATGGATGAAAACCAAGAATTGAACAGACACTAGTACAGTATACTGTAAATCCTGTCTGGTCTCTTGCAATCAATATCCTACATACAGTAATGTGTACAAAACTGTTAAAATTCATAGATTTCATAACCTTATTTAGCCTTGTGCATTTTCAATTATTGTCATCCAAACCGTAGTTTACATCAGGAAATATCGAAACCGTGCACCGTCGTAACAACAACATGTCTTAACATTTTGTCAATCATGTTTGTTAAATAAAGAACTTGTTATTCAAATGCCAGTAATATGTTAATGTACACAAATACTTACTTTTAAGAGATTAACTAAGGATTTAGAGAAAACCAGAGGCTTTTGCAGGAAATCCAATGTGTTGTCCTGTTTGTATTAATTGTTTTAAGAAGTTACCAGTTTGCAAATATTAAGGATGTTCCAAGAAATGCTACAAAGCAACTAAGAAAAACTGTATTAGTAGGAGTTGACATGAGAACATGGCCCACCATCTACACAACAGATTAGAAACACTTTTCTAAAAGGATAAAAATCCAGAAAATCAAACAAAGCTTGAAAACGGATAAAAAAAAAATCACCATGTTACTGTCAAAAATGTTCAGTGGCCACTGGAAGTCATTAAATGATTCCAGTCCTTCCCTAGCGCACTTGAAGCTTTCACAGGTGTGTGTTTGCAATGGCAGTGATCAGAAGGCAGGAGAAGCCGATCGTGTCTAAGTGTTTCCTGGGGTGAGTGTGACGGCCGTGCCAAGACTACAAAGGCTTTTATGATTCGGCACAAATGTGAAGCTGCATTAAAAAATGCATTGTTATGATGAAATTTTAATAGACCTTGCCAGTGGCTTGTCCCAAAACACAAGTCCTGCCTGTGATCTCACATGAGACAGAACGTGCTGGAACACATGATGAAACTGTGAGCTCATCCATCGTTGTTGAGGTTCAAGAGGAAAAGATGGCAAGATCAAAAGCATTGAGAAGCAGAGAGAAACACCAATTAGGGGCAAATGTATGCAAGTAGATAATTTGAGATTCCCATTGAGACAGTGATAAAGTAGACTTCTAAGATCTCTGGTTCCTCCTTGTTTATGCATGAAAGGAGGATGAGAATAAAGTGGAAGAGCTTTAGATGGGAAAAAGGGGTCCCTGAGGTCATAAGTAATGTAAATCTAACCACTGTTGATGATAAATTTTATACAGAAAAAAAGAATCTTGATGAACTTAAACCATAGTAGGGTATTAATGATTTACAGTACATACTGTATGTATTGTATGGCCGTTAGGGTTGCACAAGCTAGTGAACTCTTAGTGACGGTCCCAATCGTGGATAAATTGGGAGAATTTGCACTAGGAAGGGCATTAATTGTAAAACATGTAATATATAACATATCAAATATGCGAAAGAGAATTTCATACCAGATCGTTTAAGGCCCAGGTTACCAGCCACCGCCACGGGTATCATTAGCCGACAGGGTACCTGTGGAAATTGGGCTACTGTTGGCCTAAGGAGGAGAGGAGGAAGATGTCTACAGAGACAGCAGGAAAAGGGAGAAGTGTTGGAGAGTAGAGGTTAGGGTTGGTACTTTAAATGTTGGTACTTTAAATGGTAAAGGGAGAGAGGTAGCTAATATGATGGAGAGGATGATTTAGGAATAAAGAAATCAACAACAACAAGACAACAACAGCAACAGCATAGCTGAACATAGCATTGAGGATATTTAGTCTTGGCCCATGCAAATTGCTTACAATTACATTAACAAAAAAAACTAAACAAACAAATATAAAGATTTTGTTCAATGATTGAGCCACAAAGAGACCTTGAAGATTCTTGTTTTTTTTTATCTGTGGTTAAACTGAAGTTTTTAATCAAGTAAATGCAAATAAAAAAAAATAAAAAAAATCTATTTTTTTCTCTGGCCTCAGGATTATAAATATTAAAGATGTTATACAACTGTTTATCTCATCTCACATTGAGTGCTGTATTTCATTTTTGTGTTTTTATTAATGTCTCTGTCAATCATTTGCAGCTACTTTAAAATATTACTGAGATTATTCACCTGGAACAACAAAAGAGATCACTTTTGTTTTGGAATCCCTGTCCATTACAGTATTCTACTTCTTCGTTTAATTATTATTATTATTACCATCATCATCATCATCATCATCATCATCATCATCATCATTATTATTATTTTTATTATTATTATTATTATTATTATTATTGTTGTTATAATAAATTAGGTCTTAGCATTTATTTTTATAATTCTTATATTCATTCATTTGCATGTTTGTTTGTTTGTCTCTCTTTTTTTTTACATTTTCTTTACTTGTTTTATTAAAGCTCTAAAAGGTCTAGCACCATCCTACTTCTCTGACCTTCTCTGCTATCACTATGCTCCCTGATCTCTGAAGTCTTCATAGTAGCTATTGTAAGCTGTTCCAAGGTCTTCGCTGAAGGCTAAGAGTGACCTTGCCATTGCAGTTGCTGTGTAGGAGTTGTGGAACAGCCTCCCACTGGACATCATATGTCATAATTGTTAGACGTCAACTAAGAAACACAATTTCATGAATTGACATTAAAATTAGTGTTTTGTCTAAAATGTCTGTTTTATCTATAGTGCATATGTTTGGTGGTTTTCTTTTAATACAGCCTTAATTTATTTATA
The DNA here is from genome assembly GCA_024362625.1 of Silurus asotus. Classification (NCBI taxonomy): domain Eukaryota; kingdom Metazoa; phylum Chordata; class Actinopteri; order Siluriformes; family Siluridae; genus Silurus; species Silurus asotus. Next base: position 5,308,604 of record MU551577.1, read on the forward strand.
ATTCTTGCTTTTATTTGTATATGTCCCATGCTATTTGGAACACTTTAGTCAACAAATGCATAACAGTTGCTTAACTTACTTATTTACTTTGCTTCCTTTACTTACATACTTAAATAAATCCTTCTTCACTTTATTTGCTATATTTACTTCAATTATTTTACTTACTAACTTCATTTGCTTTACCAAGTACCTTAATTTTCATTTAATATAGCTGATACTGAGGTAAAAAAAAAATATATATATATATATATTATTATTTTTTTTTATTTATTTTTTTTTTTAACTGTGTATTGAATTTCCTGCATAAATAACCATATAAAACGATTTGTGGATAAAACCGTAAGTATTCAACTTGATCAATGAGGTTTTCTGTATTACTGGCCAATGGCAGAATTGCAGAAGTAATTAACACCAGTCTACATTATTTTATACTACAGTAAACTGCTGCCTCGGCACATTCTGTGAGCGAAGCCCCACTTGAAAGTTATTTAGTTTTGTTCTGAGCGTGCTTTCTTGCAAACTAAACATGCATACCATGTAAGGCAAAGCACCTCCAAGCTTGAGTGCTTGTAGCCCTTACAGGAACAGGAAGCTGCAGCTAAGCCTGAAAGGTGCTGCAAATGCTGAGCAGAGACACTTTCATCACCAGTCTCTGGCACATGTTCACTTCTCTTAGCATCCAGAGAAGAATCTGTTCCGGCGCCACTGCATTGCAGCAGAGCAAAACGTGTTCGAGTGGTCATGTTGGTTTTTCCTGTTGGGGAGCAGGAAGCTCACACCAGACTAAAGAATCTGTACAGCCTGTTAGATGCGAGATATTTCAAAATATGCCATCTGTGTTGTGGACTATCCCCGATCTTCAGCAGTAATCAGCACTGACCTGCAATGCACTACTTCTTTTTCTCTCTTCCCCTTGAATCTGGCCTCTCAGTTGCAGCCTTTCACCGAGAGCCTGTTCTCCTAAGGGCCGGCCTCCTCACTTTTCCTCTTGTTTACCATAACAGCCCTGATTACGTCTTCCTCAATGGGCTGCTGCCAAGCCTTTGTGTCCAAGTCACACATTCCGGTTTAGAACAGTTCATACGTGCCACTAGTTGGCCAGGGTCAAAGTGCACCATTAAATCACTTTTAGAAAATGGGAACTGCTACTTTGGCTGTTTTTTGGTTGATCTTGTTGCAAAGGATGTCATCTTTTATACAGAGTTAACGAAATTCGTTCCTATTGTAAGCACTTTTTCTAAACGTATTAAAAGCCTCCTTTTCCTTAGTCACAGGATCAAGTTTGGTATTTTCAGTGTAGCCCTGTTTCAGAGCTCAAAGTGAATTCTGAGATGCTTTTCTGCTCGTCACAGTTATAAAGAGTCCTTATTTGAATTACACGAGCTTGAAACATCTGACCTTTTCTCCTCTGACTGCTTGTCGTTAGTGTTTACCCCAATAGAACTGCTGCTCACTGGATTTATTTATTATAAGTTTTTTTTTTTATAAATTACTTTTTTTTCCTCCACACCGTCCTGTGTCTCCTCCCATCTGGTATATATATATATATATATATATATATATATATATATATAAAGATAGATATACTATTTCAATATAACAGACAGGCCCTGTTTATAATGTATTTAGCAGATGTAAATGTATTGCGACACTTGATTTTTGCAACTGAATTTGTTTATTTTTTTCCCCAAACATTTGCCACAAAATTGGAGTCACACAACTGCATACAATGTCTCTCGATGTGGTAGCATTAACACATTTTCTTTTACTATAAGAATCAAACTCGTTCCAGCATTACAATGCCCCAAATCAGCTTCATAAAGTTATCGGTTGCATGGTTTGAAATGGAAGATACTGAGTGGCCTGCTAAAGAGTTCTGACCTCAACCCTACTGAACACCTTTTGTATGAATTGTAACACTGACTGCACCCCAGATCTCCTCACCTCACCTACTGTACATCAGTACAGATCACCACAATAATTCATAATTTGTTCATTAATATTGTTATCTTAAATAAATGAATTAAGTTATATACATTTTTCTGTAATTGTAATATATTTTACAATAGGTATCAGAAATTTTACATTTTCATACAAGAATTCATTCAGTCAATTTTCTAGCTTTTTTGCAACAGTTTACTGATGCAAAAGAAAAATGAGCAAATGTTGCCACAGGAGGTTTCGGGACTGTACTTAACATACTTTCTCATTTTTTGGAGCCATGATTTCTTTTTGCAACCAATAAATGTGTAGCGATTTCGAGCCACTGTATGCTTACATTGTTATGTTCTGAACACAGCAACTAAATCACGGATAGAGTTTTGTGAATAATTTATTATATTTTTGAATCAATAGTTATAACCACTTTACAAAAAAAAAGAATTTTGTGGATGCACCGAACTGGGGGGAAAAATAAAAAATAAAATATGCAAAGAATTTAAGCATAGAATTTGATCTATATCTATAAATATCTAATTTCTGGCAATAATGTCCTTTAGCCATTGGCCAGTTTTGTATTTGTTTTTCTATGTTGTTATTCCCTTCACACTCAGGCAGACTGGGAAAAATAAAAAATATATTTAAGGTTAAAAAAAACAACAGAGGCTCATTTGTTTGTAGGCGCTAACAGCGAAACCTGACTGTTATTTCTTGCATTTGAGATTATTGATTTTTTTATTTAAATCTTATTAAACAGCATTGTAACTGCACTGAGCTAGCAACGAATAGTTCAATATAAACCTATTCACCATGTTTTTGCATGCAATTTCCCTTTAAGTGTTCATGACAAAAAACGCTTCGATAATGCCTGACCTCACACTGACTCATTCAGTACAGGCTATAGTATTAAAAAAGAAATTCAGATTTAAAGTTGAATGATTGTGCTATTATGCATAGTGGAAATGTTTTCAACAGCTCTGCTGGAACCTGTCTGCTTCCTGGCACTAAACGTGCCCTTCAGTTCCCTTTGGTATCGTCATCACAGCTTCTTTTTTTCTCTGATTAAAGTGCCTGTCACTACATTCACAGCACTGGGCCACAAAAAAAAAGCAACTCTTAACAGGACATTAACGTTACCAAAAAAAGGAAGGAAGAACACGAATGCTACGGGATACAAACAGGAAATTAGCCCTGAATTACATCCTTGTATGAAACAATCACAACAAGATTTTTACTGCAGGGAAAACCTTTCAATTACACAATGAGAGCTCTTCAATGCGTGCCGGAGGTGAAGTGCCGACCTACTGTGCTACCCTGCGCTAAAGGGTTTTCATAGTACCAATGGATCTGTTGTGACTCAACTGGCATTGGTGTGGTCATGGCTTTTCAAATTCAATCTGGGAGGAAAAATGCATCAGACATTTGAATTTATTTATTTATTTTTAACCGCCTGCAAAGGTTGAGAGGCATTCAGCAACCACCATGTGCTGTCCACGGCAAAGCATTAAGCCCACACTATTCCAACTACAAATGCTGACATCAGACATTATTGTAGGCTTTAATGATTAGAAACTGCTGTTGCATTTGCATGTTTTTAGACCAACGTTTAGCATTTGAAAGTGTATTACTACAAAATGTATAAAGCATTTAAAGTGTTTTGGCAATTTTAATAAACTCATCTCGCCTATGTCCACATTTAATAAATATAAAAAAAAAAAAAACGATTTTACATTTGCAGTGTGAAATAATTTCTATAATTGATTTACATCATCCACAGCAGTCTCAGTCTCATTATCTGACCTTGACTGAACTCTTTCCATGCAAACAGAAGCAGGACTACAAAATGTATAAAGCATTTAAAGTGTTTTGGCAATTTCAATAAACTCATCTCGCCTATGTCCACATTTAATAAATATAAAAAAAAAAAAAACGATTTTACATTTGCAGTGTGAAATAATTTCTATAATTGATTTACATCATCCACAGCAGTCTCAGTCTCATTATCTGACCTTGACTGAACTCTTTCCATGCAAACAGAAGCAGGAAATATTTCCTTTTATTCATTCTTGTTAACAGCGGCGCTCTTCTTTGCTTTGATGATGATTTGATGGAATAGAAGCAAAGTGGTAAAAAATAATGGGTGTTTATAATTAACTACAAGTTTTTAAATAGATACATATGCTGTATTCTACCAGCCATAAACCTGAACAACTCAAATTATTGACATTGCATTGTCTGTAGAAAAATGTTTTACTGTTACCTTTTATGTCCAATTATTTGATCAAATACTAAACTATAAGAGTGCTTGTTTATAGGACTGTGGTGAGACCTGCGTTGTTGTATGGATTAGAGACAGTGGCATTGAGTAAAAGACAGGAGGTGGAGCTGGAGGTAGCAGAGCTGAAGATGTTGAGGTTTTCGTTGGGAGTGACGAGGATGGACAAGAATAGAAATGAGTTTATTAGAGGGACAGCGCATGTCCAAAAAGGAGGCCAAAAAGGAGGTTCATGGATGTGGTGAGGGAAGACATGCAGGTAGTTGGTGTGAAAGAGGCAGATGTAGAGGACAGGGGGGTATTGAGACGAATGATCCGCTGTGGTGACCCCCAATGGGAGCAGCAGAAAGAAGAAGAAGAAGAAGAAGAAGCCTATACTATAAGAGTGCTTACTGCAATTTCCTACATCCACATTAAAACATTCCTCAGTGGTAAAAAAAAAAATAATAAAAAATACACTTCCTGTTATACATTACTTTTACATGCCTTTTTTTGTCATTTTGACTGAAAACTATATTGTATTAGCTTTACCAAGATCAGTTTCACTCCGCATATTCATCACCTCTTACTGAAACACAATAATCTTGCCCTTGTAATGCTAGAACCTTAAATATACAATGGTAAAATTCACTTCACATTCCATTGTTGATTGCTTCTTAGTTGCCATCCTGCTGAAAGTGAATAATCGTGTAATTAGTTGGAACTGGTAAATTATGAATGTTTCCTCATCCCTAATTATTACAGACATGTATCACATGGTACAGTGTATTAGACACAATTAGGGTGATGTTTACATAAGCCTAATGAAAACCTTGTACAGAAGAGATGATTTTGACAAAGAATCCATTGATCAAACCAATGCTGCAAATACAGTTGCATTTAAAGTTCTTAAAAAATAATAATAATTGCATAAATTGTGAATATCTATCTATCTATCTATCTATCTATCTATCTATCTATCTATCTATCTATCTATCTATCTATCTATCTATCTGTCTATCTGTCTATCTATCTATCTATCTATCTACATTGTATGTACAAAAGTTTGTGGACACCTTACCTTAAAATGTGCATATGCTATTTGAGTATCCTATACCACATTTATTCCTCATTTGCTGTTACATTATATTAAACTCTACCCTTCTGGAAAAAAAAAGTCCCTCTAGATTTCAGAGAGTGTTTGTGAAGATTTCTGCTCATTCAGCCACAAGAGCATTATACTGTAAGTCCGAATGTTGTGTGAGAAGGCCAGGGGGTTCAGTCGGTGTACCAATTTATCCCAATGATGTTCAATAGCATTGTGATCAGAGCTCTATATAACAGGTCACATTTACACTTCAACCTATGAAAAGCATATCTTCATGAAGCTTGCATTGTGTACAGGGGCATTGTCATGCTGGAACAGGTTTGGACCTCTTAGTTCGAGTGAGAGGAAAATTCAAATAAATCTATCCAGATGTGTGCCTCCAACTTGGTAGCATCAGTTTGAGGAAGGATGACATATACCCAGGAAAGTAAGGTGCCCCAATACTTCTATTCATATAGTTTATTTGTCTGCTATTTATATGTATTGGTATAAAAATAATCTTTAACATTGCACAGATTGTATGATATTAACCCATTTCATTAGAAACAATTTGACCAGTTTAATAATAGAAGAGTGTTAATAAAGCTTGAGCTGGTCAGCCTTGATCTGGTCAGCAGATTGCTCAAATACTCAGGATTTCGTTTCACTGTCTTTGACACACTTGAAAAAAGGGTCCAGAAACCTAAAGATGAAATCTGTACCTGGGACATTTATTAAAAGTGGCTGTAAAATATTGGAACCGAAAAGCTCTTGACTAAAGAGGGAAAGTTTAATACAGCAAGTGATAAATCAAAATCGTATTATATTAAAGCTCAGATGCCAGAAGAAATAAAGAATGTAGAAGGCACTGATATGACTAATATGCCATTAGATTTCCAAGGCTGGTGAATATAGAATAATCTATGTACTATAAGAATGTGTAATTAATTTGTAAATGGCTTCTGTTAAGTTTGTGAAAATGCTAAAGGTTTTAAATGTTGTGTTTAACCAGTACTGTTGCTATATTGTGTGTTAAACCACAATTGTATGAATATACTCACCATACAAACTCATTCCTGCAATTATCTGGCAAGAGTGGAATGCATACAATTTTGCGGATCTGGGCAGCAACTTGTTTACATAAACCAGTAGAATGTGGAAAAAATGTGATCCAAGTAATTTTGACCATGACATGATTTTTGGTTACAGACAGGCTGACCTGAGTATTTCTGTTGGGATTCCCATGTGCTGAACAATCTTTAGAGGTTAGTCAGATTGATGTGATAAATATTAAAATACCCAATGAGTTGCAGTTCTGCTGACAGAAACCCCTTGTTTATGTAAGAGGTCCACAAATAATTGGTCTATTTGGACCTAACAATAGTACTAAAATAGTTCAGATAAGCACCCTGTCCAGTTGAGGTGTGCAGAAAAGCATCTCAGAATGCACATGCTGAACATGTTGAATTGCGCTACAACAACAGAAGACCACATCAGGGTTACATTTTGCCATGCAAGAATCGTAGCTGGGGCTTCAGTTCACACAGGCTCCAAAAAATCAGGCAGTTAAAGACTGGAAAAAACATACCCTGTTCTTATGAATCTTGATTCCAGCTGAGGCACACATAAAATAGTTTCAGAATTTGGCACCAACCCCATAAATTCATAGACCCTATCTGCATTGTGTGGACAATTTAGGCTGGTGAAAGTGATGTATTGTGTGAGGAATGTTTTCCTGGCAAACACTGGACCTATTAAGTCTAATCAATTGTTTGAATGTCAAATGTTTTTTTTAAAGATTGTTAGTAAAAAATGTCCATCTCTTTGTGGCCACAATTTTCCCATTTTCTAATGGATACTTCCTGCATGATACTGCATTTTTTATTTTTATTTATTTTTTTTACTGTTTGGACATCTAGAGAAAGTAAATTCCACCACTTATGGACAGAACAGTCAAAAGTTTGAATGTATGCCTTCCTTGTACACAGAGAGATGGTAGGTTCAGCTGGAGTGCCAGAGGATCAGAGGAAGAGTGGTGGAGTACACAGTATGATAAGTGCTTTAAGGTAAGTGGGCATTGCTCAGTTTTTGCCTTTGTTGGCAAGCATAAGTGTTTTAAATCTGATGTGGGCAGTAAAAGATAGCCAGTTAAAGGGAATGCAGCAATGTGGTACTGCAGGAGAAGCTGGTAGGTTCAAACAAGTCCTACTGCTACACTCTAAATCAATTTCAGAGATTAAATGGTGAAGAGCAAAGACCTGCCAAAAGCTTGTTGCAGTTGTCCAGTATTAAAATTTCAAAGGATTGAACAAGCACCTGAATGGCCTCAGTGGATAGACTTTGATGAATCCTACTGATGTTTTAAAGATCTAACTGACAAGTGTATGTGTCAATTCAGCAATGTGAGGTGAGAAGGAATAGTTGATTGTTCATGGTTATTTCAAGGTTGTTGCAGTGACAGATCTAAGAGTCACAATACTTTGACATGGGCATGCATCTCAAGGGCTGGAAAGCAGCTCAATATGGTGGGAATTAGGTTTCAGCTGATGAACTGCCATGCGTGGTACAATGCCGGGCATATATTTTGGGACTTGTGCGGGAAATATGTGTGTCTGCTGGAGGAAAGGAGATGATAAGTTGGGTGTCATCAGCATAGAAGTTGACTAAAAATGTATTTAGGTTTTTAAATCCAAAAAGAAATGAACTTAGAGGAAGAAACAGACCAAGCACTTTAGTACACCAGTGGAAAGTCTGTATGGAGCAGATGTGGATTTCTTTAATCTATTATTTAATTTGCAAATCAGAAGTTGCTGCAAAGTTAAATTTCCATAAGGGATATCAAGGTGTGGGTTTTTTTTTTTGGTCAAAAACACCCTAGACCACAGGTCCTGATTTCTATTCTCCTCCTTGTTTTGGGTTATACTACATATATCTGTGGTAGTTCTATGTCCTCTGGCCAAGCATGACCTTTCAGAAGAGACTGGATTGAATTTAGCCAGAGGGGTACAACAAGATTCAGAAAGAATAAATATTATATGAGAGAAAGTGCAAAGAGGCACAGGTCAGGGTTCAAATTAAGTTCATTTGGGAGAAACAATGTTCTTACCCAGCACATGATTGAGAAATACTTGATATTGGATGGAAATAAATAGCTACTACAGTTTATCAAGGACTGTCTTTTCTATCCAAGTCTTGGTGAAGTCTATAAGGCTGGATGACTGTGCATGCTGTCAAAGACAAACTGGTGACACAGAAATACAACGTCAGTCTTTCCAAACATTGCTTTTGTATCCTCAGGCCAATGCTGTGCCTAAAGCATCTTCAACGCCTCAATAAACTTGTTTAAATCCAGTTTTATCTCTCACCGGTTTTCCTCTCTTTAAGAGTCTCAGTCTGCCGTGGTGCAGTGGTGGACAGTAATTAAGTAACTTTTACTTTTAATTTAACTTCACTTCATTTAAAAGTTAAATATCGTACTTTTTACTTAACTACATTTGGGGAAATCAGTCGATCCTTTTCATTTATGAGCAGATAAAAACGTAACTGGTCAATCATGCAGCAAGCCACCAATCAGTGTAGAGCACACACTCTGTTTTAAACTTGTTTTGACCGCTTGGCAGTGGCGGATTTAGCCATCGGCGACATGGGCACCCGCCCATTGCAGCGTCGTGCCGGAGGGTGGCAAAAAAAAAAACCTCGCTTAAATTATATCACGTCACAGTCAATAAACCTGGTCACGATTTGGAGTCTGTACCCACTGCCTAGAGAAGTTCTCTCACTTAGAAAGGAGAGGCGGGGGTTGAGTGATTTTACGTCAATAAGGAGAGCTGAATCCAAATCAGAATTATGGATGACAAAAAAAAAAGGTTTAACCCTCAGGAACCAAAAAAAACAAACAAAAAAAAAAACATGAAACAAGTAGGTGGGAAATGTGCAGAAGAGAAAAGTGTGTATGCAGCTCTATCATTCACCTTATTATGAAATGTCTCCAAGTTTGTGGACTGCTCTAAGGACATGTCTTACTTATCCATTGAAGGTATCTGAAGCAGAGAAGAGCTTTTAAAAGCTCTTAAACTAATCAATTAGGGAGACATTGGGTCATGGCATGGTTCACCCAGGGCGTTATTCAAGCTGCCACTTGGTGGTATCTACAAAGCATGAACAGACAGTTCAGTGTCAGTTCAACATCAAGCAGGACAATTCAAGAGTAATAAATGATAAAAGAAACTCCTGGTTCAAACTTGCCACAACACCCGTGACCTTATTTGCATGATTTTTTTTTAATCGTTGAAAGGAAGGTTTTGGTTTATGATAAATTATTAGATATCAATCAGTGTTTAACTCATTAATATAATTTTATTAATAGATTGGTGTGCTGAGAGTAACATTAGAGTCTATTTACTTGAGCTATATTATAGCTATAATAAATCATAGTATTGGATATTTAACTCTATTTGACCGGGTCCCTGGTGGTCTACTGGTTAGGATGCGACGCTCTCACCGCTGCGGTCCGGGTTCGATCCTCAGTCAGGAAACCAACCACAGCCACTCTTAGTGCCAGTTCCAAACCCGTAAAAATGGGGAGGGTTGCATTAGGAAGGGCAACCAGCGTTAAAACGTGTCAAAACAAACATGCGGATGATCTACTGTGGCAACCCCCTAATAAAAGAAGCTGAAAGAAAGTTTTTCAGGTACACTTAAAGACAAATACGTTTGCACTTTTACTTAAGTGTTTTAGCGGATTAATATTCTACCTACTGTATCTCTACTTTTACTCAAGAACATGCTTTGTGTACTTCGTCCACCACTACTTCCAAGTTCTTAGCCACAGTCACAGTTAGCATTTGATTGAAGGCTATACCATCTTTGTTTTTATATCACAAGAGCTACCAGATCCATGCAAATAGGTAACAGAACAGAGACAATCAACAGATAAGTGGCCACAGATCCTGTTAAATCCCTGCCTCATGTCACTTTATTTAATCTTCAGATAGACAGAAAACCATTGCCAGACTATGTTGTGAACTCCAAGACTCATAAGGATGGACAAGGGAGTCGTGTGGTTAACCGTGCTGAATGCTTCTTAAAGGTCATAGAGGACAAGGATTGATGACAGTTTGGCTGATCGAATCGAATAAATCGCCTTGGTAATGGCCACAGAGGTAATTTTCTGTGAAGTGGGGTACTTGATAATCCACACTGGTTAGGATCTTGGAGATTGTTCTGACTAAAAATAGTGATGACCACAGCTATTCAATTGGATATTCACTCAATTTTGGTGTTTTAGTGGAACACTGGGTTGAGATTTGATTAGTGTTGAGTTCATAGCATATTATTAACATATGCCATATCATCTTTAAACTATCCAGTAAGGGGTGGGATAGGGGCAGAGTCATCTTTGTCAAGCCAATCAGTTTAAAAAAAATTCTTTAGAGGGTAAAGGTGCCCTCTGCCCCCATCTTACCTCATCACTGTTTACTGGATAGTTTCAAAATTATAAAAGGTAAAAGAATGCTATATTGATTTGCAGTGACCCCTCATTCTAAAGGTCTCAAACTATGACTTCAAAATAGCCACCACTGTCAAATTTTTGATTAGTTTTCCAACTTTCAAAGTTTTTTATTTTTTCATTTTTGCTAAAAGAACACATGCTACTAAAGCATCAGCTAGTGTGTGGGTTGTTAGCTTTACATATAGTACTGTACTGTATATCTACCTGAGACCAGACAACATTTATAAAAGGACTGATTCTAAAAATGAAATATCAGGCAGTTTGAAATATATTTTCTTCTGTATCTTCATGGCTCAGTTAAACTCTGTTCATCTGTGTGCAGTTCTCCTTACCACTTTACAATGAAGATGGATGACAACAGAGCATTAGTGTGCATGCCCTTAAAAGTAATCACCAGCTGTCAATCCTTTTCTGGAACCCAGTGGTGGTAAATAACTCACTCCTTCTTTCTTTTTTCCCCCTTGGCCAATTTAATCCTCCCACTGTTAAGTCTGCATTTGCTAGTAAAGTGATACTACTTTCTCTCTCTCTCTCTCTCTCTCTCTCTCTCTCTCTCTCTCTCTCTCTCTCTCTCTCTCTCTCTCTCTCTCTCTCTCTCTTGCTTTTTCTCTCTCTCTCTTACTCACTCCCTGATTATGGATTAGCCAAAGGCAGTGTTCACACTGTAACACAGAAGACTCAAGAGAGCGGTCAGGATCCAAATGTGGAGTTTTATTGAACTTTAAACACGATTAGAGTCACAGTCCATAGTCAGGGTCAAAAAAACAGGTAGACACAGTCAGGAAAAGAAAATCCATACATTAGATTCTGAAAAAAGATTAGGGTAGAACAAAGGGCTTAGCAGGAAAGCTATAGACTACATTCATCTGCAGTAAGCACTTTATCACAGACAGGACTGTGATGCATTTAAAATCTCTACTCGGAAAACTGGGGGCAACGTAGAAATACACGCTAGAGGGGATCATCAGGCAATGCGCATCAACATACATACCGATGAGTATTATAGATTTAGCAGTCTACTGTACCTACTGGCATATTTTTAAAAAGAAAAAAAAAAAAACTAAATGTAAACAGAGAAAGTCATACAAAACCCAAGCTCAGTGTTTAACCCTAAACCATTGCAAAATGTTCAGAAAGTTGAAATGATACAACTTATTTTTGACCATTCAGTATGATTATACATATAGTTCCCTGGTGGTCTAGTGGTTAGGCTGCGGCACTCTCACCGATGCGGCCCGGGGTCGATACTCGGTCAGGGAACCAACCCCAGCCATTAGGGTTGCACAAACTTTTAATGCCGGTCCCAAGCCAGGATAAATGGGGAGCCAAATCGAACATAAGGCTTATGAATACCGATGATCCGCTGTGGCGACCCATAATGGGAGAACCCGAAAGAAAGTATGATATATAGATATTTCACATATTTTGGAAAAACGTTATTGAGAAAAGGAGAAAAGTTTCATGTTTTTGTTTAAACCTTTAATGAAAAAAAATATATATATATATATATATTGTGTGTGTGTGTGTGTGTGTGTGTGTGTGTGTGTGTGTGTGTGTGTGTGTTGTGTGTGTGTGTGTGTGTGTGTGTGTGTGTGTGTGTGTGTGTGTGTGTTTAAGAAACAACATATTATGCAATTCAAAGGACATCTGTCAAAAACATGATGAATGACACACTGATGAAAAGGGGGAATACAAACAGATGGAGGAAGAGAGAAAGAGAGAGAGAGAGAGAGAGAGAGAGAGAGAGAGAGAGAGAAAGAGAGAGAGAGAGAGAAAGTGAGAGAGAGAGAAAGTGAGAGAGAGAGAGACTCTCTAAAGCTGATGAATCATTCATGACTCAAAGGCCAACCTTCTTTGCAGTAGGATCTAAGCACTGCTGAATATCAAGTTTAGACTTTGCCAATGGTTTGAATCATTTAAAATATAACTGATGTTTAAACATTGCTTATTATATCCAAAATTATAGCTGACAAATAACGGAGGCTCATGACTACCAGTTAGCATCATGCGTACATGCACACTAGATTTATCGCACTTTCATCATAGATTTGACAGTTTGTAATGTATTATTTCCTGCTCTTAAATTAATAATAATAAAAAAAGCTGCTAGAGGTTTTTGGGGGTGACTCCATGACTGCAATTCCATTTTGGCATTAAAATACACTAATGGTAAGATAAGAATAATAATGATTACAATTACTTACTTTTATTTTTTTAATTAATAGAATTTTCACTCAATTTATATAAATGAGATTTACTTTTAAAGTGATCTTATCACTCAGTATAATTAAAATAAAGAAGAAAAAAAAAAGAATAAGAAGATTGTGTTTTTCCCATGACTTTTGGAAGATGCATATTTCTGTAAAACATGTAACTTATTTTAGATGTTTCATAGAACAGAATTCTTCCAAGTAACACATTTGCAGGAATGAGATACAAAATATTTCGTAATCTACAGGTATAAGAGACTCAGTGACTCTATAAGAGGCGTGTCAAGGATGACATGTTGAATGAGTTCACAATGCAGAAATAATAAGATTTTTGAAGTGTATGAATAATTGCTAGTAATTTTAATGTCAGTTATGTTCGTCCTTTTCCAGATGTTTGGTGCATTCGCTCTGGGATTAGAATACTGTTTAAATGTCGTCTATGCTACTGTGCAGCATGTCAAGGCAGCAAACTGAAATATAACGAGGAGTTTTCTACAATGCCAAGGATACAATGAGTCAAACATGATTCCACCTTTCAAATGCAAATTATTTCTTCAAGCAGGTTTAGATTCATAAAAATGTTGAGTCAGAACCATAGCAAGCATGCAACTCTTCTTTGTCCCGGGTCTTTTTTTTCTTCTTCTTCTTTCTGAATCTTTGATGTAAAAGCTTTCTGTGTGTTCTTATAGAGAAGAATGATGAGTTATAGAGAAGCTGAATGTTTTTTTTTCTTCTAATCTCTCTTCCCATGTGTACTATTGTCTACATTTTATTTTCAGTCTAGTAATGCTTATAGCTTTTATAATTCTTGTAAAGCTTGTACCGAGCTGCGTTTTGCTTTCATCTTGTTTTATAGTTCAAGTTTTTTTCTTTGAAATTGTTGAATTGAGAGTTCTTAGGTTGCCCAATTAAAGGACAACTCCAAAACAATGCAGCTGCTTTCAAGATTGAAACCAGAGTACTAGGATTCAACTGCTAAAAAATCAGGACAAATAAAACATACACAACTGGAAATCAAAATAACACCAGAGACAAGTTAAGAGTCTAGATCATCTCCTAAAAGCTAAAAGCTGTAAACTGGGCTACCCAATTAAAGTGAAAATGAAAAGGACAAGATGATAGACTATAGATTAGTCTATAGATTATCCACTAAACACTAAGCAATAGGACTATCCAATAAAAGTGATAGCAAAAGGAAGGAACTAATAGTCTATGGGACAATGGGACGCTTTGTATTGTATTCATTTTTTATATTTTTTTTGCTTGCACACACTGAAACTGAAACTTTTCAAAAAATAACAATTATAGTGATGATAATAATATAATGATAATATAATACAATATGTTTTATTACACAAAATCTATAAATCACATATTCACCAACCAGCAGTCATATCCTTATATAGTGTAAGTCTGAATGTGAATCATTTATTTCTCTATGTAGTTGTTTTCTAAGATGTCAGGGAAGGTCAGGGACAGTGTCTTCCAGTAAATGATTGTTAGAGTGCACTCTTGGCAGAAGTACATACATCTTGGTGCCTCGTAGACATTATCTGTTAAACATCAGGAGCAGTTAATTGGACCTTAAATGAGTGAAAGAATAGACAATAGACTATAAAGTGTGTTTAGATTATTAACAACTATTTTGTTTACCTAATTTACCTACATTTGCTTAGTGGCATTTATAGAATAGTTGATTAGTTGATTACATTAGACAGGATTTTGACAGTTTGAACAGCACTGTGACAAAGTCTGAGGCATTTTTTTATTTTTTTATTTTTTTATATATATACAAATGTTGTAACTGTATTATATTATATATAAATTATACAAATTGTACAATACAAATTGGGTTTATACAGTCTTTATACAGTTATACAGTTTTTAATATAGAAAAGTGTATTTTAGCATATTTAAAAGCATATTTAGTTTACAGTATTTAAACATGTCTAAGATATTTATATAAACATTAAGAACAGCTACCAGGTTCCCTGGTGGTCTAGTGGTTAGGATGCGGCGCTCTCACCGCTGCAGCCCGGGTTCGATCCCCGGTCAGGGAACCAACCCCAGCCACTCTTATTGCCCGAATAAATGGGGAGGGTTGCGTTAGAAAGAACACACCAAAAACAAAAATCAATATTTAAATACGTACTATATTGACAAACATTTGCAGACAACTGCCTATTGAACATCGCATTCCACATTTAGTCCCGAATAGCTCATATAATTTACCTTCACTTTATTGGGAAGATATGATCCAATAGATTTTGAATGTGCTTGTGGACATTTGTGTTCATCAGCCACAAGGGTGTTAGTAATATCAGATACTAATCAAGGGTGAGGAGACCTGGGGTGGAGTCAGTGTTCCAATTCATTCCAAAGGTGTTCAGTAGGGTTGAGATCAGAGCTCTATAGCAGGCCACTCAAGATCTTCTTCTTCAAACTTTTTAAACTATATCTTCACACAGTTCACATTGTGTACATTTCCATGCTGGAACAGGTTTGGGTTAACAAGTGAATGGAAAATTTTATACTGCATCCAAAAACGCTCTATACAATTGTGTGCCAGATTTGTGTTAACCGTTTGGAGAAGAACCACATATAGCAGGAAAGGCCAGGTGTCCTAATACTTTTGTCCATATAGTGTATCTGTCCAAAGAATACAAATAAAGAATACAAAGTTTTATACGGGTGAAAAGAGAAATATACAACAACTACTATTACTGCTACTACTACTAATAATAATAATACTAATATAAATAATATTACTTTTGCTTAAAACATGCAATATGTAATGTTATTCTCTTGCTAATAAAAACTAGCAATGCACTTTCAATCCAAAAATTGATATCTAATGGAATTAAGGTATGAGGTTTATGAAATCATGATAATATAATAAACTCCAATTATTTGGCAGTAGAAATAGTTTTTCTCAAAGTATTTGATTCAGTTCATTTTGTATGATATTTCCCTGTTAAAAATAGTTGTTGTCCCAAGGTCACCAAACAGACAAAGAAGTAGTCATGTATCATTACTGCTTCAATGCTTTGGTATATAATTCTGGCTACAGATTTGTTTCATAACTAAGCGATTAGTTACTAAACCCAATAACACTCATTAACTGCAATCAGCCAGTCTGCTGATCCTTTTAGGCAAGCTACCACACACACAGAGCTCAGCACAGGCAAACTGAGCTTAGTACAGCTGCCGTGCCATATTCTACATCCAAACACATGAAAATGGCTGCCAAATGCAGCTGGAGGCGTCTAGAAGCTTATTTGTTTGATCTGCTGACCTTTCGGGTGTCCAGGACACGTGCCAGGCCTAGGCGGCATATTGATGATAACAGCGCCCTGCTCCGAGTGCCTGTGCTGTCCAACAGTGCCCTTTTTTACCTGCCAAAATCTGTTGTAGCAATTCCTTAATCCTTTTACTGACTTTCCCATCCTAATCCCTTTTCAGCTCTGCTAGACCTGCTGCGGGATAATGAACACATTACATCATATTATTATATAGTTTCTGTATTTTGCATAAATTTGGATTTATTTATTTGCTCAGGGGGTAAAAAAGCAAGTTTTTTTTTTTCTCTTTCTAATTTTCTAAAATTTCAAGCACATTTTTATATATCACTTTTTAGGCAATCATTTAGCAGGAGCTGATTGCTGGTAAGACACAAATGAATATTGATTTCAAAAGCAAAGGCTGCTTTGTTAAATACCCAGGTGGCTCAAGGGATTTATTATTAGCTGAGATGACAGCAAATGTTTGCAGGCGTCTAAGAAGGAAGTCGTAGATTTACAGCTAGCTGGTTAAGGCAGCCATAGGCAGAGCCTGTTATACACTACGGCAGCCGCATATATAAATACATAATAGATTTTTCGTGTTCTGTGTCCCGTTTGAGCAAACGCAAAAGCTTATTATTAAAACTGTGACAATTATAAATTTGCACTAAGGGGGAATGCTTTCTGTGCAAACAATAACTTATAAGTTTTAGTTATGAAAAATATGAAAGAAGGAGAAAGAAAGAGATTATAAGAAAGACAGAGGGAATGATTAGCACTTCAAAAGGCTTTTTTTTCCATGCATTCGGGTTCCTCAAGGGAAAGAGAAGAGAGTCTCATGTAACACCAGTAATTGATAACGGTGGCAATCAGGGTGGAATTTTAAATCTTTGTTTCTGCATTTATTTAAGTGTTTGTTTATGTTTTCTTTTTTTCTTTTTTTTGTTCTCAGAATGCCATGCAATTATTTTGTGCATCTTTTTATTTAATTTAGTATTTTGATTTCAAAAGAAATACAAAGACTGATTTGGATTCATCTTTTCATACAAATAGATATACCTTTCTCTCTTTTTTGCCTTCTTTTTTTTAATAAGGAAAGCTTTCCGGAATGTTTCGCATGGCTGAGACTAAATGTGTGCATCAGACAAAACAACAAGTAACAAACAAGAAAACAACAACTAATAACAGTTAAATAACTGCCAATGATTGGCCCAGATGCTATTTGTGTAGAGAAGCACCCAGCTCTAAGAGACAAAACATTCACAAACACGCTATAACTTTAGGCAAAAGCATTTATGAGTAATTTATCTATTTTCTCATGATGTGCTTTTATTCACTACAGTCAGTAGTGGGATTTTTTTGACTGTATGAAAAAAGGTCAGAGTGAACAAAGGTGTCACAATGATATGAGACAAATCTTGATTTTTATTAAAACCTTTGGACCAGTAGGTGGTTTTGCCAAAAAATACTGTGGTTTACAATGACTTTTGTTAATATGCAAAGTCATTGCTGAGATACAGTCTGACTACCTGTGAAGCAGATTTAAAATGTTTGTTAGTCCAATACTGATGAATTATTTAAAGTGTGCAACATATTTTTGATAGCTTTTATGAGGCTTAGTGAGAAGATGATGTTTGCAAAAATTGTCACTAATTGTAAAAAATCTATAAGAGGAGTAGATTTATTAAAAATTTTATTACTATGACTATTTGGAATTGTGGGCTATTTTAAAAATGGCCTGACTAAGAGAAAGCAGTTTAGAGACACAAATGTTATGACCATAAAGGTACAATTTAGACCCAAATTTAACCAGATGATGGTTCTTGAATTTTGAATAGTTCATCAACATCTGGAGTACAGTATGCATCCAATATATGTAGCTATGTACAAAAGTATGGAAACTTAAATGTCTTATTTTTTCGGCTTCTCCCATTAGGGGTCACCATGGTGAATCATCTGTGTCCATACCCCCTTGTCCTCTACATCTGCCTCTGTCAACCCAACAACCTGCATGTCCCTCACCACATCCATAAACCTCCTCCTTGGCCTTCCTTTTTTTCTCCTTCCTGGTGGCTCCATCTTCGGCATTCTCCTACCGATATACCTCATATCCCTCCTCTGCACATGTCCATATCATCTCAATTTTGCCTCCCTCACCTTGCTTCCAAAACATCCTACATGCGCTGTCCCTCTAATAAACTTGTTTCTAATTCTGTCCATCGTCATCACTCCCAAAGAAAATCTCAACATCTTCAGCTCTGCTACCTCCAGCTCCACCTCCTGTCTTTTACTCAATGCCACTGTCTGTAAACCATACAACATCGCAGGTCTCACCACAGTCCTATAAACTTTCTCTTTCACTCTTACAGATACTCTTCTATCACACATCACCTCTGTTATCACTCTTCTCCACCCACTCCACCCTGCCTGCACTTTATTCTTCACTTCTTTAACGCACTCTCCATTACTTTGCACTGTTGACCCCAGGTACCTGAACTCCTCCACCTTCTTCACCTTTTCTCCCTGCAACCGCAAAACCACTTGAATGTGAGAGAGAAAAAGAAAGATAGAGTAAGTAACTGAAAAGAGAAAAAGAACATCTTAGATTTGTGACCACTCTTACCTCATCCCTAGGTATAAATAACCTTGTTGTTATAGGCTGCAATAATTTTTCTGTTCAAAGTCTCCAGCTTTCCGAACAGACATAAACAGTATGTGAGAATGTCCTTGCAAGGTCAGTGTGTGATCATTAAAGTGGACATCACTGATGCTATGGGTCAGTAGGATTTTATGATTCATTAAGGCTGATATACTGTACCATAAACTAACAAGCCATTTGCTTTACAACTCTTTGACACTTGAATTATATCTGGTGTGAAAAGCAACAGTAAAAAACAACTTATCAGACAAAATAAATATGTTTCAATTTCAAATAGCTTTCACAGTAATTTTTCCCTAGATATAACACTTGAAATGAATTCTCAATATACTATTTGTAATAAAACTACACTGACATAAAAAAAATCACCCTAAATTTCTTCAAAAAAGGTGCTTTTAAAAAAGCACTTACTTAAACAATGTCCCCCTAAATGTTATTTCAAAATGTATAGGTAGCTAGTAAACATGCTGTTCATGCAAGAATGACCCTATATCTCAGGACTACAAGCATTGTACAAGAAATAGTAATTGACAATTAATTTAACAAGAATATAAAATACTTCCATCTGCAAGCTGTGATAACTATCCTTAGATTGATAAATAGATAGACAGATAGATAGCTTTCAGTGTTCACAAAGTGTTATTTGGCCAGGGTGTACTTACTTTTGCCTACAACTTGACCTATTGTTAAAATAACCAGCAGCCTTCTAGACCAGTGATTTCTAAATAGATGTTTTTTTTTTAGTTAATATAAAAATTATTTTGTAATATTACTTAAAAAAAAGAAAGAAATGAATATTCTAAATTAAATGAACAATTCATGATATACAATTTGCTTGCTTTGGGAAAGTCAAATAATTCCTAGAATATTTTTGAAGCTAAAAGGTGAACACTCATGTATACTGTATGTGCAATCATTTTCTAATTAAGATAATTTACTGGTAGCTCAGTGGTTAACGACGGTCGGGGGCTCAAACCCCGGGATCGCCAAGGTGCCACTCGTGCCCTTGAGAAAGGCACTTAACCCTCGGTAATCCAGGGGGGTCGTATCATGGCCGACCCTGCGCTCTAACCCCAGCTTCTGAGCAAGCTGGGATATGCGAAGAACGAATTTCACGGTGCTGTAATGTACCAATAAATGCTATTTTATTTTAAAAGACAGATTAATTTAATACCCTTTAATTAATACAGCTGGGCAACCTGCCATAGTTGTTTTCTTTCCTTGAATCTTTTTTTTTTTTTTTTTTTTTCATCATGAAATGCAAATACCAGACACTCAATATTTTTTTTTCTTCTCAATCATTCAAGTTTTACATGTAAATATTTTTTTCCTTTTAACATTTATAAGGTTAGTCAACATCATTATTACCTTAATTAGAGTACTGCAGCTCTATTAATTTCATATTAGTTTCTTTAAATTGTAAAAATGCTCATTAAAATGATAGTGGGGTGATAATAGATTGCTGTAGATAGATTAAAAATGGATAAATAACTTTTTTTCAGCCTCTCTTTTGTTAGGGGTCGCAAAGCGGATCATCCGCATGTTTGATTTGGCACATGTTTTTACACTGGATGCCCCTCCTAATGCAACCCTCCCCATTTGGGAACAGCACTAAGAGTGGCTGGGGTTGGTTCCCTGACCAAGGATCGAACCCGGGCCGCAGCGGTGAGGGCGCCACATCCTAATCACTAGACCACCAATGATAGAATTCAATTATGCTTCATCATAGAGCATGTTTATGCTTACAATTGTTAGCCAGTACATTCTAAACTCTGACTAGTTTCCCATTTTTTTAATTCACGTCCTTTTCTATATAATCATGTATGAAGTCAAATCTAACCAGAATTTATTATTACTGTATGTATTCATGCCTTTGAATTTTTTAGTTTCTGCCAGGATGATAGACTGTAGCTACGTTGCCTATCAGCCCCTGCACGTCACATGGCCTTCTCACTTCACTGAGCCCTCATACTTTTTTTCTATTATTACTAAATACTACCCTAATTAAGTTAAAATTTTGTCTCATTGTCATGCTTTTGTCTTTTTCTTGTGTATACACCTGTTTAATAACTAAATTTGTGACAGATGACAGGAGATAATGACTGTCTTTTTTAGGAACTTTTTTAATATTAAACTAGCATATCTTCATACAGTAAGTCTTCAATGAGAGGCAGATAAAAAAAACAAAAAACAGCGATTATAAATGCTAATGCAATCCTATTTGTCCCTGATAATCTAAAACATTTATATTAATATAATTTGATAGCACTGTTCAGATAATATAGTCCATTACAAACACCTTCTGAGTCATCTGTGCATTTTTAAACAACAAAGAGTATTTAATATATATATATATATATATATAATGTGAAAGTATATGTAGGCAATATAAAAGTAGCTATTGGAAAGGTTAATAGTCTATATATGAACTTGACCAATATCTGCTATTCACAGCCATATACACTGCTTCTTCAATGTCATTCATTTTTCTGCTATTACACTGATTACAGTGATTTTCTTCTATTACACTGATTACAGTGCTCATTTTGACAGTGTTTGTGCTGTACTGTCACTTTAATTTACCTCAGGTTTGTTGTTGTATTAAACAAAACATTTTATTACTCAGTGGCGGGCCGTGCATTTGGTACCTTTGTCTTCAGTGAAGACCACTATCACGTCACAATTATAGAAACCATCAATACTGTACAAAAACGCAGTATAAAAATAATACCGCAATGATACCGTGATCTATCTACCTGTCTGTTTGTCTATCTACTATCTATTTATCTGTCTGTCTGTCTGTCTGTCTGTCTATATATCTATTTATCTGTATCTGTCTGTCTATCTGTTAATCAATTATTCAGTCAGTATGTCTGTCTGTCTAGATAATTGTTTGCCACTAATCAATAACATAGAAGCTTTTTTTTGCTTCCACTTTATATTGATAATTTAGGTTCTAGGTGTTCCCGTTTACCTCATGATCTGCATGCAACTCATCAGCTCATCCCTGGTGCCATCCAAATTTCAAATTCAGTTCACATAGTCATTCTTGATAGAATTTCTGACCTGTTCCTAAGAATCAATCATTTGATTTATGACAGTCTAATCCAGGTTGTTGATTGTTTAAACAGGCGGGTTTCTTTCTAGAGAGAGCCATTCATCCATCTAGACTTGCCATTGATGGGGACAAGTACACTGGTCTGGGACTTCTTTGATTTAAGCGAATTCAGTTCATCCTGTTGATAAAAGAAGTTAAAGCCTAACCACTGTAAAGCCACTGTATGGAATTCCCATTAGATTTTCCTGACACGTTTCAAACACAATCGTCATCTTCCATGGTAAACACAAAGAGACTGTGGGAATAGCTTAGCCAAATCCCGCTGGGCATTTTTCGATAATGCCGGCAGCTCTCAGCTGACACTCAAATTCATATTATTCAACCCCGGTGCAGAGTGGCGGATTATTAAAGGTCATAAAACTGCCGGGACCCGTCATCAACGTTGGCACCTCTTTGTATTTCATCTACAGTGAGGTCATTGCTGCCCGATCCCTCAGCCATTTCCTGCGTCGGCACGCTGCAGGGAGCGTCAAATGATCAGGTTAAAATCAATAGCAGTCTGCAGGTTCCATCTCCTATAGCTCTCTGTTCCTCACAGGCATATAGTGAAAGATAAAAGAGCAACACATCAGAAGACTAAGCTTCCCTTTGTCATGTGGATCTCTGCACATGCAAGGGCATCATCTCAACCACACTGTAATGGACCTCATTCTGAATGACACATACAGTAATGAGCACATGGCCAAGTCATGGCCTTTAAGAGCAAAGGTTGCACTCATTACAGGTTATCGGCTCGGAAGCTACATGGGGATTTGTTTTGATGATTCGAACATGTCTTTGTAGAACTTTTACAGGGAGTGGGATGTAATTTGTAGAACAGATGGTTAATAAATGCTTAATGGAATAAACCTGATCTCTTTCTTAAGGTAATTTTTTAAGATTCTTTTTTATTTAATGTACAAAATGTGTATTTTTGAAAACTTGCCAGTAAAGCTCACAGAGGACCTGGTTGTAGTGTTCTTTTTGACTTAGATTCTGTGGGATGTAACAAGAAAGTCACACAAGCAGGCAGTCATGTAAAGTACGAGAGCACAATAAGTCAAATATGAAAGTCACATAACAAGCATTCCTACTGGTTTACAATTAAATAAACATAAAAAATCTTCAGTTCAGACCATTTTTTGATTCAAGGTTCATCTGTCAGTGCCAGAATTTCCATATAATAATGCTTGCTTTAATACATTTCTGGTAATTAATGTATCAATAAAAATAAATTATTTTAGATCTATAAAAGATGAATCGATAATTAGGGTGTATTTGGTTTTTGAACTCTTTCTTTCAGACAATATTAAAATGAAACAGTCACACTTAATTTTAAAGATCAGAAATTAGTCAGAAATTAATAAATAGTTAATAAATAAGTATTTTATTATCATTAAACAATAAATGATAATTGGTTATCTTATAGTTCCTTTAGACTTGTTTTTGTTTTAACAATTAAATCATTATAAAAAAAATATTCATTATAAAAAAAAATAAAAGGTGCTCAATACACTGGGTGAATGTGTATCTTATAAGTATGAATTAAGCATTGAATATGTTAATTATTCTAAAGGATACATCTGTTAATTGTTAATAGTGAATTGTTAATGCTTGCATGCGTTCATTGTCTTTGTGTTCTTGTGACTTCATGTATCAATGAAAAGTTCAATCTAAAAAAAAAAAGTGACTAATGATTTGTATGTAAGTAAATAATGATTTGTATGTAAGTAAGTAATGATTTGTGAGTAAGTGACTATTGATTTGTATGTAAGTGTCTACTGATTTGTATTTAAGTGAATAATGATTTGTATGCCTTTACCAGCTATTTATTTATAAGGCCTTTATTGGTTGTTATCTTATGTTTGTATTTTAACCCTTTTACACTTCGTTTGTCCCAACAATGAAATAATTAGCTGGAAATAAAAAGTAATACCTGGTACTGTCAGAAATTCACACTTTATAGGTCCTCAATAGTAAATGTGTAGCTTATAAGTATAACTCAAATGGAGAATATGTTCTAAATGATACATTTGTTGTTTTTAAATAAGAAAAGAGACATTAGATATTGCAGTGAAGAAATTCAGTCTATATTGCTTGTGGTTTAACATAAGAACAAACTACACATGGCAGACATCTTGAATATTCAGTCAGTTGCCTTAAAAAATATAATATTAAAAATACCACATTTAACATGTTTTTTTTTTAAATGTTACCATGTTAAAAATGTAAGTTTAAGTACTCCTTCATTGTCAAGACAAAAACAAATGCAAAGGAGATATAAGACAAAAATAAGATAACAACCAATGAAAGCCTGACAGAGGCTGGCACAGGGAAATTGAAACTTTTGGAACTAGGAGGCAATATTTTAGAACCAGTGCAACCTAATTTAGAACCCCTTGCAATTAGTTATAATAAAGCAGTGAAGTGGTGCACAACAAGTGTTCACAATAAAACCTTTTATAAGCTTTGTGATAGTGGGATAGGGATTTTTGGCATCATAACCAGGTATGATTTCATAATTATGTACCGTCAGCTCATGTGATTTTAATTTTGAATAAATAGTTTGACACAACAATGATGCATGTTGTGGAATGGAGCTGCGAGAGCGCTTCACAATGGCAACTCAAATGCCTCGATATTTTCTGGTGTGCGGGCCGTTTAAACACCACCTGGGGAGTTCTTTTATAAGGCTTTGAAATTAGTAGACGTTACACAATCATGATGTCTCTGCTGCTACTGGCACCAAAATTCCCTTTGAGCAGCACTCCCGCTATCACCATTCTTATTACATTTTTACAACAAACACTCGTTGTACACCCCATCGCTGCTCCATTATAAGTAATGGCAAGGAGTTTTATACAAGCTCGCACCGGTTCAAACAATTGCCGATGCCCAAGGGTTGCCAACGACTAGTTCCAAAATTTTCCATTCCCTGCACCAACCTGTGCAATCACATTAAAAACCAATAACTTGTCACTTACAAATGCAGTTATTAGTCATGAATCGCTGCCTAATTTCAGATCTTTAAAATAGAGAGTAACCAATAACACTTTGAAATGTATTTGCTAAGTATTAGAATGAAAGTCAGCAAGGTGTAAAGTTTAGTTTTT
The DNA here is from genome assembly GCA_024362625.1 of Silurus asotus. Classification (NCBI taxonomy): domain Eukaryota; kingdom Metazoa; phylum Chordata; class Actinopteri; order Siluriformes; family Siluridae; genus Silurus; species Silurus asotus. The sequence goes on from MU551577.1 coordinate 5,333,755, forward strand.
TGGGCTTCCTGGAAATTCAGAAAACGTATGAGCTAGCCTTTGGCCTTGGTGTCTATTTGGCTTCTTCAGACATGATGAAACTACTAGAAATGGTACAGAGGTTCATAGAGGTTCACTGTGCCAAGTAAAATGAGTGATAAAGATCCAGCTGTCCTAGACTTCGATAGCATAGTCTGACTGCAACACTCAATTATTTACATTCATTCATATGTATGTATCAGTGAAAAAGAGAGCTGGCTTATTCCCACTTAGTAACCTTAATACATAAGGGGACATTTGATAACTTTATTTTTATGATTCAACTGCATGCTTTCCCTGCCTAAAATAAGAGCAAATTTTCTATTAAACAGTAGTTTTGAACAAATAAGAACGATCATAAGTATCTGGTGATGCCGGCCATGGAAATAATGTGCTGTATACAGAATGTCTAATGAGGCTAGAGACACTTGTGAAAGTATCATAGTCTACTGCTCCATGGTGAACATTTTGAGCACCTTTCATTCTTTTCATTTTTAATCACTTGTTCTCAGCATGGTATAAATCAAGAGATTAAAAAAATTCACTGCAAAAAAGTTATCTATTGTATGTTTGGTTCATCAACTTGTTGAAAGATTTATTTATCACCAAGTCTGAACTTCCTGGCAGAGGCAACCAGGCTTCTGGACTTAATATCCTGCTACTAAGAAAAAATTCATGATGCTATCCATCTTACAAAACAGCTCTAAAGCATCAGTGATGCACCACCATATTTTACACAGGGTATCAAGTGTTTGTTTTTGTAAGCAGAGCTGTTTCTTTGCCAAGCATGCTGAATTTGTGCATAGCCAAAAAGGTCTCTGACAAAAACACACAAGTCTCTGACAAAACACACAATGCAATGGCCAGGTACTGCACTGACCACCAGTTGCTTCGACAGTAGGAAGATCTTGCTTTTATAAAAGTGGAGTTTACCACTTAATTTAGATTTTGACATCCAGAAGACTTTAGTAGACTTTCCCATTCTAAATCTGTGACCTTTGGACTTTTTTCCCTCCTTCAGCATATTTCTTACTGTGTGGGTGGACAGTGTGCTCGTGGGTCCAGTTCCTGGCAATTTCTTCCACTGCTTGATATGTGAAAAATGTTTTTGCCCTAATTGTGCTTAATGGTGTTTTAACTACTTATGCATTACATTTAAGGCCAAATATCAACTAACTTTTAGTATAAACCGACTCAATCTACATTTTTTAAAGCTCCACATATTGTATTTTTTTGTTACTATACATTTCTTTTTACTAGTAAATTCCAGCTTCTAATTGGTTTACCAGAGATATTTTTAAAACTTATTTATGTCAGTTTAATTCACTATATTAAAATTCCTGTGGGTTAAATATTTATAGAAATCAAGTATATTAATGCAAAGAAGCTTGCAAATTTTCGAATTATCATTATTTGGTGTTCATTAAGAGTACACATTTGGCTGTATTTATGTTCCAGTGGTGTGATACTATGGGACAGTCCATGCACATATATCAGATCACTGATAGACCTTACAAACAAATCACTGTAGAACTACACAAGCCTGGTTTCTCAAAATAAACAATAGTTTAATAAACTATGAACTGTTGAAGATACCCCAAGCATTTTCGCCAGTGGCGAGCCGTGCATTTGGTACCTGGGCCTTCAGTGGGGACCTACCTGACTTAATCCACCTCTTAATAACACCACTGTCACATTGCAATCATAGAAACCATCAATACTGTACAAAAATGCAATATGTTGAGTAAATACTATTTTACTAATGCAAGAAACCCAGTTGAGACTCCAAACCTCTACACTACAACAGCAACTGTGCACCTTCATCATCTGGAGCAGTTCTGAATCAATATTTCTCTAATAACATGACAAAAACATTAAAATGTAAATAAAATGCAACCTACTCACCGAGAGGCAGACTCATAATTTGCCTCGCTCCTCAGAGGCTGTAATCCAGTGGTACCGATGTATTCACTGGTCTGGAATTAGTGAACAAACCCTTTACCAGGCTGAGACAAACAAGCTAGCTTCAGGGTTGGCCGACCTCCTCACAATGTCTAGCTTATCTTTAAAATGTATTTTAAGTATGTCACAGACCAAATAAATTTCTCTTCCTCTGTATGCATAAAAAAGTCTTACTTTTATATTTTAATGTGTGCAGAGACCTGTTTTGCCAGTTAAAATTTGCTGTAACAGTTTCCCTCTGACCAACAAATCAGAGGATGGGAAAATACTGACGCTATTCTGGGCCAGCTAGCTGCCCTGTGAGGCGAATATGAAATCTGATTGGTTAAAGAAACAGACCTGTTACTATTTTTCTCTATGGCTAAAGAGCCAGCAGTATTAACTTTGCCTGCCCTGGGCAGATTAGATTTACATGGCAGCACAAAGACGCTGAAATCTGATTGGACAAAAAATCTAACATCCACATACACGTACTGGAAGCAGTGCAGCCAAGAGAAACGCAACGAAGTGAAGAGAATAAAATGTTTGAAATAAATTAATACAATTTCATGGAACAAATATTAGAATTTAGGTTGTAAATGTAGGTCAGTGCTTCTGAAAGTGTTTAGGCCAGCAGAGAAGGCTTTGCTGGACCTGACGGCCCTCCACTGATTCTTACAAACAATTCTTTGCAAATGTAACCATATAGAACCATATGGGACCATACAGATACTCCATCTTTCAGGGTTGATGCACAATTTAACTCTAAATAATGAAGAGAAATATACCCAAATCCTAAAGGTTAAATTAACCCCAAGAAAGCAACAAAAGGAAGACAAAAAGGTCCACATCACCATGAGCGAATGAAGCCCCAATTCCAAGGCTAGCGTTAAAAACAACCTCAATAAGGACCAGAATATAGAATAAACAGAATAAAGTCTACTTGTGGTGGAGAAGTGTTTTCTAGACATTACCATAATAGCTGTTAACCATTAGTAATAATTATTATATAGTGAGGAAAAATAATGAGTCTTTTAAACCAATATGCACCACACCAACTGCAAAGTATTATGTGCTTTATGTGCATTATGTGGAAAATAGACTTCAGAAAACAAATAACATCATGAGCAGGGAAGATGAACTACAATCACTGAAGCACAACATGGACATTAACCAGTTCAAAATTGGTCACAATTGAATCTTCCAGCAAAACAATGAAAAGCGTACTACTGTAATGAACTAGCTTAAAGATAACAAAATAAAGGCAATGGAGTGGCCATCAGAAAGCCCTGACTTAAATCCCATAGAAAACACATAGACTAAAGTGATCATGTGTATCTGAGCAAAATAATAAAACCAAAAACCATCCAACAACCCTGATTTACACCAGTTCTGTGAAGGGTTTGCATCTGAATGCCTTTATTATAAGCTTGATTCACAGACAGCTGTGTTAAAAATTCTTTGATAACATCGCAAACCATGGAGTGTGTGGAAAAGGTTGTAAAATAGATTTTACATGTATGCAACCTCATTAATATCCATGAGAAACAAGACATGGTGAAGGTTTGAGCATGAGGACCGAAACAAATCATTACAATCAATATCAATTTTACAATTCCCCTCAATAAAATTCTCCTATATCAAATCAATTTTTTCTAAGACAACCCCATCTTTAATGCTCTCTACCATTCTCGTCACTGCAAGCGCTACAACACAATAGCCTCCAGAGACACCTGAAGACTTTTGAAATTCATGTCTCTGTTGCTTGAGAAACAGTAATGAATAAAGTCTGAGTTCACATGACAGCTGCTAGTTCCAAGGCTTTGCTGAAAGAGATGGAAGGCCTGGGGTGGATTTTATTTATTTATCCGATGAACTGAGCATGAAGGTGCAACTGGTTTGTTTTCTTTAACAATAAAATTCTGCTTTTGTAGAAGAGTGTGACTCAGGCTGAGCAGTAATCCTATCGAAAACACAGCAAGAAAAAAAAGATCAGCTTCCAGTGGCCTGCAGGAGAATGATGGAAATGCAAAGAGAGTGCACACAAAGCTATCTTTGGCTGCCAAGTTAGATAATAGTTTTTTTTTTTGTTGTTGTTTTTTTAACAGTCTTTGTTTAATAAATCAGGCTAATCTGTGCACTTTAGCGAAGTATAATTTCGAAAGTAATGCATGGAAGAGTGGGGAAGTATATGCGAGTACATGTGCTTTATATTGTCACGAGTGCATTAACTGGATAAGGGAAGGAAAGAAATATGTGCGGAGCTTAAATTTTGGTTTGAGGCGGTTTCATTAAACTTTTGCGTTACCACATTCGATTAGAAATGTTCTTGTTGCTTAGGGACCTTATCAGTTCTGTTTGTATGCTGCAATTGGATTTCGATAGATTTAGAAATTCTAGCTCAGCAGTACCTAACAACAAAATAATAAATAATCACATTCTCTGAGGCCACACCCACGCTCTTAGCCCCATCCACCCAAGTGCACAGTAATCACATTTCCAGGTACTAGTGGTTTTATCTAAGCCTGGGTTGAAGACTGTTTTAAAGTCACTGCTAAATGTAATTGGAGAGTATAAAAAGTTTGCCAGATGTTGAAGAACTCACAATACATTGAACTGATGTGCAGCTCCATAACTGAGGCTGATGCAATTCGCATCTCGATGCATAGCAGATGATAGGATATATTAAATATACATATAAAGCAAAGTGATTCAACACAATGGAAAAAAGATGATGCTATGGAATTCAAAATGGCACATATATTTCACTTCTATTTCTTTGATTCAGACAAACAGCAAATCCTACATTTATTGTTTATTGTTTTCTGTCTTCTAACATATGGCTCTTAACAAACAGGTGCTAAACATATTTCCTGTTCTGTCTCTAGGAAGATGCAGCTCAACCTCTGCCATGTGAATCTAGATTTAATGTGATGACTGGAACATGCCTCGATCTCCATTGTGTTATGATATGTTATATTTAGCATTCATTTTGCATTTTGGCATCCGATGCACACTGCTTTAAATCAATGCATTACATCGTTTACCTTTATGGCGATGCAACGATGCGAAACGCTGAATCTTACCATCCGTAGTACATTGATGTGTTATCAGTGTTTTGGCCACACATATTAGCTGTTATTGGTAATATATCATTAGTATCTGTCATGTTTCGGTAGTTGGTGGAGAGACTGTAGCTGAATTGTGGGGTCTATACTGTAGTTTGTGAAGGTCTGATTCAGAGAGATGCTTTTCTTGCAATAAGCATACAGTATGTTTGTAGTAGTTATTTGCTAAGACACTCCCCAATTTACAAACTTTAGCAGATACGATCAAAACCTGTCCTAAAAGTAACATTTAATCAGAGTCGAAAAAATTCAAAACAGAGGAGAGCAGCTACGAGCTAGACGTCGACCGTAACGAGTTCACATGATGCGCACTGGACCAGAGCGAATGACATTTTTATTTTAGATTTTTTATATATATATATATATATATATATATATATATCTA
>MU551577.1:5342063-5366317 GCA_024362625.1 Silurus asotus
TGGGCCCCCCCCCCCCCCCCCACCCCCCCAAACTGTCACCTCAAAATTGGAGACACGCAATTATATAAGATGTCTTCAGATGCAATAACATGAAATTTTACCTTCAGTTGAATGAGACCCAAACCTGTTACAGCATGACAATGTCCATGTGACTAAAGTGAAGCATATGTTTTACATGGTTTTAATTTAATTAAATCCAATCTAATTTAATTAAATTATTTAATCAATTTTGACTGCACCCCAGGCCATCTTACCTTACATCAATATCTGACTTTACAAACCTCCTGGTGGCTGAACGAGCACAAATCTCCACAAGTGTTCTCCAAAATCTAGTGGACCATCTTCCCTGAAGAGTGGAGGTTATTATAACAGCAAACTTGAAGTAAATGTGGACTTTTTTCTTTAAAGTAAATATGAATCTTACAGTTAGGTGTCCACAAACATTTGTCCATATAGTGTACACACCTGTTTGATTAATCAATTAGGTGAGCAATACATACTGTGAGCATGCAGACATGGTTGTTTACATTACACATTCAATTATAGTAAAAGACAATACATGGTCTGTGGCTTGGTTACTGATGCTGGACAAGCTGATCATTTTTTTTTTATCAGCAGGTAGATTTTGACAAGTAGGTTTAAAAAATAGCTACTCTTTACAAATATAATTTTCAGAAAACTACAGAATGCACAACCCTGGAAGATCACCAAGTTAGGATTTACTAGGATCCACTAAAAAAGGGAATCTAAAGCTGCAGAAAGCAAAACACAATGTCATACAACTCAAGTTGTTAATAAACCCATGGCAAAACGGGCACGCCAATGAGTTCTGTGTAGATCAATAGTCTCCCTATCATCGGATCTGAATCCAGTAAAGCACCTTTGGGATGCAGTAGAATGACAGATTCGTCAGCGCAGCATGAATACACAGCTCACAAATCTCCAACGTTCTCAAAGGAATGTTTTCAATTCTGTGTGGAATCCATGCCATAAAAATCAGAGGCTAAGAGTCCTATCCAGCATTAATATAGTATCCTTAATAAAAAATAATAAAGTGCCTGGTGTGTGTGTCGGTGTGTGTAATGAATTCCACTGACACATTGTCTGGCTCACATACATACCATCATACAGCATGCTAATTTTTAGCAAATATTCAACACATTAGGCGTCTCTATAGATAAGAAGCAGAAATAACGAGGTGACTTGAAATAATGAGTTATTAAGTTGGAAAGAACAAGTCATTAAGTCATAATAATGGCACGGCACCTAGACATAATGAGTTATTAAGTTAAAATAATGAGGTATTCCGCTGAAATAACTGCATTGCAATTCAGAGCTTTCATAAATACGCATGGACTGACAATGAGGTGATTAAGGTTACATTAAAATCCAGAGAGTCTTAGTAAAAATGTTCATTTTGGATTAAAGGTGGATTTTTTTAATTAGAAATTCCAGACAATAAAACTGCAACCTGGTCTGGAGTAAAGATAAACGAGTACACAATCAAAATATAACAGTGGGAACATGGAGGTTTGTGTTTGGGACATAATAAAAAAATAAAAAATAAATAAATAACACACTTCCTGTCAATATAAAAGTTATAAAAAATCTAATAAGAAATATTTCATGCTGACTGGAGCTCAAAGCATGTACTACAGGTACAGTGAGCAAAGCATGTAACCATAAAACCAGGATGAAGCTTAATGTAGCATTCACTTTCAACAATTCGATAAGTGCACTGAGTGTTGGAATTCCTCTAGGTGGACATGGTTCAGAATGCTGACCAATAGACAATTTGAGGACAACAGAATGACATTGTGTTTATCAGGGGAAAAGGGGAAAAAAGCCCTCAGGCTTGTGTGTACCAAACATGTGACAATGAATGATTTAATAGAGCAAAATCATTAAAGGACCACTGCCTTTTCTTTTTTTAGAGCTATTGTTCAAATAAGTGGATTTTTTTTTAAGATAGGAATTTATGACTTTATTGATTATTTATATAACATGTCCTATTCTGTGTGTCCATGCAAACAAAACCAAGATGGTGTCAACATTTTTAGCAGCTGAGGCAGTGTTTGGAGAATTTACTCAATGGGTTTCAAAGTCAGGCCAATAAATTGATATCAGAACACTCTTCGTCTACAATCATTATGGTCCATTCTGTCAATTAGCATCAAGGCTTGTAATTTCACAGCTCAGAATGCTAGAGTGTTGACAGAGATGGCCTGCCATTCTCCCCTTATAAGCAGCAGCTGTCTGCCCGTTGATGAGGACTGTGTCAGCTGATGGACGAAGAACTTTCCAGAGTTTTTTCATTAAATGGGTTTGACAGAGCCTGTCATTATCGTTCAAGCGTAGAGTGGTGAGGCCTGCCCCACGGGAGACCATGCTCACGCTGCGGCTCGCGCTTCAAAATTAATAAGACAATTCACACTAGAGCTGATCATCGGGGTGCTACCTCTTATAGGTAGAGATTACTTTAGGGAAAAATCATTCAAAATCAGCTTGCTTTTTATTGTCCTTTTTTTTTTTTTTTTTTATTGGCTCATGTCAACAAAATTTTTAAGTATTTAAAAAAACTGGGGTTGCAAACAAAAGTGCCAGTGAAATATACATCATTCACTATTAACGTCTGAATTAAATTGTTTTGCAAAAACCGTGACAGGACTTCATTAATCTGAGTTAATTACAGTTATGTTTCATCTGTTCATGACAATGCACTTCTTTTTTTTTTTTTTTATTGGCTCATGTCAACAAAATTTTTAAGTATTTAAAAAAACTGGGGTTGCAAACAAAAGTGCCAGTGAAATATACATCATTCACTATTAACGTCTGAATTAAATTGTTTTGCAAAAACCGTGACAGGACTTCATTAATCTGAGTTAATTACAGTTATGTTTCATCTGTTCATGACAATGCACTTCTTTTTTTTTGTTTATTTTCTATGACACACTATTTATTTTTTACATGAATATACGGAGAAATGTCATTATTTACGAAGTTGTGTCATAGACAAATGACTTACTTTTACATAAAAGGTAAGGTGCACAATGAGCTGGATATTAGAAAAACAAATTGTAAAAATATTTCATTGTTAGAGTGGAATGTTGAACGCAGAATAAAAAGCTACAGGTGGAACATGATAGCTCAGTGGTTAAGGTTCTGGGTTACTGATCATAAGGTCGTGGATTCAAGCCTCATTACTGACAAGGTGCCACTATTGGGCCCTTGGGAAAGGCCCCTGTGGTATCAAGGTTGACCCTGTGCTTTGACCCTAGTTTCATAACATGGCTGGGATATCCACAGAAATTATTAATTCAATGTCGGCAAAGTAAGAACAATTCTCTCTCTTTTTATGATGGCTTTTTTTGGTCCTAATTAAAAGGCTAGTCGAATTTGTATTGCTGTTGGTCATGGATTTCTGTTACTATTACAGCCTGAAATATAACTAATTATACTATATAAATTCTAGGTTCACATTAGTAAGCCTTATATGTAAATAAAATTGAAGGCTCTAATGGTATATGAAGGTTTTCCATGAATTTATTGCATGTTATGAAACAAAATCGGTATATATCCAGCCCAGTTTCCCGATATGTGTTCACAAAAATGTGATAATACTCCCAAAAACAACTGAATGTTTATTCTGTGAAAGCTTCGAGCTTGACCTATTAGACTCAAACTGCACACTCACAATATATGTGTATATCTACTTATTTACTCAGTAAGTACACGCCAACAACATTGGTTTCCCTGTTGTACTTTCACAACAAACACACACTTGTGTCATCATCACTTCTTTGTTCAGAAAGGTCCACCCCCCCAAATAATATATGTTCAGCAGTGATCCTATGGTGGCCCCTTTACCCTGATGACATAGTGGGTGCGTCACAACTGACAGACTACAGTCAGTAATTGTACATTTACATTCACCTCTATTCATTTGCTTGACGCTTTTATCCGTGTGGCTTACAGTTGTGACAGGATACAATTAAGCTGTCGAAGGTTAAGCTCCTAGCTCAGAGAACCAAAAGTGGTAGCTTGGTGGTGCTGGGATTTGAAGTCACAACCTTACAACCAATCCTTTTTCCTCAAGCAATCAATGCTCTGCTAGTAAAACGTGCACGATATGTGACCCAATATACTGTAATATCACATTAGGCCTGTACAGGACTACATACTGTGAGAATACAACACATGGCAGTGTGAAATGAGTGCACAATACAAAACAATATTCTATGTACACGTTAATGACTACACAAGACCGTGCATGCTAACTAAAAACGCTAAAAAAGGCTAAGCTAATCTATGAGATGACAAGTGTAATTGGTAACAGCATAAAGGTTTGGAAACCAGTCTGTTTGAAAAATTAGAGAAGACAAAAGGACTGAAACCCTGCTGCGTCTGTTGATTTAGGAAGTCTCATTGACACTGCTGAGAGCAGAAAAATCGCATTGTGGATAATGTAAAAAAAAAAAAAAAAAAAAAAAAAAAAAAAATAGACCAAAATGTAATTAAAAGATGATAGTTAGTCAGTGAATTGTTCCCTATTGTAGTTATATATAGAAATATGTTAATGAGTTAGTTTTAGTTAGTTGGTTAGTTAACAGTGGTGGATGAAGTACACAAACAATGTACTTGAGTTAAAGAAGAGATACACTAGATAAAATATTACTCCAGTAAAAGCAAAAGTGCTACCTTTTAACTTTCAATTCAGTAAAAGTACAACAATATTTGCCTTCAAATATACTTAAGTACCCAAAGTGCTATGTTTTATTATGGCTATAATGTCATTTTTGTCACAAGACTGTTGCTTAATCAACTCAGTTTATGTGAAAAGACTCTAATGTTACTCTTAGCACACCAATCTATTAATAGAATGATATGAATTAGCCAAACACATTGATTTTTAGTAAAATTATCATCATTATCATGATTAGCACATTTCCCCAATGTGAAATGTAAGTCTGCATGCCTGCCTATCTATCATGAGGCCCACAGGTGTTGTGAATAGTTAAAGTCAGGAATTGTCTTCCGTCAATTCTTCATTTTAAAATGTTCTGCTTGTTGCTGTTGTTGGTGATAAGTAGATACCACCAAGCGGCGATCAAAACAAGTTCAAAACAGAGTGTGCTCTCTAACCTATTTGGTGGATTGCTGTGTGCTAGACCAGTTAAATTTGTATTGTACCAAAAAGAAACAACTGATTTCTTAGAATGTAGTATTGAGTAAAAAGTATGATGTTTGACTCTGAAATGTAGTGAAGTTAAAGTAAAAGTCTCCCTAAATAGAAATACTTCAATAAGGTACAGATACTAAAAAACTACTTAAGTACAGTAACAAATTACTTTAGTTGCTGTCCACCACAGTTAGTTAGTTAGTTAGTTGGTTGGTTAGTTGGTTGGTTGGTTGGTTGGTTGGTTGGTTGGTTGGTTAGTTGGTTAGTTGGTTGGTTGGTTGGATAGTTATAAATAAAAAAAGCACTAATTTGCACCGCCATTATTATGAACAAGTAGACAAATGTACTGTGAGTAAAAAATAGGCCATGTCAATGAAAAAAAGTTAACCATGACTGCAGATCCAAGACCTCACATATCTCTTGGTGTTTGACTTGTTGCAAGTGTCCAACTGCCCAACTAAACTACATCTTAATTCCTTCATAGTCAACTTCATAAGCAACCACATCACTCTAAAGTGATTAATCATGATATATATAGAAGGGTCTGTAATTTTAGCTCAGCTTCCCTCGATCTAATTCCTGTATTTTTAATTTGTATCAACTCTGCAGGCCTGCGCTAACTCAAACTCAATTTGACTGGAAGTGATATTACCATGGGAGTCTGTAGCACTTTTAATTCAAACTTGATCCCAATCTTAATATAACTGATAATGAAGGCAGTAATTCAATCTGTCCCCTGTGCACTGCAGCTGGTGAGTAATTAACCCCTGACAGCCTAACACAGATCATATGACCTTGCTAAATGAATGATCCCCCAATGCACAATAGTGTTAATTACAGGTGGCACTTTAAAATACAATCTTATGCTGATTATATTAGGTCATTTAAGGAAAAATAAATAAATATAAATACATGACAAACATAGCTCCAAAGTCTGGCAATGAGGTTGAAAGCACATGTCCCTCAGCTAGTGGAACCCATGCCAGAAAAAGAATGCTACTGATGTGTGGCTTCAGAGAGGAAAGAAACAAGGTCAGGATTTAAAACATTTAAATACCACATCAGCTAAAACCAATGATGAAGGAAAACAAGGGAAGGGAACTCAAAAAGGCTTTTTTTCATGTCTGTATGAAGTGTACACATGCATGCATGTATGCTCATAAAATGTGTTGCATTCAGAATGTGTAAAAAGCATGCTTTTTTGAGGGCAAAATCTCTTAGGGGGAAAAAAATTTAACAATAAAACTTCAAGTTATTGCTTTTTCATTCAGCAGAAACTCTGTCTGTAAAGCAGTTTGATCAGTAAGACACCTTTCTATCTTTCTACCTTTTATTTATGGTTTACAATCTCATCCCGCTATTAGCGCTGGATTGAAACTCGCTGATAAAGAGCACAGGTCAAGACACTGCCTTTCTTTCCTTGCTAAATAAATGCCCCTGTCTTACGGTCTTCTCGGTGTTAAGAAACAAGGGAGCATGATAGAGGGCACAGCTCTGAGCTTAGATCACTTGCTTTACAATTCCAGCCAACATCTAATCACAAGCTCAGCCCCAAACAGCAGTCCTTGCAGTTATGTCAGAAGGTCCAGTTTAAAACAGGGGCATGCAGAGCTCTACTTGGTATACACAGAGTATGCTGCTGAGATTACATGAGAGCCTGCAGCATTGCAATCAGGGGATATGTTTAATCAAACGTAAAGTCAATGTTTGCTCATGTGTTTTGTCTATGTCAGAGATCACCTGTCACACACACCTCTGTTTGATTTGTCCCTTAAATAATTTAGGGGATTTTTTATTTTTTTTTTATCTGACATGCTGCACAGAATCAGAATTAGAAAAAGCTTTATTACCAGGTATGTTTACACACACGGAATTTGACTTGGTGACAGAAGCTTCCATTGTAGGAGAAAGTACAGACAGATGATGCAGACATACACAGGAATTACACAGTAGAAATAAAATATTAAAAGTATAAGAAAAACAGACAGTTAAAAAATGCAAATATTGTTATGTTATTTACAAGTGTGCAGTTTACAAATGTACTGTTCGGATTCTATGTATAAATATGTAAATTTATGATGGACAATGTGTAGTTGTTTTTTGTATTTTCTGCAGGAAAAACTGTTTTTGTGACTGGATGTTCTAGTGGACGGTGCTCTGTAGCGCCGACCAGAAGGCAACAGTTCGAAGGGAAAGTGGGCTGGGGATAAGTGGTCCAAAGTAATTTTCTTAGCCCTTTTCATCACCCTGGCGATGTGAAGATCTTAAAGGTTGGGCAGGGCGGCACCAATAATCCTTTTAGCAAACCTGACTGTCCGCTGTAGTCTCTTGATGTCTGATTTGGTGGCTGAAACAAACAAGGGTATATGGTCTTGCATAAGTATTGACCCGTTGAACATCTCGTAGTATTACAACCTAGAAGTCATATAGATTGGATTTTATCAAAAGAACCGAAACAGCAAAATCCATGATGATGAAGTAGGAGAAATATAGTTTGCGGAGTTATTCAAGAGAGAAAGGAAAAAGAAAAGATACAATGGGGGAAATAATTGTTTCACCCACTGCTGATTTTGTGAGTGTTTGAGTCCATTTTTGAATTAATGGCAAACAATGTTCTCTTTCTCAACAAGCTTAATGCTGATGGTCTTATAGCCCATTCCAATCTTTTGCAGGTCTACACTCTTGTCCCTTAAGACCTCTGAGAGTTCTTTGGTCTTGCACATTGAGGTTAAGATGTAAGAGGTTGATTCTGTGAAAGGTGTCTTTTATACATATACTGTAATGAGTCGATATTATGAGTACTTTGTTAAATGGGGTAATTTGCTAATTTGGGTGTGTGGGAGTCAGACTTTTTGCTAGTTGGTAGGGGATTAAATACTCATTTCATTCAATCAAAAACAAATTAATTTCTAACTTTTCTTTAAAGTAATTTTATGGATTTTTTTTATATTCTGTCACTGTTAAAATTAACCTACCATAAAAATTCTATACTGTTTGTCTTTTTAAGGAGGTAAACTCACCAAATCAGCAGGGGATCAAATTATTATTTCCCAGACTGTATATATTTTTTAAGTATTGTACATCCCTTGATTTTTAAGAATTAAAACTTTGTTTTTTCATTGTTAAGATTACATTCCACGTCTCCATTTGGTGTTAAAAAAACCTCCACACTTATGGGAAGATGCTTGTGGAGATTTATGCTCATTTAGTAACCATTAAATTAATAAAGTCAGGTTCTAATGTAGGGTGATGAGGCTTCTAGTGTAGTCATTGTGCCAATTTTAGTGTAGTGTTTAGGTCAGGGCTCTGAAGCAGACCACTCAAGATCATGTACTCCAACCCAAGTAAACCATAATCTTCATGGTGCTCACCTGGTGTATGTGGTCATTGTCATGCTGAATTAGATTTGGGTCTTTAAGTTCAAATTAACAGTAGTAACAGTTTTTGATAGAAAAAATATGGTGGGGAAAGGTCAGATGTCCCAATACTTTTGTCAATATTGTGTTAAAGAAGGTTAATATTTCTTTAAACAAAAATATAGAAAGACTAGTTTAAATGGTAAACGTTGTGGAATTTGTGGAAAAATGTCAGTTCTAGGGTTAGAGTTAATTTGGAAAGTTCATGACTATTTATTAACATTAACAGTGACATTAATAACAAATATTTATATACAGAACTCAAACCGAGTCATAGCAAAAACAAAAAAAAATTCAGATCCATTATTAGCAAGGTAAAACAAAACAGCCAGCACTTTTAAAAAAGAGTTGCAGGATCACCCGAAAGCAGCAGCAAGAGAACACACCCCTCTGCTAAAAGATAATCACCAAGTTGTATGTCTAAATTAATTTACTGGTAGCTTAGAGGTTGGAATTTAAAAAGATTTAAATCTCATTGGCTAATAAATAGAATCTGAAGAAAAGATGGAGGATTCAGCAAGACAATAGTAAGTTTCTTTCGGCTTCTCCCATTAGGGGTCGCCACAGCGGATCCTCCGCACGTTTGATTTGGCACATGTTTTTACGCTGGATGCCCTTCCTAACGCAACCCTCCCCAATTTATCCGGGCTTGGGACCGGCACTGAGAGTGGCTGGGGATGGTCCCCTGACCCGGGAATCGAACCCGGGTAGCAGCGGTGGGAGCGCTGCGTCTTAACCACTAGACCACCAGGAGACCTAGGATTCAGCAAGACAATGACCTCAAAAAATACAGTCAAACCAACTCCCAAAAGGCATGCTTGACATCTTCTGACAATAATTCTTGTTAAAATGTATTAAAAAATATTGAAATTGCAAAATTAATTGGATCATTGGGTAATTGAAGATGATATGACAAGAAAAATTACTAGTTTAACCAAACTTTGCAAAAAGATAATTGTCTTTAAGACACAAATATAAGTATTAGTTTGGAAAATTTATTTATTTGTATGAATATAGAACACATACACACACATGCTCACACACACAATATGATTATGTAATGTGTGTGTTATTTCTACCAAACTGTTGGAGCTACACAATTGTAAATAATGTCTTTGGATGTGTTAGCAACTAGGAGTCTCAAACTTGTTCCAGCATGAAAATACCCCAGTGCACAAAGCCAGCTCCATGAAGAGAGAAGGTGCTTTATACTTACAGTGGGAGAAATAATTATTTGATCACCTGCTGATTTTGTTTTTTGTTTACAAAGAAATAAGCAGTCTAGAAATTTGTTTTGGTAGATTTATTTTAACAGAGAGAGAGAGAGAAAATATAAAATAAAATCCATAAAAAAACATTAAAGAAAGGTTATAAATCAATTTGCATTTGATTGAGTGAAATAAGTATTTGATGCTGTAATGAATTGGCAAATAATCCCACAGCACACTAAACAGCTAATAAATCAGAGTAGAGGGTCAGCCATGATACAGCACTCCTTAAGCCCAGAGGATTAAGTGCCTTTTCTCACAGGCCCCAAGAGTGGCAGTTTGGCAATGAGGTTTGAACCTTCCTATGTACAGTTATTGGATATGTAGAGCATATCCCAATATATGCTTTACATAGGTATGAGTGGAAGGTCTTGAGTGGCCTGTAATAAAGATCTCGTCTGTTATAGAGATCTGTAGAGACCTCAACCCTACTAAAGTTCTTTGGGATGAACTGAATCACTGACTGCACCCCAGTACTCCTCACCCTACATCAGTGCCTGATTTTAGTAACACCCTTGTTTGCTAAATGAGCACAAATCTCCACAATTACATGACAAAATCTAGTGAAACATCTTCCCCAGAAAGGTGGCGTGTATATGTAAAAAAGCATATACAAATCTTATTCTCAGGTTTCCACAAACTTCTGTATATATGGTGTATATACACATACAGTAGTCCTTATATAGACAACTGAAACAAAAGAGGTATGTAAGAAAGAATTACTGAACAATTTCCTTGACAGTTTATTAATTTTATAAATGTAACATTCAGTTTTTTCTTTCTCATTATTTCTAGCGATTAAACTTTTTTTTATGAATTTCTTATGAGATTACATTCTTTAAATCCCTAGAATGAACAAAGAATGGATGTGTAGATCCATGTGAATCAAACAATATGATTTTGAAGTATTCAGACAGTCTGGATTTGTAATACTGTATGCAGCCGGTGCTTGTCTGTTATTCATTAGTGCTAAGTCTCATTAGGATCACTTGAACTAAAATTTATCTACCTTCTGCCTGCTTTCCTCTCTTACAGACTTGAGCTGCTATAATACTGATGTACTCAGCTGCTGAGCCTGTAGCTTGAGTCTGTCTTCACAAACCTGACACGGTGCAAATCAGATTTTCGCATCAGTCATCAATTCAATGCAGCTATATTCATCTTGTAATTCTTTCCCCCCCTTCTTGTTTGAATGATCTGATATAATGGCTTGAATTTAGCATGAATAAACACTGATGCTGTGCTTTGCAGCTCTGCTGGCGCAGGAGTACAATTTATACAAGTGATGACACACGAGGAATATTATGCAGCGTAAAAAAAAAAAACAAAGACAGCTTGCATGAAAAATTGTAATATATAAATTCACTTGATAACAGGTATTTTGTCCTAAATGCCACAAGAGAAAACTTTCTCCACATGTGGCTGGAATTGAATAATGATTGGAAAATGCTTTTGATAACTTTTAAAATGTAGTCTGCTGGGGTAAAAAAAGAAAAAAAAAGAAGCTATTATATTGATAATAGCATCTTATTTTGATAGCATTTTTCATTTAACGTGTATAGACTTAAACGGCACACAGTTACACACAATACACGTAGCAGACACAATAAAAAAATATCCTTCTTGACAGATAAAGATCAATCCCTACAGAACAGCCTGCTGATCAAAATCATGAACATAAAGCCTACCTAAAAAATTTACCTCAAGTATTGTACCTGTCAGAATTTTGGAAACACGTAGCCTTTTATGGTTTTCGAGGAGAATTAAAACATGTTCTTTTTGTCCATATGCAACAACTAAATCATTTAATAGTATGATGATTTACTTTTAGAATGTATAAATGTACAAATGTAAGAAACAGTTCAAATTTATTTCATTTCATTTTTATATAAAAAAAAATAAATAAAATTAGGAGCTTTACACACTCTCTGGACAGTTCTTTTTTTATCAAACCTTCAGCTGAAAAAGAGTTTCCATAACCTTTAAAAAACTTGCCAAAGATGTTCTTTTGTGGTTAGATATTTCTTCCTGGCCTTGTGATCCAGTTCATCCCAGAGCAGTTCAAGAGGATTTAGGTGCGGTGACCGGGCAAGCCAATACATGATTCTCCAGCCAACTCTTTGCTTTCTAGATAATCATTAGAGGCAGCCCAGTGGGTAAAATTTTGGACTTCTGTTCAGAAGGTCATGAGTTCAATCCCAGTTCTGCCATTTCTGTTATACTCTCAAGCAGGGCACTTAACCCTCAACTACTAAGTTATATAAATGAGATAATTCTATGTCGCTGTGGATAAGGGTGTCTGCCAAATGCAATGAATGCAAATGTAAATGTAATACTTACAGAGATTGGATGTATTCTTAAACACATTGCCTCATTGAATGGTGAAGTGAGTTACTTTAGACACAGTTAGGGTTAGAGTTAACTGGAATTACTTGGCAGTGAAGTATGGAATTCAAGCCATTCAGGTTCAGTATTCCTTTATACCAAGTTAACCTCCATTTAATTTTACATGCATATAGCATATTCTCCAAATATAAACAATCCTTGTGAATTATATCATGACATGGCTACCTGTATTTCATCTAAAACCTACAGTTAATGCTTGAGGTGCTATGTGTCCAGTAATATACAAAAATAAAACGATAAATAGTCCTAGCCATATTGCCACAGCATGCAGAAACACTCATGATGCAACTGGGATTCCCCACCAAATCAATATAAAGCTAGATTAGCAATGTATTAATATCAACATTTAATCGCTTCATGATAATCCACTCTAGTTTCCCAAAGGAAACTATGAGATCTAAGCTTTTCCCTTTAGGCTGTTACCAAATATATCGTGTTATTAACAATTCTTTCATTTCATCAAAAGCTGCAATTTTTCAAGCCTGCCATACAAGTTTCTTGGGAATTCCTGGAAGCCTTTTAATAAAGATTTTTTTATTATTACTTATTTATTTAACTGTCTTTTCCCCCCTCCCAAATCCATTAATAAATGTGCCAAACATAAAACAAGTCAATAGTGGTAGTTGCTTGGTCTTACATATTTTATTTGCACAATAACAAAAACACTACTGACATTGCAGTGTTTATAATCATTCATATAATCTTCATTATAATATTAGAATATGAATTATCTAATCATATAAAGAATTAGCTTTGTATATTATTAACACCTGTACTTTTATATACTTATCCAATCAGCCAATCATGTAGCAGCGGTGGAATGCATAACATCTTCAAGCTTTGACCATGGAATGGTTGTTAATGTAAAACAGGATTGTATATAAATAAATGTATGAGTTTCTGGAATTTTGACACAACAATATGTACAATTTACATACAGTAGAATTGTGCAAAACAAGGAAGCCAACAAAAATCTAGCAAGTTCAGCAACCTGAAATGCTTTATTGATGAAAAAGGTCAGAGGAAATCTGATTCGAGTTCCTTTCAGAGAAAGAAATCCATTCAGACTTTTCAAATCACCTTTTACAATCACAGAGAAGGGTCTCAGAATGCAAAAGAGAATTACAATAGTTTTCTCTACTGTAAGTCAAGATAAGAAATCTGGGCATACAGTTAGAAGAGGTGGATAGAGACGTTGAAACAATGCTGATTGGGATTTTTATTTAGTCTTCAGTTGCTGATTACAAAAAAAAAATAAATCTATCTATGGTATATGTTATAGAGTGTCAGAAGGACATTGCAGACAACTGAAATGTCTGCATCAAAACAATTCTACAATATAGGATCCAATGTTTGTGGGTACCTGATCAGAAGATTAATAAGTGCTATTCGAACATCCTATTCCACATTCCATCCCAATTTGCTGTTATAATAAACTCCAGGTTCTGTTACATTTTAAAGTGTGGTTGTGGGTATGTGTGCTTATTTACCTGCAGCAGTGTGAGGAGGCCTGGAGTGCAGTCAGAATTCCAATTCATCTCAAATGTGTGTAATAGAGTTGAGGTCAGAGCTCTGTAGCAGGAAATTCAGGATCTTTCACCCTAACCCATGTAAACCTAATCTTCTTGGAGCTAACTTTATGCATGGGGCATTGTCATGCTTGAACACGGTTTGGTCTCCTAGTACAAGTGAAGAGAAAATGTAATGCAAACTTATCTAAGGACATCCTATACAATTGTGTGTCTCCAATATTTTTGGTACTTCATATAATTGGGTGTCAGTGATAAGATCCAAATGAATGAGAAGACAAAAGACAGATGTTTGCATACATGTGCACTGTATGATCAGATTAAGCAATTATTAATCATCAGAAACACTAATCACTTCCACTAATATGGAAGCAGTAATCATGCAGATTCTGGTTAGAAGCTACAGTTATGTTCATATTAAACATATGTCATATATATATTGGATAAGATGCATATAATATATAAAGTTATTATATATTATGTTATATGTATATATAATTTGCATATTACTTCTTTAAGACCTTATTCATGAACCAATGCAAATACCCAAAGAGCCACATTTAGAATCCAGCAAAAAATTCAGATTGAGCTTGGAAATGCACTGAATACAATGTTCATTAAAATAAAATGAAATATAAAAAATGAAGCAAATAATAAGTGCATTGTTCTGGCACACAATACTGTTTCTAACACAATTCAATGCAATCCTGCTACTTGATTATTGCTAAAAATAAATAAATAAACAAAAATCAATGCTTGTCTGTAATGTCTATTGTGATGTTGGCAAACTCATGCTTAAAATCTGGAGCACTTTACTTCACTCAGAAATGCATTACAGTAGAAACTTGACAGCATTGTTTTGTTCTGCCATTAAATCCCCAATAAGGAATTTCACAGCATGAAATATAATAACTCCCATATTGATTTTCCTGAAACATTTCAGAGCACATTACACTCTGAACGGCCCGAGGTGTCCTCTGTGTTCTCTGGTTTTGTTTATGACTATGGTTACTTGTTACTCACTATGCTAAATTGCCCCTAGGTGTGAATGAGTGAGTGTGTGTGAGAGTGTGTGTCATGTTTTTACTTTCAATCCAGAGTAAAACAGCATTTCTCTTGGAAAGTGCATAAAAATACTTATATCTCAAAGCCCATATTTTACAATGTAGTCTGAATAACGTTATGCTGACATATATGGGATATTCAATATTTAGCAAATCATTTCTCTCAGATTTAAGATTTTTTTTGTTCAACATTTCCTTTGACATTGATAATTCCATGTTGAATTACATGGTCCCTGCAGAAAAAAGCTGAAAGGAAGTATGATATAAAGTCAGTTATGAGGTTTACCCTCTGGATTGTGTCATGTTTTAACAGCTTTTCCTAACACCGTTTGGGGATCCAGTTAAAGTTCAAATCAGTGTTAAATGCCATTCTGTAATAAATATTGAAATGCTCGATAACATAGTTGACCTTTTCAAACAAAAACCCTTTAGGAAAAAAGAAAGCAGCGTGAAAAAGCATGAAATGTAATTTTTCAACATTTTTGCCTAATAAGCACAAAATAAATCTGTATCTTTATTATATGGTTATATAATACATTGTATATACAGTAGAGCATCCATATCACTGAAACATACTATATATATAGCTGTCACCAAAGAGTTGGAGATCCATTTTAAAATAAGTTTTCCTCTGAGGTCAAAGTCTCCAAAGAGCGATTGGATTTGGAAGTGGGTTCGAGTTGTAGAATTTGTGAAGCATGTTGGCAGACGATCCATTTGCTGCTTGCGCAGTCACATGACAAGAGCAGTGAATGATCAGATGAAATATGAACTGCTCAGGGAAGAGAAAAGACTCTACCATGGTGGTATAAAAAAAAACAATTTCACTCAGTGTAATCTCTGTACTTACAATATTATAAAAAGTCGTAAAATCTCCAAAATCTATGTGATATATTAAGGATTTCAAATGTTACGATTAATAGAGTGGTGCATGTGCTTTATTGGTAAGTGGCCTGATTCAAAATTCTTAGTAAAAAGCTTTGCAATAATGTAAAGCTTTTTAATAAGAATTTACATTAAATTGGTTATAAGACACAAAGCGAATTGTAGCCCTGCCCACAACCTTGTTACTGGGTCATGTGAATTCTTATGAATGTACCGTATTGAGGCTGCTGTCTAGTTTTCTGCCTTCTTGGTTCCCCCTTGTCTTGTATCTTGCCTCAGAGAGTTTCTCTGTCTTTGATGTCCGGGATTTTAAGGCAGTGCAAAGTCTGGAGTACGATTTTTTACTGTATCTGATGAAACAAATCAAAGATATATGTCTGTGACCTCCTTTCTTTGTCTTTGTCTAAATCCACAATTGTGAATAACATCAATGACAGTTAAAGGTTGGGGAAAAACAGTGAGCGCACAGTTCTTCCTTCTTCTCCAAAAGCTTTCGGCTCTGCACTATTCCCCTGGTGTGGGAGTCTATTGTTTTGTGCATGTCAAAACAAAGGCCATTAATCAAATCTGCTTTAAGAAAACAGTAGAAAACTAACAATGAGTAGCTAAAAGTGATGACATTGCCAACTCACTATTTGTTCTCGGCACACATATGTATGACATTGTTTCTCTTATCTAATTGACATAAAAGAGGTACTAGAATATTAATTTGGCAACTTTTCCAGCTTGCAAGTTAGCTATGCATAATGAAACACATTTTAATTATGCAGAACTATGAATATTGTAAAATGAAGCCTTTAAATAGCTAGCTGCTTGTAAACAGATATGTAATTCAGAAACACCTTATTAACTTATTCGTCATTTGTTAAAGTTTTATTCTGATCATTCGATCAGATGGATTTGGAAAAAGCCATGCACATGAAGCCAATCGATTGCTAGACCCCATGCATACACATTCATTTACGTACATCTACAGGAAATTCACCTACCAGGATGTTTTACAGGTAAAAAGAAGAAAGGAAGCAGAGAGCTAGTAGGAAACCTATGAAAATGAAAAGTACATGCAAAATGCCACACAGGCAGTAATCTGAAATTAGTAGCCTGGCACTGAAGCTGTGAGGCATCAATACTACCTGCTGTGATAAACCTGCCACCTTCCAGCCTGCCATGCACTTCTGGCCCCGATCAAAAAGTATTGCTTATTAGCCAAAATAAGGTTATTTTGACTAATAAGCAATGCTATTTGACTGAAGTCAAAAATTATACAATGGTAATCAAGTGGTGCAGTGTATGACTTTCTGCCTAGATGGGTCTGCTTGAACTTTTTGTTCGGTCTCAATGTGTCGCCATGGTACTACTGATGGTGCTGATACGATAGATGGAATATCATTTGCCAAAAGGTCTCTTTCATTGCACAACCGTTTCCTTTCAAGAGTATGCCATCAATGCAGATGAGATGAGGATGGATAATAAAAAAAGATGGTGAGACCAGTAACAAAATGACCCGAAAGTCAAATAGGACTGCACATATACTGTATAGGGCATTACCATATTTTTTTTAGTGTTGCTATATTTAGAATTTCACCACAATTGCTTCTACATTTATGTTTCTATAAAGGGAGGTCAGTACAGACTTGTTAGACCTGAGCAGCCCTACTAAAACATCTGGATCCTTTTATTCCACCTGGTTGAGATAGACATTTGGATTATGATGTTTGTCTTATCACAATGACCACAAGGATAATTCACCAAAACCTTTTCTTTGACCATATTTTTTTTACATACAGCTCAGTGTAAAAGGATTAGGGTTACAAAAAGTTGCGACTCTTGGGCCCTTAGGCATGGCCCTTAACCCTGTGTGCTACAGGTGGTACAGTAACAAAGTTAATGTAATTTTGAAAAGTAGCTATTTTGTGTATTTGCTGGTTACTGAAGTATTTTCATTTTAGGGAGAGTTTTACTTTAACTTTACTACATTGCAAGTGAAATATTGTACTTTTTATTTAACTACATTTTGCGAAATCAGTCGTTCCTTTTTATTTATGAGTGGATAAAAACTCATAGCAAACCATCACGTAGCAAACCATCAATCAGGGTGGAACGCACGTTCTTTTACGAACTTGTTTTGATTGGTGCTCGGTTTTATCTACTAAGCACGAACATACAGTTCAGCATCAAGCAGAACATTTGGAGAGGAGTAAATGATGGAAGAAACTCCTGACTCGAACTTGCCACAGCACCAGTGTCCTTATTTGCACAATTTTTTTTTTTTTTTTTTAAGTAGTTGAATAGAAGGTGTTAAGAAATTTAATTAGATATCATTTAGTGTTTGACTCTTTCATATCATTTTATTGACAGATTGTTGTGCTAAGAGCAACATTAGTATCTTTTCACATAAATTTATTTAATTAGGCAAGATTTTCGTGCTAAAAAAAAGATAACAATACATTATAGACATATTAAATCCTAGTATGTTGGACAAGACAAGACAAGACAAGACAAGATAAGACAAGATAAGATAAGATAAGATAAGATAAGATAAGATAAGATATACCTTTATTCACAGAAATATCTGTGTTACAGCAGCAAAAATAAAGAAATGTGCAAATGTATAAAAAGGTAGAGATTACAGTTACAGTAGTTTGTAAAGGCAAATACTTTTTTACTTTTATTAAAGTGAAAGCTTAACAGGAGCACTTTTACTGAAGTAAAATATTTCTTGTGTATTTCTACTTTAACTCAAGTACATGGTCTGTGTCCTTCATCCACCACAGCACCAGGGGCTCTGTATCATTTCTGACCCTGCATTCTAACCCCAACGATTTAACATTGCTGAAATATATAAATAAATTATTTCACTGTGCTGTAATGTACATGCGACAAGTAAAGTGTATTTGTCAGATGCCTTTATATAGAGCAACTTACAAAGATCTCATTTATACTGCAGTTGTATGCAGTTGGGGGGTTAAGAATCTTGCTCAAGGGCCCAGCAGTAGTAGTTTGGTGGTGTTGGGATTTAAACTCATGGCCTTGTTATGTGGTCCTTGATCTTGGATACCTTAAAACCACTACATGACACACCAAGAAGGAGAGGTGGTTCTTTTTCTTTTTCTAAATAAGCAACAATTAAGCACTTGTATGCCTATTCAGGCTCCTTTCACATGGAAATCTGATGAGGAGATGAATCAAGTAACCAAGATTGTCATCTGAATGTAAGTTCTACCTACCTACAGCTCACCACACAAATCCTACAGTCACAAGATCAAGACATTGACTATTATATACTACTTCCAAAAATATCCAAGATACTACCTGTCTAAAAACTTTGTAACTTACTTTTTTCCTCCCAAGATGTTTGCTTCTGCTGTTATCAACATCACCACCCACAGCCCTTCAGGTCATTGCAGTGTATTTAAATGCATTGCCTTTCAATGATTTTAAGGTTATCACTATTCCCATGGAACCCCACATGCATAGAAGCATCTGCAGTGAAATAGTGATTTCTGGAAGCCAAAAGAAGATGCGACTTACTTTGTTCTCATTGTATTTTGGTACCTCGGATGAAACAGTGCCCTCTGATGTGGAAGGGACACCCACCAATGTAATTTTATTTGTCAGTGGGGTCAAAGCAACAGAGGGTTTGTCTTCAATACTGTGAACTGATAGGGGTATGACTCTTCCGTATCTATTTATCTAACTATCTATCTGTCTGTCTATCACTTACTACTTTATATAGTTATATTATTACTTATATAAATATAAATGAAGTGATCTATCTATCTATCTATCTATCTATCTATCTATCTATCTATCTATCTATCTATCTATCTATCTATCTATCTATCACTACAGTATGTTATACTGAGCCAAACACCAAAATGGGTTCACAGAGGTCAACTCAACACTGAACTCCCAACAGACAAGAAAAAGTGTTTTTTTCCCACTGTCCAGGAGGAGGGCAATGAAAGTCTCTGTAGAAAGAAAACAGACAGCAAGTGACAGAGCTGGGGTAACAGACCACTGAGGGGCTAACATCAACAGAGCAAACAAAGCTGTGAAATGCACTTTAGCCATCAGATGAGAATTGTATCGATATTGTTGAGTGTTTGCCCATTAATGTGAAGCCTCACCAGATCCCACTGGTGTCGTCAAGCTATACTGTATTCTGCCCACTAGGCAGACATCAGAGTAAAAAAAAAAAGCATGCTCATGGCTTGGCCATGAAGGACTTTTTGGTATAATGGCATGTCTTCTGCCACCAGTAAGACACTGTTTCTGTTTTTGGTGATTCAGCATCTGCTGGTGCCAGAGGGGCTGCAGAAAAAAGTACTGGACAGTGTTCATGTTCAGCTAAAGAAAGAGTGTTAAACATTTTTAGCATTGTTGCAATATTTGGACAGCCTGCAAGGGTGCAGACAGTGTTTCTTTGCCTGTCTGAAATAACTACAACCTGGTGTGCCAGGCTGAGGTAAACAATTTGGCACATTTTTTACCTATGGTTTAGGGAAACATTTTAACTAATCCCTGAAAAATAGCTCTCTACACCTCTAAACATCAAAAAGGTTTAGATGACTACTTGTTATTTCTGCAATGGGCATGACATTAGACCCTTGTGAAAAACTTTTCCTCAATGTTAATTTGTCAACAGGAAAGCAGGAAAAATGGGCGATCATTAGGATTTTTGAGAATTTGACAAAGGACAAATTGTGATGGTTAGACAACTGGGTCAGAGCATCTCCAAAACTGCAGCTCTTGTGGTTTTTTTCCGGTCTGCAGTGGTTAGTAACTATCAAAAGTGCTCCAAGGAAGCACTTTTGGTGAACCAGCGACAGGGTCATGGATGACCGAGGCTCATTAATGCAGGTGGGGAACGAAGGCTGGCCAGTGTGGTCCGATCCAGCAGACGAGCTCCTGTAGATCAAATTGCTGAAGAAGTTAATGCTGTTAATGATCCATGTGTCTATAAAGTTATGCCTGGCTGGTGTATATAATGACAAGTTAATTTCTTCTGATTTGGCTACAAGTTTAGCTACTAAGTAGCTAGCTTTACAAGCTCTATTGTTCACATTGTAAAACCAAGTAGAGTCAGAGTCAGATCCATAATAAAAAACTCCAAATAAAAAACAAACTCAACATTTTAGCTTTCTTTTGACCACCACTCATACTAAGGCCTTCATAGAGGTCATACTGTCATAATTGTAATTAATTTGAACTTCAAGGGTTTGCACTTTTCCTTTTCAAATATTTATCCGTTCTAGTTATCGCTACTTGTCACAGATCATTAATTCTATTTTTATGATTTAATTTTATTAGCTATCATTATCATTAGCTACATGAGCTACCTACTACCACCACTGAAATGAAGGAGTATTTCCATTACTCTGCCATTCACTACATCACAGACACAGGAGCTCAACAATGTCAAATTATTTCCAATAACTAAATAATCATTTTTTGCACCAATTAAGTGTAATTTGATAATTTTCCAAAGCACACCTGACGATCTCCCATGGCACAGTAGTTAACAATCACTGTACTAATTGTTATAGATCATCCTACCATAGAACAATGAAAGCAAGGTCAAGAATTCATTAGGAAAGGAAGAAGCATTGTTGTGTTTGCAAAAGTTAAACTTACACACAATCCATTCCCTGCCTCCAAGCGACATTCATGGTTAATGCACTGGTTTAAGCAGTGTTGCAGTATACTGTATATCAACACCCTGAAAAATAAATAATTGACATAATTTCGATATACAATCATACATTTTATTTTCTTCCTACATACATCTAGAAAGTTCTTCAAATATGGCTTTTTTATTTTTTATTTTTATAAAATAATGTAAAAACAAAAAGCATTTTAAATTACAACACAGCATATCTTATAACATCATAGTGCCAGATCATTACACTCCTAATTCCTATTTGCTGTAAATGTGTTTTATCTGCCATTTATATAGCTAAGATGTCTATTAGGAGGACAACTGGGAACAGAGATGCCATTCGTCCAGAGGAGCAGTGAACATCCGGCCTCTGGTGACATGCTTATTTAATAACCTGAATGTTTTAAAGTCCATATGATACTTTGTTCTTGTGGAAGTGTCTTCAACTGATGGAGGATCCACAGAACCCCTAAAGACTATAGCAAAAGTCACTTAGTGTGTAATCAGATTTTCTCTCTCTCCACTGCAACCAGGTAACTTTAGCTATCACTGCTATTAAATTAGCCAGCTGGTGGCACAGTCTTGAGAGGATTTGCTCATGCTGCAGAGCAGAAATACCCACCAATGTTCTTAGTTCACTAATAGCCATTTTCCTAAAAGCTATTTAAAGTCTCCTAAAACTGATATTATTGCCCCGACCAGTATTACCATTTATAACATATTCAGACCTTGCTAAAGGTTAAGCAAATTCGATTACATTTGTACTTTATCTATTGTTTGGAAAAGAAAACTTTGTCTAGCAATGGCAGTATGGCTGTTATCAGATTAGGCCAATAAGGTTGTTTTGCTAAAACAGCTTTGGTAATGACTATTCTGTTTTCTCAAGTTCCCTAGTGTATCACACTGAATGTGAAATGTAGACCAAGGCTTGTCAGGTTGATGGATTTATTTGCCTCCTTAAATTGTTTTGCGGTTCAGGTTCACGTACAAATAATGCCTTCCCAGACGTTGTGCCAATCTATAAATTTTGGCTTTCAACATCATGACATATGTGTTTACATCTCAATGAAATAATCTGTCTATTAGATCTGAGGTAATGTTTATGATATCGACAATTTTTTTTATTTTTATTGTATTGTTCACCCTTTAGATATACGGATTGCATTTTCAATTCCTTTCACAATCTCCACTCTAGTGGCTTTACTGCAATTCATAGATGGAGTTTTACATCTGATAACAATATTTTGTAATTAGGGCTTTTATTGATCCCCAGCTTTATTGTCCATTATTATCATTTTTGATAGGTCGCAAAATCTATAAAACTGTTTTCTGTTTTAAAGACTTACTATCTTTTCATTATGTCAGCATAGTATGTTGTTATTTTAGATTGATGCAATCACTGACCTTTGAAACCAGGGAGAACCATGCTTCTGAGGAACATGCTTTAATGCAGAGAGCAGTTATGGTCAGGTGTGTGTGTTTGTGTGTGTATGTGTGTGTGTGTGTGAGAGAGAGAGAGAGAGAGAGAGAGAGAGAGAGAGAGAGAGAGAGAGAGAGAAAGAGAGAGAGAGAGAGAGACTGAGCAAAGAAAAAACGGGGTGGATATGTATAACCATACACTCATACCCAGGATGTTCAGTAAAATGCATATTAATGTAAATGCAAAAATAGAATTTGCATATATAAAAGCACAATTTACCTAAACCAGATTATCTACAGAAAGATATACTAAATAAAACCATCTAAAAATAAAATACTGAGATCAGTGGCTGGAAATATATTTCACATAAATTAGAGATATGTGCTATATGTGTGCATTTGTTTGTCCAATATGTGCAAAATCAGGCTGAGGTAGTTGTGAAACAAGATTTCTTTCGTGGAGTTCTCCTGTACTGCCTGTGAAAGGAAGCTCCTACATTGTAAACATAATAAGGATACTCAAAATAAGGATATAATGTATGCCAGTTTCCCCATCTGTTTTTATATATTCCAGTACTTCCAGCCTTATTCTTCCCTGGCTATGCTGTGCGGAATCCGAAAACACAACAATTCCAATGTGGTATTTTTCACAGCTATTTGCAGCTCCTACATTATTGATTTTTCTATGCGTTGATGCATTTAGATAAAATCAATGCCTTTAAAGGATAATAGACTCTCTGAAATGTTGGTCAAACGGTCAGAATAACTTTCAATGAGTGTCCTGGAGATAATCAGGGAAGGAAAGAGGCAGTCCTGTGTGCAAAAGAATGGACTAACAGGTGTGAACTACTGGTTCATTCGAAACCTTAAAGTCTACACCTATTCACTGCTCTAGTGCCTCTGCCTGCTAATAGTCCTCACCTGTAACTCATTTGCCTTGTTTACCTTCTGTACAGTAATGCATCAGTAACTCTTGTTTGTGCTTTTGCTTTCAAGATGACGCCTTAATCATTAATCATAATTAGTGCTATTTTTTGTTGTTTCCATTCTTTCTCTCTCTCTCTCTCTCTCTCTCTCTCTCTCTTTCTCTCTCTTTCTCTCTCTCTCTCTCTACACACACACACACACACACACACACGCCTGACCATAACTGCTCTCTGCATTACAGCATGTTCTTCAGGAGCATCTCTCTCTCTCTCTCTCTCTCTCTCTCTCTCTCTCTCTCTCTCTCGCTCTCTCTTTCTCTCTCTCCCTCTGTATCTTTTTTTTTGGTACAGGCAGTATGTTCTTTTTAATCACAAAAATGTACCTGTTTTTATAAACATGCTTTTGGATTGTTAGCTTCTTCTTTTTAGCTTTTTTTTATCACCTAATAAAGTCCCACATTTATCTTACTGTCTAACACCAAGCCACCCAAACAGAGTTT
>MU551577.1:5366836-5398104 GCA_024362625.1 Silurus asotus
AGTAGCCCGCAGGCCTTTTCTAAAAATAGCTGTTTCCTATTTTGTTAAATCATTGTTGATAATTATTATGAGAAATCTTAACACGATTGGTGTCTCCACAGGGATGAATATCATTAATTATTAATAATAACATCTAATAAAAAGTAAATTGAGCAAATGTTTTATTTCAGTTCAAACTGAAAACTGTGTGTATCAAACTGGTAGCCCTTCACATGAATCGGTACCCAAGAAGTAGCTCTCAGTTTCAAAATGGTTGGTGACCCCTGCTCTGGGAGTAAATGGATTGCTTTAAAAAAAGCCCTCTAGCATGTATCCAAGTAGCTTACCAAATGTTATTTTATTTTTAGTCCTCCTGGAGACACGGTAAAATCTTCACTAAAGACCAACTTACTCTTCTGATAAGGAAACTGTGTGAAGCAATTGACCTGGAAAAAAGAAATTGGAGACATAACAGGGTAGTGTGATCCAGCCTGACACGGAGGGAGAGTTATGGTTACCCAGTTATCTTCAGTTATCCTGACATTTTTTAATGAATTAATGCACCCGAGATACTTTGAACCATTTATTAGTACATTCATTTGGGGAACATCAGCCAGAAATTTCGGTTCCTGTTCTCTCTTGCATTATAGTAGCTATAAACAGTCAGATATCCTTATGTTGGAAGCTTTTCTAATTATAAAATGCTGATACCTGAGACTCCATTCATTGTGTTTATTATCAGCCTCAGTAATCATGTTTATCTGATTATTTAAAGCATAATTCTACTAAAGTTAAAGGCATTTATTAGACAAATGATTTTAAACACTATAGATAACAGTCAGATTTAGCTGTCAGCCATTAAAAACAATTTCTTTCTATTTCACAATTTCCAACAAAGGTCAATATTACATTAATCAGAAACCAACATAAAGATAGTAGACCCTACAACAGAATCCAGTGCAGCTATGTAACACTCTTCATTTACATCAGAGTATGGATGTGTGTGTTTTGGTTATCCTAATTGATCTTCATTGAGTGTATGCATGAAGGACATTGACACTGAGTGTTGTTTCAAGCATAAAAAAGTAGACTGTACAGCAGATGATGAGGTGAAATAGTCGGACAAAATGAGGGCTAAATCTCTGCTGGGTCTTTGTCTTTAGGCCGACATGGTAGACTCGCATCATTATGAGCAGGTACTCATACAACATTGTGGGTAATGAAAGAAAATGTAAGCGAAAATGAAATAAAATAATTTCGAACTCTGCATACCTGAGGGCCGATAATTATATCAAAGCTGCTTGAACATTTCAGCACAGTTAACAGTCTCAAATCTCCAATTTAACAAAGATCATTTTGTTTCAAAACCACATTCGGAGGATTGAAATCTGCTCTGAATGTTTTTGCTTCCCCCTCTTTTTTTCTCAAGGGAACCATGTTCCCAGATCAGGAGAGCTCTCTTAGTAAATCTTAAAAGTGTAGAGCATGTGAGATCTACTCAAAGATGAAATGCAATATTTCTCCATGTAGGGAGTCGACCTCCTACACATCCATAAAAATCTATAACATTCTGCAAGCGACTTAGTACATATAAAAATGGCTATTGTGTTGCTATTGACCACTAGAAGTGCTGTGCAGAATATATATTTTTTTGTTAAATAAGGAACCTGTTCTAAAATTTCTGCAAAAAGCAGCAGTCAAACTGAGCCTTGTTTGGCTTTCTATCTTTCTAACTTACTGTTCATCCATCATTCTTTTAAAAAATTTGAGGTTGTATCTAAAAAGGTTCAAAATAATAATAACTGGTGCTGTTCTAACCATGCGCGTTACCACGCCTGCGATTTCATCATGGACAGCAAGTTAAAACAAAGAGCAAAAGTAAAAATCAGCGTGAAATCTACCACAGACAGAGACGTTTGACATGGCATACGTTTGACATACGGTGACGCTGCTATGAATCGCCGGTGGTCCACAAGTTGCCGAAAATGTCGAAACCATTAGGCAACTTGTGCATGATGATTGTTGGAGAACAATCCACATTATCTCACCCACCCTACTCACCAGATTTGTCTCCTGTGGACTTCACGCTCTTCCTAAAGATTAAGATCCATGTCAAAGGTCAACGTTTTGAGATCATTCACCATTGTAGAGATCTGACACGATTTGCCAAAAGTGCATGAAACCCCCAAAAAGGAGATTTCTGGACACATTGCAGAAATAACAGAATGTCTGGGAGCACTGTATTACTGTGCAGGGGAAGTGTGCCATGTAACTTGATTTTCCGCCCAAAAGCAACACTTCTATAGTTACAGCAAAACATGCAATAGCACACATTTTGAATGGTTCAAATGTACATATTCGCAGTAGGAGTCTGGTCTCAGGGGAAAAAAAGCAGATGCTACATGGCATCGTCTATACCCCCCAAAGCATGGCGAGCAGTCTCAGTGGATAAGCCACGTCCACGTTTACCGGCGGGTTGTCGTTCACATTTTGAGGCTTGACGCGTCCTCTGAGATTATCTCCTTGTCAAATGTGCTGACATTCAGAATAAATGGTATCATTAGCACTACACAAATGGGGATGTGACATAAATGGCTTCTGATACGTTACGTTTTATAGCCACAACAGATTCATTTTATGCCTAAAAGGGGACCCGAGATGCCTGACAAACCATACCATTTAACATGATTTATCGAGTGATAAAATAAATGAGAATTTCAGTTGGAGATTGTCATAGAAAAATACCATGCTTTGGAGCCAAGGAGACATAGTTGCAATGCCAAGTGACATTTCCTTTGCTCTATGATTATCTCCAATGTGTTGAAGACAAAGTGAGTGCCGGAAGGCCTAAAAATCTATGAAGCAGAGCGGTAATGTAAATCAAGAGATATTTGTTGGAGCGCAGTGCTCAAGTGCTCCTTGCTTTTGTGTTCAAGAGGCTGGGAGTTTTCATTCGCAGCTGTGTAAATGGGGTTTCAATTGCACACTGTCTATAGAGCTGGCAGAAACCCCATTCCCCCCTAGAGAGCATACCACAGAGTGTGAATTGAGCCTGAGCTTCCAAGCAGGGATGCTGAACGGAGAAGTTTGCTGCTTCCAATTAGCTAAAACTTCCAAGGCCACATCAGATGTGAGGACACACAAATAGTAATTTCTCTATATAGCTATATAGTTATAAGTATGCTGAAAACGAGGCAATGATGCTTCATTGTCTTACTTTTTAACTGACACAAAACTCCTTATGGCTCATATGCTTTCTTCCCTCTCTCTCTCTCTCTCTCTCTCTCTCTCTCTCTCTCTCTCTCTCTCTCTCTCTCTCTTTCTCTCTCTCTCTCTCTCTCCATCTCACTTTCTCTCTTGCTCTGATTTCCCTCTCCCAGGCTTATAAACCCAACACCCCTTTAAACTCCCACTCAGAAACATGGATTAGTTCGTTCTCAGCCCTGAAATGTGTAGCCCTTGCCATCTGTGATTACCAATTAATCATGTGTAATCTCCTCCCAAAGCACAGAAACTGATGACCCCCTTATGCTCAATGCAATTATACCTCTAAACTCAAAGCACTACTGGGAGTTCTTATAAAGACCGGAGTCAATTATGCGTTTCATCTATTAGCATTAGCAAATTATGATGATGATGATGATGATGATGATGATGACAAACACACACACACACACACACACACACACACACACACACACACACACACACACACAATGAAACACAAGGAACAAACATTAAATATTTCACACAGGATCAAATCCTGGCATCGTGCTGCACCTTGCTGCCATTTATCATCCATTTATTCAACTTCAGTAAGCATTCAATCGTGTTCAGGGGTGCCCTGGAGCCAATCCTAGAAACATTCAGAGCAAGGCAGTAATACACCCAGGCTGAGACACCAGTCCATCTGACACCATGTGCAAACTCATTCACACACTTGTTCACACTTTGGGCAATTAGTAAGTACAGTGTTATATCAAGTGATAACATTAATGATTCATTGGCTTTAATTCAGATTGATTATTAACACCCAAAGAAAATCTGATTTCTATTCAGATCTGATTTTCAATAAGTACAATGCCGTGCGGGGACAAGTATGGTACAGTATAGCAGTGGATACTAAATGAATTATAAGCTACCATTAGTAACACTAGCATACTTTACATGTAGATGTTTACATGTTTTATCCACTTATTTCTTTTTGAGTAAAAATATTTGAATTTGAAGTGTAGTGACATTAAAGTTAAAGTCAACCCAAATAGAAATACTCCAGTAAAGAACTGATACACAAAAAAAGCTACTTAAGTCATTAATAATATCGTGTATATGTCAATTGGTTCCCCCTCCTTTTGTTTCATATTGATTTATCTGCCAATTCCTACCCACCAGTGAGATCGTATGAGATATTTTAAGGAAAGCTCGATCTACCCTGTTTAACATCCTTTCTATCTATTATAGTCAATTTTGCTACCTTGGCTCTTGACCAGATGGATAGAACATCTTTGGGACATAAACTAGCATAATAATTCAAATAATTGGGGCATTGAATCTCGATTCTGTTTATGCTTTCCTACGGGTTCACCGGTTTCCGAGAGGTTGGCAGCTGGTTTAAGCTCCATGCTTCAGGCTCCATGCTTCAGGCTCCATGCTCGCCACGACCCTTTGTAAGATAAGTGGAATAGAAAATAGATGGATGTACAGTGTACAGGTAAGTAAATGGGATTACATGGCATATAAGTTAAAGCATCTACCTGGTGTTGTAAGCTCATTACTGATTAGTATCATGCAGACTATTTAATTACCGTGATTATGAAATCTCTGTTACAACATTTTTGTAGGCTTTGCATGTGCACCGAGACTAACAAAGCCAAAAGGAAACTAATTCAATTTGGCATTTAGGAGCGTGCATTAGCTGGGCTGTTTAGGGTTTTTGAATAATACATTTACAGGAGTAAATTAACAGGTCATGAGATAATAGCATCTGTGATGTGAGAGGCGATGTGGCCGGATTTAAAAAGCTCCCCATTTCAGATCGAATCAATGTGCTTGAATGTTTCTTAGCAGAATCAACATGTATAATCAGAGCAGCTAATAGGCTGACAGTGCCCACACATTAAGGCTTTGTGTCAAAGCTGTTGTGTTGCCCTGCAGAAGAGTTCAGGAAGCATCTACTTTAATAATGTGCAATAGAGTAGGCATGAAAGTCAGGCAGTTTTAGTGCTATCTGCTTCTGGGTTGCCAGTGGGTTGTTTGAACGTTCTGCGCCACTCAAAATCCTCAAAAGACACTGCACATGAAAAGGAGCATGAAAAATATAAATTGATTTTTCTTTCTTTCTTTTTTTTCGAGTACTCTTTCCTCTTTCCCAGTTATTTGGTGTGAGCGCCTTCGTTTTGGCACTTCCATCCCCGCTGTGATAGATGAAAGTAGCCGTAAAAGTGTCACTCTGAGGTATAATTAAAAGTTTCCTATTTTTGAATCGTACCAGGCAATTACTTTTTAAATCATTTTCAGGTTGCACATGTTTATCCATAACCTTCATGATACATAAATGAGTAAAAAAATATATATTTATTTATCATGCCTTATTGCTTTTTGTTATTCATAAGGAAAAGGAACACCTCTGTTTAACTATGTGTTTTGTTTTGTGTTTAATTTGTTAAATGCTTTAGTAACTAGTGTCTATCATGAGGACATGTTAATGATAGATAGATAGATAGATAGATAGATAGATAGATAGATAGATAGATAGATAGATAGATAGATAGATAGACAGACAGACAGACAGACAGACAGACAGACAGACGCATGCATGCATGCATGCAGGGATGGACGGATGGACGGACAGACAGACAGACAGACAGACAGACAGACAGACAGATAGATAGATAGATAGACAGACAGACAGACAGACAGACAGACAGACAGACAGACAGACAGACAGACAGACAGGCAGGCAGACAGACAGACAGACAGACAGACAGACAGACAGACAGACAGACACATGCATGCATGCATGAATGCATGCATGCAGGGACAGACAGACAGACAGACAGACAGACAGACAGGCAGACAGACAGACAGATAGACAGATGGATAGATAGATAGATAGATAGATAGATAGATAGATAGATAGATAGATAGATAGACAGACAGACAGACAGACAGACAGACAGGCAGGCAGGCAGGCAGGCAGACAGACAGACAGACAGACAGACAGACACATGCATGCATGAATGCATGCATGCAGGGACGGACTGACAGATAGACAGACAGACAGACAGACAGACAGACAGACAGACAAGCAGACAGACAGACAGACAGACAGATAGATAGATAGATAGATAGATAGATAGATAGATAGATAGATAGATAGATAGATAGATCTATCTATCTATCTATCGATCGATCGATCGATCGATCGATCGATCGCTTTTTTAATCCTAAAGGGAAATTGTAATTTTCGCATATCCCAGCTTGTCAGGAAGCTGGGCTCAGGGCATGGGGTCTGCCATGGTACAGTGCCCCCTGGAGCAGATTGGGTTGAGTACCTTGTTCAAAAGCCAACAGTGGCAGCTTGGTGGTGTTGTGGGTTGAACTCCCAACCCTATGATCAGTAACCCAGAGCCTTAACCACTAAAACAGACTGCCTAAACCTAATGATTAACTTCTAAAATATTTAAGAGGGGCATTCAGACCGTAAAGCATGCAGACCGGGACTTTCTTGTTTAGAAAATAAAAGAACAAATTTCAAAGGGGTGAAAACTGCATTTATTTTTTGACCAACTCCTCTGCTACATTTATAAACTTATCCCAGCCTTTTACAAATGCTTTAAAAGATTCAGCATAGAAAGATTTGTCAGTACACTGGAACCATTTCATCCATGCTTCACTTTGTCACCAGTGCTGAAATAGTGACCTCTAAGAAACTTGTCGATTATCCAGGATTAGGCATTCCTCGAGCTGAATGTTCACAGAAATGACTGCTGTGTGTTTCTTCACTGACGGAGGTAAGGCTATCATTTAAAGGTTTACACAATTCAGATGTCTTACTGCGGCTGAGCGTCTCATCATCATACTGTGCTTGAAGCCTTCTGTAGATATCTGCATGTTTTACACTTTTGTTCACAAGAAACATCATCACATGCTGTTTCATGCATGAATTTAAACTGTTGTCTGCTATCTTGATTAACGGTATTTGGACTGGCCTTCAAAATGTGGGCCACCAAATCAGAGACT
The DNA here is from genome assembly GCA_024362625.1 of Silurus asotus. Taxonomy (NCBI): domain Eukaryota; kingdom Metazoa; phylum Chordata; class Actinopteri; order Siluriformes; family Siluridae; genus Silurus; species Silurus asotus. The sequence continues at coordinate 5,374,058 of MU551577.1, forward strand.
TTAGCTGGTTACTACTGCGGGTAGAAACGCCATGCCAGGATCAATTTTTATATCTTTAAAATTTAAAGTCCTGATTTGACTTGGCCACCACTCATACTTTCAATTTGTAATCTGTGTAAGTAGGTTGTATTTTCAATTGACCCATTAGTCAATACCTCTTTAAATATGATTTAAAATTAAATAAAACAATTAAGGAAGGAAGATGTCATCAGCTGTCCATGCAGAGTCGCAGAAGATCATAACACACTTCGAGGAAAGCTCTATCTACTCCATTTAACATACAGGTGCATCTCAATAAATTAAAAAAATGTCATGGATAAGTTCATTTATTTCAATAATCATGTATTAAATAAATGCACACAGACTGAATACTTTGTGTTCTAAGGGGTTATTTTCATTGCGATGATTTTGGCTTACATTTAACAAAAACCTACCAATCTCAAGACCAATAAAAAAATACACATTTTTAGTAAATTGTTGGCCTTCTGAAAAGTATGGTTTTAACTGTCGGAAAATGAGAAAACGAGAAAAAGTTTAACAATCCAATTTTCTATTAAATTGATGACCCATGAACAGTCCAAATATGCATTTAAATGTGTTTATGCAACGCGGCGGATTGTACCCAGTATATTGTGTAACTAAAATATACATTGTTCATAATGACTGATCTTATAGAGAAGGACTTTTCAAGCATGAGATGTTAAATAAATTTACACATGAATGCGGTCCTAAAGTATTTTGTAATGATTATATTTCAAGGTAAAGCGTAGAATGGCACCGCAATCATTGACTCACCCTTATCTGTCTTACTGCAGAGGCACTTCGTATCACCAGTGTCCAAGCATTCATTTTCACTCCTATCAGTTAGATTGTGTTTATGGCTCTTGTAGAAGGTTTTTTTTTCCTCTTATTTTTTTTTTTTCTGCAGCTCTTGTGTGCTTGACTGGATAATTATCTGCGTTTTTCAGTAGATGGGAAGCAGCATAGTATAAAAGTAGACAGCGTGGTATAGAAGTGGAATAACATTATGTAAAAACACTGATATGTACAACATAGCACGCACAATTAACATACCACTTTGTGAAGGTGATGCCAATGACAACAATCCAGACTGACCTTGAACTGCTGGAAGCAGAGACCAGAGATCTGCTCATGACATACTGGTTTTATCATAGATTGGTTGGTTCTTTTGTATTGCTTGCGTGCTTATTTTTTTTCATTTGTGATTTGTTGTTTTGGGGATGTGATGGTGTAACACAATAAATGAGCGATTGCACATGAGACACACACACACCTAAAGAGATCCCCTATGAAGCTTGCCTGATCTCAAAATCCCACTTTTATAGTGCAATAGGAAGCACAGATGTCAAAATGGAGCCTGAGCAACTTGAGACATTGTTTTTGGAATACTTTTCTCTCTTTCCAAATGGAAAGAAAATAAAAATGTGAAGAATTGCTTGGGAGGATGTTGGCAGTGAGGAATGCCTGCTGCTATTATTCTATGGATTGGTAGCAATGGTGTGTTTGTTTTGGTTTTTACTGACCTGTAAAATAAATTTAGCTCAGCTGTTTGTGGACTGAATTGTCCACAAACTGAAGACTAAACAATTCACCCTACTGATATGAACATCAACCTTTTGTGTTCGTTGCATTTGTCATTTAGTATATAATCTATAGGCACTGTTTAGTCTTTCAGCTTCTCTTTCATTTCACTTCATTCTTACATTTTATTTATTCGAGTTTTTATGTGTGTGATGCATTTGTCCCTAGTCAGTATTTTAGATTCAGTTTATATGGCTTTGGTTGGTATTTGAAAATACTGTATGCTGGTAAAAAAATGTTAACATTTCATGGAAAGATTATAAATCATGAGGTGTTGTGATGTGGCCAGCATGAAATAAAATTGCTGCTACAAACCTGAACTTTTCAGTAACAGCATGTTGCTAGATGTTTTATTCACGTTAAACTACAACAATTTTCCAACTGCAAATTGTTCATTGTTAATTAGTAATCAGTTATTGATTCTTTGTAAAAAAAAATTCTGTGAGACACATTATTTTCTGTTATATTATACATTTGAAGAGCTGTTAACAAAGGTGGAAAACTTTCTATTTAAAAAACTTTCCAAAAGGTCTGTTACTTTCAATATACAGTGCAGTTTTATTTACAGACCATGGATTACCCAGTCATTCCACAGATTACCCATCCTTTCCATAGATTACCAATCCTTTCCAAAGACTACCCAACCTTTCCACAGATTACCCATCCCTTCCATAGACCACCCATCTTTTCCAAAGTCTACCCATCAGTTCCATTGATTACTCAAACTTTTTATGATCTCTGCAGCCTTTGCGTGGCTACCCAGCCTATCCATTGACAAAACCAGACTTTTCATGAACTTTCCATCTCTTCTATGGAATACCCAGGCTTTCCAAGGTTTGCCCAGAAATTTTATGGACCCAAACTTTCCATGGATTACTCATCCTGCCCATAGATTATCTAGCCCTTCCATTGATTACCCAGCTATTCTATGGATTACCCAGCCACTGTCTTCATCACATGACTTGCTGATCACACAGACACACACACACACACACACACACACACACACACCTGTTTCCAGCCCCTATCCACATTTTATAACTCTCTAAACCCTTAAATCATCTCCACTACATTTTCTTACTTAAATAACACAATCATTCATAAACAACAACAACAACAATAATTATAATAAAACAATTCTCAACCTCACAGTTATACTGCTCCTGTAGAGTTGCTCAATAAAATCTGCGATGCATTATACAAGTTTATTGCCTAATCCTTTGTACTGAATCATTGACACTTTGCACTCCTTCGCCTTGGAGTGAATTACATTCTCTTGTATCTGGATGTTTTGTTCGTGTTATATACTGCCGAATAGTCAGAGCAAGCTTCTGTAAAAATGTTATAAAGCTCACTAAAGTTTATCCGTGGCTTTATAGGGCATGTAACAATAAAAGATTGAAAAAGGGACCCCAAGCCAATAACGCATTTGATATCCACAGTCCATTGTAATTGTGCTGGATATTGTTACAGTTTAGGAGGTTCTTCATTTAGAGGTATCTAATCTATCTCGATGTTAAGAGTTATTTTGGTGCTGTTCTTTGATAGTTTTTCTTATAAAAAAAAAAAAAAAAGTATGCTGTTCATTTGATTGCACTAGTAGTTTCACAGCATAGCAAGATAGGAGATTATGAGGTACAGAATGTAACTATGAAATCTCACTCTCTTTCATTCTCTCTTTATTTCTTTATTCTCTCTTTTTTAGAAATCTACCTATGCTTATTTTACCGTATGAACATTAAACAGCGTATCTTAGGCGAAATTTTAATGATTGCGTCTGAAAAATTACCTGGTAATACAGGAAAAAAGTCATCTCTGTTTGCAAGTAAATGATCTATTTGAAATACAAATGCACCTCAACAATTCAACATCTTTTAAGAACTGAAAGTTCTTTCCATGACATTTTTATAAGGCTGAAAAAATACTTAAAGAAATGCTGAAGAAACTAAATGCTTTTAAAAAAAGTCTCTGTCACTAATACAAGAAAAGATATTTCAGCTTTTGTCACATTTCCTTTGTCTGTTATTTGCTCCTGTGAAGATTTGAACACAAAACAGCACAAAAGATTCTCATATGGATTTTGCTGTGTTTCTTATAGTTACAGTGAATGAAATATAAAGTATATTTGGGGGATTCAAATAAACCAATCATTGTAACAAGAGATCAGATGACAAGATATATTTTGGAGATATTTACATTTAATCAAGTTTACAAATTTTACACCCGCTAAACCTATGATTCATGTTTTTCTTTTGTTTTTTTAACTTACTGTTTCCAATTTTTTCCCAATTCGCTTTTATAATAATCGCCATTCTTCCTGAAAGTTGTAATTAATCCAGTTTATCCCAAATATTTTGTATGGTTGAGGTCAGAGCTTTATAACAGGCCACCTTAAAGATCTTCCACTCCAACAGTGTAAACCATATCTTTTTTTGTGCCTGGGTCATTGTCATGCTGGATCAGGTTTTGGTCTCTTAGTTAAAGTGAAGGGACAATTTCATGTTACTGCAATCTATGACATTCTATGAAATGTTGTGCCTCCAACTTTGGGGAAGAGTATGGGGAAGAACCACTATTGCAGTATTTTGCACGATTAAAAAAAATAACTGAATATATCACAAGGATTTCTGAAATAAATAACAAAACAAGCTGAATATTATATTCACCATCAAAAACTAAGTGGCTTCTGCTGTTGTGTTGAGCTCTTAAAAATGTTCCTTTCACAGCTGAAGTATGAAAACTATAAACAATGTAGAACAGAACTCTGGGTTAGCTTCTAGCTTCTAGCTTCTAGCTTCTAGTGTTGAATTCCTGGAGGAGCTTCGACAGATTGGGGTTGCTGTTTATCGCAGTAGATACGAGCTTCGAACCAGAAAGACACAGCTTCCATTTGACTAAAAAGTTTTTGTCCTTATGCTCAACTAAAGTGAAATAATGAGCATATTTCCAATTTGTGAAACTCGTCTTGCTCTCGCCTCGACTCGCCGTTACTGCCGCACGGACCTGAATAAACGGAGACACGCCCACAGTGCGTCTTCTTCATGTTTACAGTGGGTAATCCACCAATCCTACAATGCGTCTCTGCTGTAAACAGGTTAGACTGTAGTCTACACTTCAGCCAAAATAATCCATTTAGAAAAGTAACGGGTAACACACCATACGGTAACGGTAACAAAGTTACTTTAATTTTAAAAGTAATGCGTTACAGTATTAGTTACTGTAAAAAGTAAAAAGTACTAGTAATGCGTTACTGCCCAACACTGTATATACATATATTTCACAGAATTTCCAAACTGTGTTTTTTCATAATTATTATTATTCATAAATAGTCTGACTGTTGCTTTGCTTGTATAGGATTACAATGAAGTTTTTAATCCTATACCAGCAAAGTTGTTGGTGGTATATGGAAGGAGGTACCTTAGTGATCAAGGCATTGAATCAAGGCTCTTAACCTGGGGGTCTTGGTTCCCTAGCCTGCTCCGATAAATTGTGAGTCACTCTGGATAAGGATTTCTGCCAAATATCGTAAGTTTAGAATCTGCAACAGGTTTAAAAAGTAAACAGTAATAAACATAATTTTATATATCATCTTCTTTCTAAAATAATAGCTAATTTATAAGAGCTTCTATGGGGAAATTTTTTTCTTCACCCTTTGTGCACACTCGTGATAGCACAGGCGTATGCAAGTACTTGGGTAAAAACTTTTTATTATAATACCATGAAGGCAAAACTAGAATGAGAAACGAGGAACAAACAAGAACAAGAAGAATGAACCATAAAAAAAATCAAGGAAACGGCTCAGTAAATGACAGGAACTGAACATTTTATTTTGCAGAAAAACAATTGAAACAAAGTAGTGAGTATATATAAGCACATAAAATACACAGGCTGTCAATGAGACAACAAGTCAACACAAGGACCAATGAACAGACAGAGGTGGAGAGGTGATCCGTAAGAAATATTCTGAAAACAGACACACAAATATGCAAAAAACACATAAAAACGCTATGCAAAAGAAAGTATCCTCTCATTAAACCTGTTCTCTTGTGAAACTTGCGTTCTGATAAGAGATTTGAAATCACCATGGTTTACTATAGCACAAGCTTATTTTTTTTCTTTCTGATTGAGTCCAAGCTCAAAAGAAAATAATGGAAAAGTTTAGTGAGGGGAACGCAGAAGGCATTGTGAGTGAACACAGGGGGAATGCGAAAGTCTAGCAATCCAACAAAAAAGCATTAAAATATTATTTTAATCTCATCTCATATTTCTTTCCATTTCCATGTCCCATTAGGGGCTTTGTACTAATGCACACAATTCACAACTACTGTTGTTAAGGAACCTGCATGAAGGCAAGATATTCTAATTGGGAAGGTCAAAGATGTATACAATTGATAGAAGAATCTCTAGTGCAAGGATGGTCAGATTTCTCCATAAGGTCAGACCCCAAGAACTGCCGTTTTTAATCTGAGGAGAGAAAGCTACTTGTGCTCTCTTCCCCATCCTTGAGCCCCCCCTCTTTCCCCCCTGGCAATATGTCAAAGTCATGGAAAGGTGACTTAGAAGTTCCTGGAATTCAAGCTACTATACTTGCATTCTGTGATCATTTCATTTTAGGAATTTTTATTAAGATTTTGAACTTCATGTTTGGTATCATTTTAAAGGTCTCACCATGACTGGAAATATGATCTCAGTCCCATATCAGTAGAGCAGACCAGAAATAAAGATCTCAGGCTTGGGGAAAATTGTGGGAATACTTTGGGATGCATTCTGTAGTCAGAACCTCCCACAGAGTCTATCTGTGTCTCTATTGCCAGGTACAGTGACTCTTTAACAATTCTGTTGTAAATTGCCAAACTATTATTACCAACTATAAAGTTTTATACTGATCACGTTGTGCTACTTTCTTCTATTATTTGTTCTAGATTTGACATTTGTTTTATTGCCTGGCAAATAAATGTAAAATTCTTGATTAACTCTGAAATTTCCTGAAATCATTTATATCTAGCTAATTATGTAGTCTGGTGTTACCACAAATCTATGACCAGTATAGTACATACAGAAGGCTCATAAACAGATGGAGCATAGAGCACAACATCTGGGACCTTCAGATTTCTAATTATCACTGACTTAGCAAGTTATGATGAAGTCAATTATCCTTTATGCATAAGCAAGCATTGAGTGGCCGACTTAAAGAACATTCGTCAATGGTTATATAGTATAGTTAGTCGAACACAAGGCTCTAAGCGACTCCGGGTCAATAATAAATAATAAATTAAAAAGATGAAATGCTTAAAACAATCTTTTAAAATTAAACAAGTAATACAACCAATTAGATTATCAACTTTAATTAGATATATTCAAGTAGATTTATGTAACAAATTGGAATCCATTTTAACACGCAGCATACCTTCACCCACACCAGTGGATCCCATCGTTGGGCCAATGCGTGGGTTATCTTACATTAGTGTCATTATTTGGTCAAAGTCTTTGAGTAACATAGCAATCTGTGTGGGTTTATTTATTTATTTATTTATTTATTTATTTATTTATTTATTTATTTATTTATTTATTAATGTATTGTTTGATTTATTCTTTTTATTAAAATACATAATAAAAGTAAAAGTGTAAAGATAATGGAACAGTGTTGTGTTATGTGAGGGGAGGTGGTAGCTCAGTGGTTAAGGCATTGGGCTTTAGATCAGAAGATCACAGGTTCAAATCCCACCACCATCAAGCTGCCACTGCTGGGTCCTTGAGCAAAGCCCTAAAACCCTCCCCTGCTCAGTTGTAAGTCACTCATGATAAGGGCGTCTGCCAAATGCCGCAAATGTAAATGTAAACATGAGGAATGCTACCCAGTATCCACTGGACTTCCATGTTGCTAATCACTTATGACTGTTTCTTTTCACGTTGATTAGCCTAACCTTGCACACAGGCCATGTCTCTGTCCATGTCCACACTAAATCATTCCAATATGAAAACGCATATTTTTCTCTTCGTTGTTGGCCTTCAATCGCTGGCGTTTTCAATCAACGAAAACATCGCTTTTTGAAAATGCTCTCCAAAGTGAATACATTTAAAAGCGCCGTTTCCTGTTTAGCAGCGTGGACTGTAAAAAAATGGAGGCTTTCAAAATGATTTTTAGTCATTGTGTGACTAAAGAGCCGGAAAGTAAATAAACGCGACGCGGAAATGGTGCAGGTCGAGATGTAAGCGATTTTAGACGTTTCTGTGTGGATGAGCAACTTTTGGGAAATTGTCGAAAACGATCAAAATGCCGTTTTCATACGTATCTGGATTATTGTAGACGTAGCCTTCATCTCGTGTTTTTCCTTCCATCGTTCTTGTCATTGTTTTGCTCACGCTCAGGTCTTGATATCCTTGTCTATATATATTTGCATTTCTGTATTTCATCCACACAAACAATTGTTTGTTGTTCAGGCTATACTCAGCATAAACAATTAAAATATTTATAACTACACATTGTCCATCGATACTTAGAATCCAAATGGTCTATTTGTAAAATGAACACTTCTAAATAACATCTAAACATTTATTCAACAAATTATTACTCCGTATATAGTGCATTATTTAACTGTCTGGTTTGATATTCTGTTACATTCTGTCTGTACTTTCTCCTGCACTGGAAGCTCCTGATATAAATTCCTTGTGTGTGTAAACATACCTGGTAATAAAGCTATTTCTGATTCTGATTATTTACCTATGACATAAGTGATAAAAGCGGTTAATTACTTTCCTGAATAAGTAACTATTTATAATAATAATAATAATAATAATAATAATAATAATAATAACTGGAACTATTTGAACTGTGCTTAATAGCTTGTGGATTCAATTGCGGCCATGAACAGTTTTTTTTTTTTTTTTTTTATTAAAGTTTTCCTCATTGAACAGTTAATAACCTCAACAATGATGAAATTACTGTATAATTTCTATTCTTTTTTTGTCCCGGCTGCTTCTCTTAGAGGATGCTACAGCGGATCATCCGTCTCCATACTACCCTGTCCTCTTCATCTGCCTCTTTCAAACCAACCCCCAGCTTGTCTTCTCTCATCACATCCATAAACGTCCTACTTGGCCTTTTGCTTTTTCTCCTTCAAGGCATATCCATCTTCAACATTATTCTACCGATATACCCCAGATATACCCCATGTTCCTAATCTGCACATGAATAAACATTTTCAGTAATGACTTTCTCACCTTGTCTCCAAAATGTCCTACCTGCATGGTTTTTCTTATAAACTCATTTCTAATCCTGTCCCTTCTATTTACTCCTGATAAAAATCTTAAACTCTGCGACCTCCAGCGCTGCTTCTTAATTGCTGTATAATTTCTATAATTTGGGGTATTTGGTGTTACCCAGATGAGGACGGGTTTCCCTTTTGTGCCTGGTTTCTCTTAAAGTTTCTCCCTCATACCATCTCAGGGAGGTTTTTCTGGCCACTTTTTCCAAATTTGCTTAGATATAAACAGAATAAAACATAAATAGATGATAAAACTAACCTTTCTTCACAGTGGGTTGCATCAAACCACGCTTCATTGTTAATTATTTTCCTTTAACAGAATACCTTATACTTTTTTTTATATCTTACATAAAAGTTACTAATAAATAGAAATATACTGATGTTATTAAAATGGTAATTTCTTTTTTATTATTCATTGCTTGCGTGACCTCTCCCACTCACTCTCTCTCTCACACACACGTTTATATGAGATGCAGAATCGCCGAAGGATTAGCAAAGAAATAGTTTACTTATTATATTTTCTTTACTATTTAAAACTCATCAACTCTGAGCTTCTTTCTCAGTCCCGTATTAAATGACAAAGATGTTGGCTGGGCCACATCATCTAAGAGAAAAAAGGGATACAAAATTGACACAGCTCTTCTAGGTCTAGTGCAGATCTACTGTATGACTCCAGGCGCCCAAATTGATGGGTCACAGTTGTCCATTCATCACTTGCCCTCTGTGTTCACTATGGAGAAGCCATTGGGATCGACCGATGTTCAGGTCAGCACTTCTTGCAGGGCTGGACGGCGCTATCCATCAAGCCACAGCTTCTCGGTTCTCCACGAATTATGACCTTCCAGCACATTGTTTCAGTCCAACGGGGAATCAGTATCTATCGAAGACTGGAGCATACCTTGGTGATATGTTCATAAAAGGAGCAAATGGCTTGTCTTTCTTTCTGACCCTGTGTAGGAGTTATTAGCTGTACAGCTGGCAAGAGAAAGAGAAAAACAGCTTCTGTTCTGCAACTGGGGATTACTAGGAAATTGGATGGAGGTTAATTGAAAAACAAGTGCATAGTTGTGATATAGGCAGAATAACTTGAAACAGCAATCCAGCCTTATTTCCATAACATGTTTAATGAGGTGTGTTGGATGGTATTTAATTGTTATTATTATAATTATTATTATTATCATCATTTTATAATTATTATTCTTTTATTATCTATCTATCTATCTCTCTATCTATCTATCTATCTATCTCTCTCTCTCTCTCTCTCTCTCTCTCTCTCTCTCTCTCTCACTCTCTCGGTCTCTCTCTCTATCTCTCTCTTCACTTGAACTTGGAAACCCAAACCTCTCCCAGCATGGCAATACTCCTGTGCACAGATCAAGCTTCATGAAGTGATTTACATGTTTTACATGTAAATATTTTTATAGAGGAATGTACATGTTTAGAGAGCAAGATCTTGAGCGGTCTGCTATAGAGCTCTGATCTCAACCCGACTGAAAACCTTTGGAATGAATTGGAACGCTGACTGCACTCCAGGAATACTCACCTTACACTCAAAAAATTAAATAAAAAATCGTCCCAGAAGAGTGTAGGGAATTATAAACAAAAATTGGGACTAAATGTGGAATCCGATGCATAAAAAGCACATACCATCCTTATGTGTGCATAGATAAAGTATGTAAATAGATAGATAGATAGATAGATAGATAGATAGATAGATAGATAGATAGATAGATAGATAGATAGATAGATAGATAGATTATTAGTGTTAGGTATTATTAGATAAGGTATGCTTTTGTGTGGAACATCCGAGGTAAAATCTGAGTTTCCTCAGGAATGTATTAGGTGGTGGACTGCAAGGTTAGCAGTAAGTTAGCATATTTTATTATTAGTAGTAAACTTGAAAACATATAGAACAATGATAGGGGTATAAAAAAAACCCCTAGAATTAGTTTAGTGTCATTGTGGCTCCTCACTCCGTAAATACCAGAAATAAGATTTGTTTAGAACATGCATGAAAACTCTTACCAGGAAGTGGCTATCGGCTAACGCTAGCAATACTGATTTTTCAGCGTTTTATATCAAGCTTTAAGAATTTCACTTAAAAGGAGAAAATCCTGACAATCTCACATATCTAGGGAGTGAATGAATGAAGGACTGAAGAAATTAAGAAATTTGTTAAAGTACTCTGAAATAAGTAGAACAGTAAAGTAGATCAAATTTAAAGTCAATTCAATCTTACATTTAAAACACACACACACACACACACACACACACACACACACACACACACACACACACACACACACACACACACATAACATATTCATCTGTATGGGGTCAGGAATACTTCCAGAAAACATTGTCAGTGAACACAATCCACCGTGCCATTCTAAACATGATCCAGAAGCACAGGTGTTTTCTCTGGGCCAAGGCTCATTTAAAATGGACTGTGGCAAAGTGGAAACTGTTCTCAGGTCAGACAAATCAAAATTTAAAGTTCTTTTTGGAAAACTGGGATGCCATGTCATCCAGACTGAAGAAGATAAGGACAACCCAAGTTGTTATCAGCGCTTAGTTTAGAAACCTGCATCTCTAATGGTATGGAGTTGCATGAGTGTGTGTGGCATGGGCAGCTTACACATCTGGAAAGGCACCATCAATGCTGAAAGGTATATCCAAGTCCTAGAACAACATATGCTCCCATTCAGACGTCGTCTCTTTCAGGGAAGACCTTGCATTTTCTAACATGACAATGCCAGACCACATACTGCATCAATTACAACATCATGGCTGCGTAGAAGAAGGATCCGGAAATGGCCAGCCCCATAGAAATAATTTGGCGCATCATAAAGAGGAAGATGCGACAAAGAAGACCTAAGACAGTTGAGCAACAACATTCCTATTCCTAAACTTGTCTCCTCAGTCCCCAGACATTTGCAGACTGTTATAAAAAGAAGAGGGGACGCCACACAGTGGTGAACATGGCCTTGTCCCAACTTTTTTTTTAAATGTGTTGATGCCATGAAATTTCAAATCAACGTATTTTTCCTTTAAAATGCTAAATTTTCTCAGTTTAAACATTTGATGTCATCTATGTTGTATTCTGAACAAAATAATGAAATTTGAAACTTCTGTTTTTATTCACAATTTGTACAGTGTCCCAACTTTTTTGGAAGCAGGTTTGTAATTAAGCAGGCATTTTTTTATTGTTTAAAAAATGTAAACTGTTCAAGTCTTGATCACAAATGTAAATAATAAGGCTGCATTAACAACAGACAATTTTATGTTTTGCATATCTTCCCCCTAATCCAAACGAAATTGAACCGAGCCGTGACTTAAAAACCGGGGTTCTAACCGAAGTGTGAATTTTGTGTAATATTAAACACCTAATATTGTGTATACATACAAATAGAACTCTCTAAAAATATTTTTATAATAATAATAATAATAATAATAATAATAATAATAATAATAATAATAATAATAATAATAACAAAAATTTACTTTACAAAGAACAACCATGGATCATATTCTTTCATAATTTTTTTTTTATCATGTCTTTTTATCATTTTTATTCATTACCATGCACTTTCATAATCACAATTATGGCTTTGTTTCTGTATATTGGTATGCACTTTGTTTATTTTATCTGCTTATGTGATGCTTTATAATGAGGAGTAAACCATGATTTCACTCCCATCCATCTCCCCAGTGCTTAGAGGTTTGGGAATTGCATCTTTGGCACTGGTTTATCACTGCTGTGTGTAATGAGTACTTCACTGTTACACAATTTTGCCAACTTATTTTTTTTCCCCACCGTGTTGCTGTAATCTAACAAAACTCTGCAGAAGAGCCTTGGCTGTAAGCTGCTTAGGACAGAAGGAGCTTTGCTGAATGTTAGAGATGCTCATTCCACCTCCTAGTGGCGCATTGCGCACAGAGCAGCTCATGGACAAACATTAAACTCATTCCATCCGAGCCCCTTTAATCCACCAAATAAATGAATGAATAAACAAATGGAAAAAATGAACAAAATGATTGATTTTGCCACACGGTAATAAATATACACCATGGTTTTGTTTGCTTAACGCATATAAATCATATAATATATACATCAACATATGATATACTTATAAACAATAAAGGATATTCTAGATTTTTTTAGAACCTTTAGAATTGGGCATTCTAATAATTATCCCATTGGCTATCAATTTAGTGAGAAATTTGCAGCACCGTAGGCTGTGTGTGTGTGTGTGTGTGCGTGTGTGTGTGTGTGTGTGTGTGTGTGTGAGAGAGAGAGAGAGAGAGAGAGAGAGAGAGAGAGAGAGAGCTTGGTGACGTCTAAAATTCCAATGCTTCGATGTGGGAGGACGCAGAGACGAAAATTCAACCACACACACACACACGCGCGCTCACACACACTCTCACGAACACACACACACACACACACACACACACACACACACACACCCTCTGCTATTCTCAGTAGGAGTGGAGAAGCAAAGACAGACACCGTTCCAAGCTCTCCTCACTCCGGACCTTATTGCATCCTATGTGCTTTTCTTTCCTTCTCTCACAGGCAAGTTTATCTTCTCCAGTATCTTCTGTAGCAAAGTTACTTTTCTAATATTACCTTTTTTTTTTTTTTTTACTTACATAAAACAGCATGCAGTTTCCTCCGACGGAGGTGGAAGCCGAGTGCGCAATCGGCGGGACTCTGTGAGCTCGGCAATGCCTCGGATATGCTGGAGATTACACTACGAGGAATGGCCAAGTCCTAGATCCCGGATTTTGGTTGAGTTTACACGGCAGAAATGATGATTTGAAGTGATCAGAGAGGGAGAGCACAGCCGGTGCACGGTGATGGATGCGCCGCCTGTTGGGATTTAAGCAGGGCGGATGGAGAGCCGTGCGCCCCAGCGCGCCTCTCTCACCGTCTGACTGCTTCACTCATCGGCTTCTTTTGCATGCCTTCAGACGGATCTGCATTTAGTTTCAGGTTAATGCCAGGAATTTGGGCGTTAATGCTGTAAAAAAAAAAAAAAAAAAAAAAAGAAAAAAAAAAAAAAAAAAAAGGAAAAGAAAAGAAATAAAAAATGTTGAACAACGTTTTGCTGCTGAGCGTTTTGACAGTAACTGGCTTCTCCTCGCGGACGGAGAGCCGCAAAACTTCGAAGGACATCTGCAAGAGCCGCTGTCCATGCGAGGAGAAGGAGAACGCGTTAAACATCAACTGTGAGAACAAAGGATTTACAAGCCTGAGTGCGTTCCAGCCGCCGCAGAACAAAATCAGCCAGCTTTTCCTCAACGGGAACTTTCTCACCAGACTGAACGCCAACGAGTTCGTCAATTACGGTAATGTCACGTCTCTCCATTTGGGCAATAACGGGCTGCAGGAGATTCGAACGGGGGCATTCAATGGCCTGAAAAACCTCAAACGCCTCCATCTGAACAATAACAATTTGGAGATTATCAGAGAAGACACGTTTTCCGGTTTAGAAAGTTTAGAGTATTTGCAGGCTGATTACAATTATATAAGTGCCATCGAGGCTGGTGCGTTCAATAAGCTGAACAAGCTCAAAGTTCTCATACTTAATGATAACCTTTTGCTCTCTCTGCCCAACAACATATTTCGATTCGTAATGCTGACCCATTTGGATCTGAGGGGAAACCGCCTGAAGACGCTACCGTTTGCTGGCGTTTTGGAGCACATAGGTGGCATTATGGAGATACAGCTCGAGGAGAACCCGTGGAACTGTACGTGTGATCTCGTGCCACTCAAGGCCTGGCTGGATACCATTGCGGTCTTTGTGGGAGACGTGGTTTGTGAGACGCCGTTTCGTTTGCATGGCAAAGATGTTACACAGCTCATAAAGCAGGACCTCTGCCCCAGGCGCAGTACTGGTGACTCGACTCCCCGTGCCATGCAACCACCCCCTTCGGATCCCCAGCATCGGGTCCCAGTACCTACGTTACGCTCACATTCTGCGCCAACTAGGGCACCCAAGGCATCCCGCCCTCCCAGGATGAGGAGCCGCCCCACTCCACGTGTTACTTCTGGCAGGGACAAGCATGTATACGGTCCAATTATGGTTTACCAGACAAGGTCCCCTGTACCTATGACATGCCCAGGTATCTGCGTGTGCACATCTCAAAGCCCGGACAGTGGTCTGAACGTTAACTGTCAAGAGAGGAAGCTTCACAACATTTCTGATCTGCAACCCAAACCGTCATATCCAAAGAAGCTACACTTAACTGGAAACCATTTGCAGATCATTTACAGGGCTGATCTGACAGAATATAGTACCCTGGAACTTCTTCACCTGGGGAATAACAGAATCGCAATTATTCAGGATGGGGCTTTTGAGAATCTAACCAGTTTGCGCAGACTTTACCTCAACGGCAACTATATTGAAAGTTTATCGCAGGCGTTGTTCACTGGACTACAGAGCTTGCAGTACCTCTATCTTGAATATAACATTATTAAGGACATTTTTCCCAACACGTTTAACTCGCTGCACAACCTGCAGCTTCTCTTTCTCAACAACAACCTTCTGAGGTCCCTCCCTGACAATGTGTTCGGGGGCACCATGCTAACAAGACTCAATCTCAGGAACAATCACTTCTCGCATCTCCCAGTGAATGGAGTGCTTGATCAGCTTTCAGCATTTGTCCAGATCGATCTCCAGGAGAACCCGTGGGAGTGCACATGTGGAATTGTGCCACTCAAAAACTGGATGGAGCTGTCCAGCACTAGCGTGGTTGTCAACGAAATCACATGTGACTCTCCATCAAAGCATGCAGGTCGCCTCCTGCGATCCCTCCGCAATGATGCTATTTGCGTCGAAAATGACGAGACTCCGGCGCCTGCCACCAAGGCGCCAACTACTATCAGCCCTACTACTGAAGTTACTCCGTCCCCAACAGTGGCCCCTACAGAGGAAGCGCAACCTGAAACGCACCCGGAAGTACCCTTGTCTGTACTGATCTTGGGCCTTCTTGTTGTGTTCATTCTGTCAGTGTGTTTTGGGGCTGGTATCTTTGTCTTTGTGCTCAAGAGGCGCAAGGCAGTGGAGAGTGTCCCAGCTACGGCAGCTGCCAATAGCCTAGATCTGAGCTCGTTCCAAGCGCATTATGGCCACTATGACACAGAGCAAAGCACAGGTAAAAGAGAGGGTCATGTCTACAACTACATCCCTGCCGCTGTTGGCCAGATGTGCCCAAACCCGATCTATGTGCAGAAGGAGAACGAGCATGTGGCTTACTATCGCAACTTGAAAGACCTTGGTTTCGGAGCACCCGAGCCTAAGCGAGAGGAGTTTGGTCGTAGTCCCACTTACACAATAAGCACTTTGGAACATGTGGAGGAGAATCCCCAACAAGGCAGCTGTGAACCTGAGCTGCTGTACCAGAACGTTGCGGAGAGGGTAAGAGAGTTGCCCTCCGCTGCTCCCTTCGGCTACAGCTTTTGCACTCTGCCCAAAAGGCCATTAGCGCCACCATACGAGGCCGCAGTGCGGCCCAACAGGGACCGACTAAACAAAACTGTCTTGTATGGGACGCCGAGAAAGCACGCTGAACAGCTGCTTCCTGCGAAGCTGAAAACGGAGCCGGACTACCTTGAGGTTCTGGAGAAACACACTGCAATGAGTCAGCTGTAAAAGCTATACCACACACTCTTTATTATCTGTTTATTGTAACGAAAAAAAAAATAATTGCTATCAAAACGTGTCATCTGCATTCTCGTCCACACAAGATTCGAACAGCGGACAATGCAATCGAAAGCCTTGTCATCCTTATCTTTCTGAAGCTGTACAAATTAGTAAGGGAAAAAAAGTATCTACAATTTAAAGATGATATATTATTTTCTCTAAGGTTTAAATTATTTCCTCTACTTGAATCATAAAGACTGTAGCAGTTATGGCAAGAGTATGTATAATAATAATGCTTAATGCTATTTTATAATGAAGTATATATATTTTTTTTCTCAGAGGAGGACAATGTTCTTTGCAGAAGCAGGTTCTTGAATCATGCAGTGACATTGCTGGTGTTGGTATTATGGTGGGAAGTCGGATATACAATAACTGTTCACATCCACTTCAATCCTTTTATTCCAGAAGTGCCTTTGCACTTAAAGAATTTTATCTTTGCTTTCTGTGAATTGAATTTTTTATAAGTGCTGTATTTTAAAAAAAAAGAAAGAGGAAATCTGTAAATAGAATTATTTGTCCATTGCATTAAACGGAAAAAAGAGAAAATATACTCAACTGGTAGAAATGTTGGAATTCAATACGTTTAGCTTTTAATATACTTTGTGTGGGTTGGCAGTGGCTTTATGGCCTAATTTCTCTCTGTGTGTGTGTGTGTGTGTGTGTGTGTGTGTGTGTGTGTGTGTGTGTTTGAGGGTGCATTTTTTCCAGAAACTATCTTTGTTAGCGTTTTATACATGATACAGACAAAAATAGAGCGTTTTTTTATGTTTTCATTCCTTGTCCTGCAGGTGTCTTTGCTACATGTCTGTGTTTCCAACACTAAAGTCTCTGCTTTTAAAATGATGAAATGCTTGTCAGTGAGCAAATTTACATCAAGTGGGTAAGACCAAAGTTACGTCAGGTAGGTAAGACCAGAAAAGAACATTGTGATGTGGATTAAAAAAAAAAAACTGTTTACCCAGCACATTCCATGCATTATCAGGCATCTGCGTTGCTCATACTTTCAAAGAATAGTGCTCCTGCATCTAAATGCAGCAGAATGCTGGTGAATGCAGTTAAATGCAGCATGCTTAGTGGTTCTATACACCTTTCAACAAAATTACATTAGCATTCTTGTTGTTTAGCTGGAGCGGAACGTTGCGTGGCTCTCTACAGAGGTGAATTTCAATCTTTTGAATCATACTCGTTGCTGTCCAAGGTGCTAATGAGTGCTCGTCTTTGTTTGGGCCTTGTCCCGGTTACAACTCTTGCATACCAAGACATGGATTAGCATTTTAATTTCATTCTCAGTTGCTTTCATGCTATAAAACGTGTATAGAAAGTTTTTTTTTTTTAAGACAAATGTTTATTTAGCAAATTGGTTGAAATTGGAGTCATTTATTTCCGCTGTTGTCCACTCATCCATTGCTTGCAGTTGTGGTTCAAATATCTATTCTCTTATCATCTCCTGAAAGATCCACTTTTGATCCGGTTGAATATGTTTACAGAGAATATAAAGTGTTCGCGTGCAGACTGAAGTAAATGTTTACCCCTGAAGAAACAAGGGGATTTGAGCCCGCCACACTTGGTAGTGTACAAGCGGGTTAGAGATTTTTTTTTTTTCATCCTGTTTCAAATAGAGTGATTTTCTTTGCCTGGTACAATAGGCCTCTGTGTAGCTGTTTCCTGATGTGGCAGAGAATGGAGATACTGTGCAAGGATCGCATACAAATGAAGCAGGGGGGGGGGGAACTAGCAGAGCACTTCTCTTCTTAACGTATTGCGGCTGCTCAAAATGGAGACGTCATGCCCTGAGATTGAAATAAATCACAGCCTTTAATTGGTTTATACAGAACGAGTGGGAGTGGTGTTGTGTCATCGATGCAAATTCATCGACTTTCAATTTATTTTAGAGAACGAGGCATAAGAGGCAGCTCCCTGACCTTACTGGAAACAGTGCGTGCTTTGATGGACTACGCTTTCAAATGAGTCACTTTTTGAATGTTCAGTAGGTTTTTCTTTTCTAAGACACAATTTATTTATTTATATATTTCATTTTTATTTATTTTCTTTTTTACAATAGTGCTTGCGGCAGATGAATAGAGAAGAGGAGAGCTTGCCTGCATTGCCGTGCTGCAGCATTTCATAGCGCAGTGTGCACAGAGGAAAGGAAGCCACACTGATTAATTGTAGCGAGAGTTTTGAAGTTCCTGGGGTGTTGCAATGCCCCACACAGAGTTTGTGCCAAGGGCCACTGGACTATGCCATGCAACTGGAAACTATCCGGCTTCCATCGTAAATCAGTGAGAGCGACAGCACATGCTTGTTGCTGCAGGCTTGTCTTCGAGCCATCTAGACTTATTTTAGACTCTCAGACAACTTACCAAGTCACAGTACTGTGTAAGTGTGGTCAAAACATTTCCTTTAGATGTTTGGAAATGAATTGTCATCATCTTTTATTTTCATTGTTATGGAAAGAGAGTATTTCATTCAGCATCATACATATATATGCAGTTCTGGACTGTAGTAAGTTCGATATCCTCATCTAGATAAATTATTTTACCTTCAATCAATCAATTAATCAATCAATCAATAAATTAATTAATAAATAAATACCTATTGCAGCAGCTATGATTACTTAGCCTCAATAGTTAAAGTCCTATCTCTGTTCTTCTCCATTTTGAATCATTAGATTTGTTGGGAAAACATTATTCAAGTGTTAGAGCTGTGTTTGGTTGTTTTTACGTTAACAAAGCAAATGTCTTTTACAGATCATTAGGCAGCAAAATGCCAATATGGTAATGTCTCTGGAGGAAATGACTATGGTTTGGCTGAAAGGAGATTGATGCTTTAAAGATTTTTTTTTTTGCCTCTGAGCCGTGTTGTTAGCTTAGTGGAATTTTGAGGGTAGCCTAATTACAATGGTTGTGCGAGCATAACATTTTGCACCATGTTAATATTACTAAAAATGCCATTACATGCCATTATTGCTCATTTAGAGCTCGAACACGCTTTATGGACAACATTGCTGCGTTCATATTTGCACTGTAAAAGCCACTGTCTGTGTCTGCTCCAATGTCTGCATCTGTATATCCATAATATAGATTTAATCTTGATAAAAAAATGCACTGATGGGTTTCAGGGTCACTGATGATATATTGTATATTGAGAAAAAAGGCATATGATTTAATGCAAAAAAAAAAAAAGGTGCAATATTTTGAGAATAAAGTTATATTATTTTGATAAAACCACAATATTTGGTGAATAAATCTTCATTTTGTAATAAAATGCTACATATCAAAGGAATGTCTTTTTTATGGTTAGGATTTGGTGACCTATACTAATGACAATATAATTTATATTTAATTTTCTGGTGAATAAGAACCAGCTTATTTTTATAAGTGGAAATTTGAATGGACTTTTACCAAAAATTGTATTTATAAGAAAAGAAATGGTATATTTTGTGCAGGAAATAAGTCTTTCATAGAAGGAGAAATTACAAGCTGTGGTCATCAGTAGTTATATCGGTGATGTATTGCCAGTGCATTTAGTCTAGCAATATAGACCCTGATGTGTTATGGGATATGAACTTGCAAATAAGACAACTGTTGCATAAGTCTATAATCCATTGCACACTAAGGACTATCTATCTATCTATCTATCTATCTATCTATCTATCTATCTATCTATCTATCTATCTATCTATCTATCTATCTATCTATCTATCTCTCTCTCTCTCTCTCTATCTCTCTCTCTCTCTCTCTCTCTCTCTCTCCCACACACACTCTCTCGCTCTCCCTCTTCACTTGAACTTGGAAACCCAAACCTGTTCCAGCATGGCAATACTCCTATGTGCTAACTCTATCTATCTATCTATCTATCTATCTATCTATCTATCTATCTATCTATCTATCTATCTATCTATCTATCTATCATCTATCTATCTATCTAGCTAACTAGCTAACTAGCTATCAATTGTATATATAAATGCGTGTGTGTGTGTGTGTGTGTGTGTGTGTGTGTGTGTGTGTGTGTGTGTGTCTGTGTGTGTCTGTGTGTGTCTGTGTGTCTGTGTGTGTGTGTTTCATGTCAAAAATTAACCTCACCACTATATCCCTATAACACACTGGGAAGAAAAAGAAATACCCAGAGTTAGAAACATCAGCACTGTCAGCATGCGGTGTGAATTCTGCCTCTGACAGTTTCTCAACCTCAGCTACATCACTCCAGTCAATAATTTGTCTCAGCTAGAGGATTGTTTAATCCTGCCTTGCACAGTTTCTTTGGTTTTTGCACTTAGCCAAAACATTTTCTAAAAAATTTGTTTGGGTCCATTTTTGAAAAATAGAAACAAACTACTAGTTTTATATAAAGCTGTGACCAGGCTTTTAGTAAGACTTAATTCATGATATTATTGAATGCGGTATTTTCTTGGGTCTGCTGGCTTCATATTTGACTGCTTGCTCATGCTTCACTGGAAAAAGAAAAAAAAATTCTCTGCTAGTTTAATGTATTTGATGAATCCTAGTCCTCTAGACATTATACACCTTTCCCCTTAACTAGATGTCCTGTGAACCATTCTGGCAAGCTTTTTATAAAAAGACATATTAATAGATCTTTTTATTCATTCATAGAATACTTAATCCTATTCCAAATATCGTATTTACACGTGATGTTTACGTTTTCTGTTTTTTTCTTTTGTGGTATTTATGTCAATATACCTGTATAGCCAGTGACAGTTGGCATCATGGTGACTCATGTGTATTAAACTCCTTACAAATATTAGATATGGGCCCGCTTAAGTTCTCGAGGGGTTATAGAGACCATTTCTTGGACTACCCAATGGTTATTTCACTGCGAATGAAAGCATGCATGTTGTTGCTTAGCGTAAACCATTAGCTTGTGAGTCAGCCTCATGTGAGTATGGCACAGAGCTAAATATACATCTTATTCCCTTTCTTTTCCTAGAAACTTATTGCGATTCATTACCAATCCTCGTGGTGGTCGAAATCAAACTGGAAGAAAGTATAGCAGGTTTAAAATAAATGC
Organism: Silurus asotus; assembly: GCA_024362625.1. Taxonomy (NCBI): domain Eukaryota; kingdom Metazoa; phylum Chordata; class Actinopteri; order Siluriformes; family Siluridae; genus Silurus; species Silurus asotus. The sequence continues at coordinate 5,395,665 of MU551577.1, forward strand.
AGCAACCTTATTTGTTATGAAACTGTTTTTGATTTGTTTTTGACCTGTCAATGTAAACCATGGTTCATTCTTAGTCACTAGATTAATCAACGTATTATTTGTGGTGTTGCCTGAAGATTTTGCCACCACTAAATATGCTTTATTAGTACATGAGTAGAAAGTATAACGGCGAACAATGCGGCAGTGCTTGTTTTGTAATTCTATTGGACGCATGCATATTAGACGGACACAATGAATCCAGCTTCGGCTGAACATCCACACAATCGTTAACAGAGTCACGGATGTCTTGTCTTCTTGACTCTTCTTATGTAAGATCAGCACGCAAATGTGCAATTCTCTCACCCTGAAATTTGGGGATGAGATTTATTTTGTTTCTAAGGAGTTCTAGACATGCATCGTAATGCAATTAAGTGAAAGGATATTGCTTGTTTACTCATTTCATCTGCCAAAAAAAGATTACAGCATTACTGCAGTGTCCTCCTATCCAAAAATATACTATTTCTGTGTGGTATCATACAAAAAAAAAATCAATGCTGTATTCCTGGGACTCAGGCTGCAATATGTACAATAGGAAATCTTGTGGATCTATAAGAAGCCCGTTGAGATTCCTTCAGTATTGCATACATACATTATTTATGTGCAGCATATGTACGTAGGTATGTATGCACGCATGTTTGAATGTATATGTAGTATGTATGCATTGTGGATACATTCAAATATGAACACATACTTTTCTAACCGATATAAATGCAGGTCTGATATGTGACAGTATATAATATACCATAGTTTCTGACAGAGTAGAATAGAAATGTGTTTATGTTATGCGGGAAAATAAGCCAGCTAAATTCATTAGAGTATGAATTATTATTATTTTAATAATAATATTAATATGAGGGAAATTTAAATACAACAAAGAGAATGACAAAAATTTAAAAAAAAAAACCCAAAAGACTACAACCCACATAAGGCTTGAATCTGATGACAGATCCAGCTAGACACTTCTTAACTTATTACAACGTACAGAGTAAGTAATAAGTCATTCTTGAGTGAAGGTGAAAATCCGAACGGGAAAAACCAATATTCATCAGCTGTAATGCACCAGCTGGTTAACGGGTTAATATTCATTACCTGTAATGAAATTTTCTTTTGAATGAATAACTCATCTACTTCACCTTTACTTTGGTGTCATTAGACTTATCAATTATCTCACTAGGGTCATAAGCGCAGACCGTAACACCAGTGACAGATTTCCATTAATGATATACTGTATTGTATTTTCCAAAATGGTATCAACAACATTTCTCATTGTTCTAGCAACAGTATATGAATTTATTATCTATTATTACTATATACGATAAGATCCGTATGTGTTTTTTAAACATCCCATTCCTTATTAAGTGCCCACTTGCTGTTAGAATAATCCACTACCTGGGAAAAAGTTTCACTAGATTTTAAAGTGTGGTTATGGAATTTGGAATATAGTTTGGTTTTCTGAGACAAGGCATTGAATTTCTATTGTAAAAATAATGCCATTAATATAGAACCTTTAATATAGAATTTATTTGGTTGCTTGTTTGTTCGTTCATTCATTCATTCATTCATTCATTCATTCATTCATCCATTCATCCATTCATTCATTCATTCATTCTTTATTTAATAATAGCCATGCAACATCCAGTGAACCTACAGTGGCTCACGGGATCTCTTTTTGGACTAGAGGACAATAGGAACTATGTGCCTTCTTTTCATTTTTTTTTTATTTTTTTTTTTTATGAATAATGTATTTGTTTCATGACTGCCTAATCACTTAGGCAGTAATGATGAGATGAGTTACTAGTTGGCACAATGCCTCAAATGACTGTCACCAAAGAAACCGCCTTGAGACCCTCCTTGATGAGCGCCAAGCCACCAAAATAACCCAGTGGGACATGGCTGGTTGTTAAGATACACAGCTATTATTTACTTGGGGTAGCAGCAAGACAGAAAAGCGCACTAGGACATAATGAGACCTACGATGACATTGTGTGGCCTGGGAAAAGCCATCACATAGGGAAATCTTTGATACTGTATTTTCTTTTAAACTAAACAAAAAAATTCATTTTAAACACCACAGAAAAGCGCAAACAAGGTAAATGTTGAAGATAAACTGCAATTGTATTAACTCAGTTTTAATTCACACACATAAATATACTTGGAGATCATCAGGCCTCCTCACTTTACATCAGAACCTAATCCTTACTTTATCAACACAATTGAGGCTTGATGATCACAAATCTCCTCAACCACAGTCCAAAATCTAGACAGTCCTAGACATCTTCCCAGGAAAGTGGAAATTTTTATAACAAAAAATCGGATGTTCAAAAATGACAAAAATCTTATGGTTTATATATATACAGTATACAGTATACAGTATATATATATATATATATATATATATATA
>MU551577.1:5398187-5428856 GCA_024362625.1 Silurus asotus
GAGAGAGAGAGAGAGAGAGAGAGAGAGAGAGAGAGAGAGAGAGAGATACACATACACACTATATGTGCCAAAAATGTGCAGACACCAGGTGATATGTATGGTATGTGCTTTTTAAACATCGTATTAAACAGTTACTCCAAATTTTCACTTATAACACCCTCTACTCTTTATAGAAGATTTTTATCAACCAAAATGGTGTTAGTAAAGTCAGGTACTGATGCAGGATGAGGAGGGCCAGAGTTCAGTCAGTGTTCCAATTCATCTCAGAGGTATTGGGTAGGGTTCAGGTCAGAGCTCTATAGCAGGCCACCCACTTATTGCAGGAAAGGTCAGGTGTCAAAATATTTTTGCCCGTATAGGGTATATACAATATATGAACCTCATATTATAATCTATGAGTCTAACAACTAATAAAAATGTTAAATATCAAATATAAAAAAAAAACATTACCTTATATGATTTATAGAGTATTAAAAACCATTAGAATTCACATTATATGCTAAAGAGTCATCATTAATCATCTATTAGAATAACTTGATTCATGTCCAGATTGCGTAGGCTACATAAAAGGAACGAATCGATAATAATAATCCACATTAACTAATAACCCACATTATTAGAGACTTTATTCACTTTGTCTTCACTTATCAACACTATCACTGTTGTTTCTGCTCTTGGCTGAGGAGAGGATGTGAGCTGTTGCTGTTACTTTCATCCATTTCGAAGTTTCAGTGGATTCCGAAATGCTTTTCTATTCAGCATGGATGTAAAGTGCAATTATGAAAGTTGCCATGGCAGCATTTCTTCAGCCTGAAGAAGTGTGATCACTTGTCTTTGACCTCACTTATCAACAATGCAAGCTTAATGGATGTTGTATGGTTCTTTCTCTATTCTGTTTAAATTTAAACTCGAGATTTGGACACCAGCAACCATGCTGTATAAAGTCACAGTGATAATATTTTCCTTATTCTGATTTCCATTGAGAAAATTTTGTATAAGGTCTGACCACTTTTCACCAGATTTTCTTCACTTCACATAAGCAGCATGATTGACTGATTCATATCCAGTATACTGCATATAATATGTTTACAGTGATATTATCCTACCTTAAAATGTACGTTTATTAATTCTTAAAAATAGATTGTTTCTTGGGTAGAAATGCTTCGTATAAATTTCTCTGGAATAACTTCAAAGTCCCTCCACAGTGACAGATAGCAGCTCCTTTATAAAGGTTAACTCAAATGATACCTGACCTTGTATCTATAAGCTCCGAGGCGCAAACGATTGATCTTCGTGTGAGCGAAGGAGGAGAGTGCGCGAAGATAAAGTTCTCTCTCCATACTTAGAGAGCAAATGGATCACTGGAGTCCCAATGATGATCCAGTGTGGCCTAATCAAAGTTGACAGTTTATAGCACTAAGGCTAGCACTCCACTAAACTTGAGCTGGTTCTGCTGTTAAAGAAAAGTTCAACCGGAGTGTGAGAGTGCGATGGAGATGTCTGGATCAAAGAGGGGCACGGATGTGCTATGAATATAGACATCTTTAGGCTTTGGTTGTATGGAAGTTCAAGTGCAGCTGTGGAGAAAATCTAAATGTAGCACTTGTTTTGAACTTTATAACTACCTTATTAACTTTTATAGTTGCAGAAATTCGTAAGAGTTCACATAGTCCTTATTTATTTCTTACAGTCAATAAAAAAGATCTAGAGCTTTAAAATCTGTATATATTTTAGGCGCATGGGTTCCTATGATAAGCATAGTACTGTATGTGTGTATTTTGGACGTGTATCTAAAATAGCACTATTTAAGGATAATATAAGTGCATATGCAGCATATTGTATTATGAAGCATCATCTCAAATATGTGGCATAATTGAATGCTAAAACCAACAGTAAACAGTGCTGGAATGCAATATTACATGCTACTAAATAATTTGCAATTTTGGCTCTATGTGGTCGGAATATATATCGTTATTCAAGGATAAAAAATAGGAAGAAAAGTAATAAATGATAGGGAGTAGGGTGTAGTGAGATACTGATCGTTTTCCAATCGCAGCACATCCTGAGGCGTATTCGAACTTTTGCACAAAAGCAACAATTACCAATGTAATTGCCAACAGTTACAATTGTTTAATTAATTATTCAACTTTCCAAGCGTTTTATAGTTGTACTGTTGTATTCTTGGAAATGTCTGCAGGGACTTTTTGTTTAGAAAGCAATGTTTGCAAGCCTTCTCTTCTGTAGAGTTCCACATAGCAGCTTCACTCCTGACTAAAACCCTGAGACTTTTTTTTATAAATGTAAAGAAAACATTATTTAAAATAAAACTTCCAATATAATCGCAAACTCCAATTTCTAAGAATTCAGAGCCAACTGCTTTTGCTTCGAGCGCCATTTTCCTGAAACCCCTAACAAACTAGAAAATATGCCACAGGACCAGTGGTATGACTCATATCCAAGATCACAGTCATCCAATTACTAACACGGCACATCTGTTCCAAAACACGCACTGACGTTTATTCATTCAGTGCAAAGTCTCACTCCTAGCTCTGTTCTAGAGATGATCCCAAACCTTATGTTCATTAGTTTCTGTTCTGGTTTTGATCTCAGGCTTGCTTGTTTGTTTTGTTTACTTTGAATCTGTTGAGTGTTTTTGCCAATTGCTTTACTTTTACCTGATTTTGGCTACGATATTCGATATTCCCATTGGTTTGTTTCGCTGACTATTTAATAATTAAACTTAGCGTTATTTCCGGACTATTAAGGGCACCCAAATATAAGCCACACCTACTGAATTTGACAAAGATTTTTATTTTGAACATAAATAAGCCGCATTGAAACTGTCTATATTGTCTTCATTGAAACTAATGAAGTGTACACAGGCTTTAACGAAAGACAGTGTCTGTTACACGGCTTGTATCTAAACAGTAGCCTACCAAGAAAGTAATTGTTCACATCTTTCACAACAATTTCTCTTAGGAGTTTTTCTTTTGGCATCGTCGTGCGTTTAAACATCACCATCGGTGAAGCTTTTCTCCCGATGCCGTGCAGCTCAAAACACAGGTGAAGTGTGTTATTTTTGTGTAGACAATCCGATTCCACGGCAGGTCAAACATCAGAGGAACCTCATCCATATTTATGATGTGGTGCGGCCCGATTCAGTGGGAGCGCATCTGATTTAATATAAAGAGTTTCATTGGTTCACCTGAACCCGTTCTGCAATTTCATTGGTCTTATTTGATGAGGCTCAGTGTTTTGGCTTGAAGTTTGTGAAACCGGAAAAAACACCGGAAAAATCCATAAATTAGCCGCTTCATTGTTTAAGCCGCGGGTTCAAAGCGTAGGAAAAAAGTAGCGGCTTATAGTCTGGTAAATACAGTATTTGCTTTGACATAGAGCATGTTCCAAATCTATAAATGTTTTTTTTTTTTTATATTAAACAGCATTCCATATCGAATTAGGACAAAAAATTAGGTGTACAATTACTTTGCAAATTTATTAAAAATAAATAACAATTAAAAAATAACAAACCAACCGAACAAACAAATAACATTGGCATAAGTCTTTAGACTGTATACTATAATTTTTTTGCATTTAGCTAAGGTGCATCTCATTTATATAGATTACCAATGAGATGTTTCTCCACATAGAATGTGGCAAATGCAACAGTTTGGACGTGATTTATAAAAGGCAAAAACTTGCATATATAAGGCTTTACAATTGAAAATGCATATCAGAGCAAAAACCAAGGAACTTCCTGCTGAGCACAGAGACAGGATTCTGTCAAGGCTCAGGTCTGGAGAAAAAAATAATAAATCTGCTGCACTGAAGGTTTCCTAGAGCTCAATTGCTGCTTTGCAAGAACACCAGGACTTATAGTGCCTTCCATACAAGGTTTTGTGAGTCGTCTGCTTCAATAGAAATGTATTAATATAAGAAAAATAATACAAGGAGAATATAAATCTATGATTTGCTCTTGGTTGCATGCTTTCAAAAATGCTGGAAGGAATAACACAAAATGGCAATCAACATGATCTAAGCATCTTGTGTTTTTTCCAATTTTTCCACAATGATTTGCCAGCAATGACCAAGTTTTACTTAAGAAATGACACGTTGAACATTTTCAAGGTTTGCAGGTAAGATTTAATGATGGTGAAGTTCTTGTTCTCATCCGCTTCTCCCTCTCTCTCTCTTTCTCTCTCTCTCTCTCTCTCTCAGCTTGTAATTTTACAGAGAAACTAAAAAGCTTAAACTCCTATTTCCTGCAGACATTTTCATGCTGGGAAACTTTGCAAAGCTTTTTAACTCTTAAAAAGTGCTAACACCTGTCACTCTCCCCTAAAGGTTAAATAAAAACCAAACGGAAACTTTCACCAGATTGACGGTAATATGATTTTTTTTCCCGTTTGAAAAAAAAAGACATTTCGAAAAAATAAAAACGGATGATTATAATTATTATTATTATTATTATTATTACTCTTAGATTGCGTGCCGAGTCCACCACCAGTCCCTGTGAATAAGCTGTTTCCATAGAAACAATACCATATTGGAACAAGCACATTAATAGAAACCTATCGTTCACATTACAGCCACATTCTGACCAAAAATAGTTTGATAGAAAAAAACGCACACCCGCTGACCAATCGGGTTAAAGAATTGAACAGTAATATGGTAAAAATTGCATTTAAATCGACTGAATCTGACTGAACCTCATTATTCTAATCTTAATATTTTAGCTTGTATATAAGATCACAGAAGAGAAGAGAAAGGAATTGTGCTCTCTAAACTTTAGCCTTTTGCTTGAAGGTGATGGAATCAAGTTTTAAACGCATGTATAACCAAATTATTGTCAGGTGTTTTTTTTTGTTGACAGCTTATGATTTCAGTGGACCGCAGTCTAGACGGCATCATTTATAGCAAATGTTTCCTTACATTCTTTTCTCACTGCTTTCCTTGGTGACATGTTGTAGTCTTGAGAACACATTTACACTCGATTATTCTCCTTCACAGTCACGGCGGTGCGTTTGATCAAACTTAGACATCCTGCTGATGTACTTTTTTTTTTTTTTGCATAAGATGGTCTGTTCTGTATGTATTTCTCTGGCCAATCTAATGCACTGATCAATGTCTAAATATTGTTCTTATTTTTTTTTTGGTTATTTTGCCAATATTTGGTCAAAGTAATGTAATATTAGTAATATTGTGCAATTTTTGTGCAAAAGTCTTTTCCTAACAAATTATTTTAATTTTTAAATCATATCTATCTATCTCAAAAGTATTGCCATCCTTGCATATATTTTCTTAGCACATTTTATTGAAAAAATACCCAGTATGCTATGGTCTCCCTGATCCCCAGCTTCCATCATACAAAACAGCCATACAGCATCACGGATATTCCACCATTCATAAGCATTCATTTTCTGTATATAATTCACCTCCAAATTCACCTCAAGCTTTGCTTTAGGCTTTGTTTATGTCTCATCTGTTTGTCTCAATCCTGGACATCATATTTACTTCCTTAAAGGCAATGCAGTGGTGTTTAACACTAAGCACTGCCACCTCACAGCTCCAGGGTCTTGTTTCAATCCAGGTTGAAAGATTGGCTACGGTAAATTGTCTGTGAGGAAATGGTTGTATGCCTGGTGCTCTGTGATGGACTGGTGTCCATCATGACTGGGATAAGGCATTTCCTCAAGATGGGCAAATTAATTATTGCTTTAAGATTGATCTATGAAGAAAAACATTTTTTTTGTCCCATTTTAATAAGACATGGGTTTCTCAAGCTGGCAATAAATTAGGCACATTCAGTTTGGTTGTCTTTGATTTTACCAAATTTTCAATACATTTGCTTCCATTAAAAATTTTACTTCTTTATTAGTAGTATTAGATTACGCTAATTAACCCCAGTTGCATTTTTATAACCTTTTTTACTCAGCTTCACCAAGGGTTCTAATAATGCTAACAAAGGTTTTACATACAACAGTGGGGAAAATGCAATCTACCTTCCAGTATATATTTATGGCCTTTATGGAGAGAGAGAGAGAGAGAGAGAGAGAGAGAGAGAGAGAGAGAGAGAGAGAGAGAGAGAGGAAGAACATATAAATATAATTTTGATAGTGAATAAATCATTTCAAATGTATGTGTTTTATTCATTGATATTCCCAAAAGACATAAAACAGCTGGTGCTTTCTTTAAGGTCAGCACTTACCTGTACTAAGCAAAAAAAGTATTCAAGGTACCTTATTCACTTTACTGAATGGGAAAAATTCATGCCCTTTGCATGGCACATAAAAAAAATTGAAGGCACAATATACATTCCAATCATTGCTTTGGGATTACAACTACACACATAATCATTAAAAAAGCTATCATGAATAATAGGGAACATCACCAGGGTCATTAAAGATTAACACTGCAGTGCAGGAACACTAATCTGAGTAAAGTTAACGCTTGAAAGTGAGGGCCATGATGATATGTTTTACATGGTTCGAAGAAGAAGATCGTGGGTGGTCTGCCAAGGAACTCTGATCTCAACCCTACTGAACACCGCTTGGAACACTGACTGCAATCCAGGTCTCCTCACCTCACCTACATGGACACCTGACCTTAAGATTCCTTGAACATCCTATTCCACAATTAATCCCTATTTTCTGCTATATTAACCTCCAATCAGCGATCCACTCCACTCAACATCTTTCACTCTAACCCATGTAAAGCATATCTTCATTGTCTCTGTGCAGAATGCCATTGTTATGCTGGAAAAAGTTTGGTCTCGTAATTGAAACAAAGGGAAAATTTGATGCTACTACATTTCATAAACATTCTGTCTGCCAATTTTGTGGTAACCGTTTGGAGAAGAACTACATATGGCTGGAAAAGTAAACCAATACATTTGTCCATGGATAGATATAATCATTTTTTAACGATGAAAGTGTCATCTGTTTTTTCATCTGTGTGTAATATACATTTTTTATAAATAGATTTTTATATTTTATTTGTTTTCAATTGCTTTGAGTAATTAATGTTTAAATCTTACACATAATTTTTTTTTTGGGTGTAAAATATTGGCTATTACAAAATACTATAAATGCCAAAAACAAAAAAAAATATTTCTATTTTCTTTTGCTTACATAAACATGACTCACATCCTTCTGCGGAAAAAAACAACAACATAATGTTGCGTGTGCATTCACGTCTATAGAGGATAAAACAAAAAATGAATAGAATGTGCATATCTGTCTACACAGCATATCTGTGCACAGAACAGTGTACATTACAAATGTACTCTGCTGCACTTGAAAAACTTTTGTCAGTACGTACAATAGCGTTGGCAACGCTTCCTTCTGTTGCCTCCAGATGCAATCTACAATGGTGAAAAGTCTTTGTGAGACACCTAATTCTCTTGAAATCAAAGATGCAGATGCACCTGTTTGTGCCCACTGATTACAAAAAAATCACACATGTTTAGGAACTGTGGGAGCTTAAAATGGTGACTTTCTGTGATGTGTAATTCTTTGGCTTAACAAGAGAAGCCTTTATGTGACTCTTTCTTCTCACATTGAGTGAAAATACTTAAAGCACCATGGGAACTTGTTTTATTCTGTGGATATAAGTTTGTCTTTGTCAGGATCTCATGATTTATCCTTGTACATACCAAGTCAACATTTCTATTGATTTATTACTACTTGTTATGTATTTGTAGTTTGGTCAAATTGACCGGAGAGCCACATAAGGGTTAAACAGGTTGAATTTTAAACAGGACTTAAAAAAAAATTGTTGATTTACCTCATACAAACATCAATTAGACTTAAAACAAAGATATCTAAAAATAATATTTGGCAACCACATACGGTTTCTTGCTGGTTTGAGCTTTTCAGGGACCATGTGCAAAAGCAGAACCAACAGTAATGAGATTAAGGAGTTCTGTCGTTACAGGATCAGACTAACAGTAAGTGTTATGACGGGTGAATTTATCGCCTGGACAAACATATGGAAATTACCTGACCACCCCCACCCCTAAATAGAATTTATATGCATTTGTGTGTTGCTGATGGATTTATAAGACTTGGTATTTAGGAATTGTATTTTTCCAGCTTTACACATAATATAAGAACAAAAGAAACAACATTAAGGTTTTATGTGTTTTTGTTTGAAAGTGGGGGCTTTTTAATGGAAGTCCTAAGTGACCATGCATTATAATTTTTTATTTTTCATTTCTTGTTTTCTTATGAACACACCTGGATTGTCTTGTGATCTTGATGTAACAAGCGTTGTTTACTCATGATCAAGGCAGAAAACAGGTTTTTAAATCGGAAAACTAAGTTGTGACAAATAGAAAAAACTTTTGTTATGTCTAGATCTTGAGAAAACAACTTTTGTTATGGTGAGAAAATAATGTCGTGAACAAGAGAAAACAGTCCGTTATGTCGAGATCATGAGAGAATTTAGTCATGATCATGCGAAAATAAGAAAGGAAAAAAATGTGTGTGTGTGTGTGTGTGTGTGTGTGTGCGCGTGTGTGTGTGTGTGTGTGTGTTATTTTTCCATCAATCGTTTCTTTTATCTAATCGGGACCTCATGATGCTCTACCCTAATAGTTTCAATGTCAAGCTAGTGATAGATATTAGATATGGTAATATTCGATATTGATAGATATTAGATATGGTATTATTTGATAAGGTAATTTTAGATATTAAAAGATATTAGATATGGTATTATTAGATATAGCGATATTAGATATTGAAAGATATTAGATATTCCAGACTGCCAGAAATTTCCCCACTGTGGGACGAAAATGAGGTAAATCTTATCTCTTAGACATTAGCCTCCCATCATTGCCATTAGATACACTCATTACGGAAACTAAGATTTACAAGTATTTCACTTGTTTGCCTTTCTTAATTGGCCATACTTTTGTTTGAACGTGTTCCCATAACCACCTTCTCATTTCCGTACATTTAGCTGCAAGCAGTACACGAACAGTTCAGCTTTGTTTGCTTCACTTTAATCTGACTCATTTTCTGAAAGGTCAGTTGGAAAGGTCAGAGGTTCACGTCGCACAAGTTTCAATAACTATGTTAACAAGGGACACGTATATGCCGTGTCAAACTGCTGGCCGCTGAAGCACAGCTGACCCTGGAGCCCTGAAGGATGAAATAACATGAGCAGCACCACCTCCCACCTCTCATTTCATCACCCTTGCTGCAATGACATGAGGAGGAGAAAGAAATGTCTCTTTCTGTCTCTGTCACACATATAAACAGCTTTTTTTTTTTCTTTCTTTTTTTTAATTCCCATGGCCTTAAGGCCACTGCAGCTTTTTGTCACATACTCTGGCAAGTAAAGTATAGGTGAGAATACAGAAAATCCTCCAAACATACAGTATAAGAACAGTGTTTGTGTGTTAATGTGTGTATAATATATATAATATATGTGTAACAAACCCATTGGACAACCTCCTGGACAATCTCAGAACCCAACTTCAAGTATTAAACAAATTTAAACAAAGCTAAAGCTATGAGTTGGCAACTCTACCCACTGTACCATTATGCCATCTGATCCCTATCAATAATATAATAAAAACACAATCAGTGCCTCTATTAAAACACACAATTTAGAGCACACATTTCTTTTTATATAAGATTTGTGCTAGCAGAGCGCTTCAGTTGTCTGCATACACAGAGTAAGATGCTCATTGTGAGTGAGTTGCCGTCTGGATTAAGGCCATTTGTCAGGTGAGAAAAATCATCTGTCCAACGGCTGCCTTCGAAGAGGGAGGGGAGAGTGGGCTTAGATGTATTGGCATCTCCTGCAAAGGCCTCTCATTTCATGCTTCCCCACAGCAAAACAAATGACCTACCCAGATTGAGAGAGAGTGAGGTGGGATAAAGCTATTTGTGTGGAAAAGATGAAACGCACACTACACGACAAAGGACAAGGATAGAGGGCAACATGTGCAAATTCTACAAATTACAAATGTTAGCTTGCACTCGGCTTGTGAGGCTTTTTGAGAATGCATATACACAGAAGCTTAGTCAGGGGTGTTCGTTGCTTCTCCATAAAAGGCCATTGTGGCTATGGGTTTGCATTCCAACCAAGATGGAGTAACAGCTGATACTTTGTGGATAAAATTGCCTATCTGTGCTCTAAGCCAACTTGATCTTATAACAACACTGTGTTTACACTAGCAAGTGGCATATTTATGTGCGTGCACAAGCTATGACCAACAGCATTAAGCAACAGCAGAAGGTGTGCTATGCTTCATCTACTGGTTTCCCATAGACCCCCGTGTCAGATTTTAGAGACTGATTTTTGCCTACAAAGCCAAAAATGGACCAGCACATCTCTATCTCCCAGCACTTGTCTCACACCACTGTACCCTGCTCCCTCTGATCTTTAACCATTGCTTGACAGAACCCAACATCTCTTAGGGTACAAGGATTATGTTGAGTCACCAGCACCAGTCACCAGTCTTTGAATAACATCCAAAGAACTACAATTTCCAAAATAACTTTAAATAAGGATTGGAAGGATTGTATTCCTATTATCTGGCGATGACACTTACCAGTCCTTAGCCCTGTGTTTTCTGTTATGTAGCTTTTATGTTGTCTATGCAGCACCAGGGTCCTGGAGGAAGCTTCTTAACTTGACTTGACTAATTTATACCGTTTGAAGTGGAAGATCTTGAGTGGTCTGTTCCATAGAGCTCACCTCAACTCTACCAAACACCTTTGGGACGAATTGGAATGTTGATCCAGGCTTCCTCACCCTACATCAGTACCTTACCTTACTAACACCCTTGTGGCTGAATGAGCACAGATATTCACAACCACACCCCAAAACCTAGTGATCATCTTTCCAGAAGAGTGAACGTTATTATAACTGCAAATGGGGATTAGATGTGAAATTGGATGATTACAAAGCACATACGTTGGACATTGATTAAAATCGTTTGTCCATATTAATGACTGTAAATGAATGTACTGTATATCTACATCATACAATTTTAAATCAGAAAAAAAATTCTTGTCTTGGCAGATGAAGGTTTGCCTCATGCCTCACCTTTTCATGCTAAAACTATTTATAAGCATGTTACAATTTCTTAGATGTATTTCAATGACTAAAAACAGCTGAATGTATGAATTTAGTCTACTGAAAATTAGTTATTAAATAAATGGCTTTTTAGAATGTGTAGATGTGTAGGGATAGTCAGCTTGTTATAAAGAATTATGAAATAAACAGATGAGTCCAAATAGGAAATGTTTGTCTCCAACAGAAGAACTTATCTAACAGTAAAATATGTTAGCAGACTGCCTCACACCCACAGTTGAACATAGAGGTAGAAACGTAGTGGTTGGGGGTTGTTTTGGATCAGGGCGGATTTGAGACCTGATGTAGGTGAAAGAAATACTGAACCAAAATGGCCACTATTCCATACTTCAACATCATGCAATTCCATCTGATCTGCGGTTAATATTTTCAAGCTTTGTAAGCATCATTTTGAGAGCAAAGAAAGCTGGAGTGTTATCTATGATGTAATGGCCTGCCCAGTTACCGCACCTAAATCCTATCGTACTGCTCTGGGCTTTTCTAGTTTAAAAGATCAGAAAGAAATATCCAGTTAGCCAAGAACACATTTGGCAAGTTTTCGTTCAAGCTTCATTTTAGAAATGAATTGTCTGGACGCCAAGAGTGTGAAGAATTTTTTAATGAAAATACAGATTAACATCGGGACATTATATATGTTTGGACGAAGTGAATCTTTACCTCATTGCCTAGTTTGTTAAACATCTGTTTTATCACATGCAGGTTCCTTTTGTTTAAATGCAACAAATTAGGCAATTTAATGTCATAAAAATTTACGTTGACCAAACGTGTATATTAAGATACAGATGTTAGTTTATTTTTTATAAATAAATAAATAAATAAATAAATAAATAAATAAATAGATAGAAAAAAAAAATTACACTCGGCATCCAGACAGTTTATTTATTTTTATTTTTTATTTTTTATTTTATTTTTTTTTTATGACTATCAATGTGTATAATGGACACTTCACATAGCAGTTCATGTTTCTGTTTCTAGGTCAAAACATAAAAGTAATAAACACCTTAGAGAAATAAACAAAGCTATGTCACATATACATCCATCTCCATTTACCAGGTTGACTAAATAAGGTTGCAGCAACCTGGAAAGACTTCTGAGCCAACAAATTACAGCCAGTGGTTGGCTCAGATACATTGTAATGATACGATCAACCTACTGCATTCATTATAACACACCAAGATATCATCAATAGAATGAAACCGTATATCACTTTCCACCTAATCTGATGACATGAATGACTTTTATGGTCTGAATAATTTATTTAAGAAAATAAATTATTCATGCTTTGTGATCTCCTTCACCTCATCCTCAGACTTCTGTGGGTTATGCCACTCCGTTTGCTCTTCCTTCCGCAAGCCTGTTTGCTTCCCGCCTGTTTCCTGATTGCATTGTGCCGATTCATTGCCTCTATAAGAAAGACCGATGGGTATCAACATGGAGACTAAGCTGGAATTTAGCCAGAAGTGTGCTTCTCTGTTGCAGGATTCATCACAATGTTAATCTATAATTAGATTCAGTTCTGGTAATTAAAGCCGGCATTTACCCTTCGCCAAGGAATATATCAGTGCAGACAAGCCGACAGGTCCTGGCCTTACATTTTCAAACCGTATGCTTTTGCTGGACTGAGAATAAATCCTTCTACATTAATGTGGATCTTTTTGAAATGAAATTATCATACAAGTAATGTAATGTGCTGCTGGACAGAATTAGTATTCAGTGTAAAACGGTGCATTTGGCGAACGAATCTTAGCTCCGTAACAGGCCACCCAAATCTTGTAAATATCTTACTCAATAAAATGACATAAAGCTGCATTCTCTAACACCATTAGTTATGAAATATTCCTATTTAAAGCTATTTTCTCTCCGGTGCTCTCGTTTGTTAAGTGTTTCTAAACCACAGCGCAGATTGTCTGGACACAGTTTGAGCCTAATTTTAGATAGGATTACTCTGGGAATTACAAACTGGAAACCCTGTTTCTTTTTTTTCCGCATTAAGCTTAGTCATTGCCTGGAAAACTGACCATTAGCATGTTAATGTCCCTGATCTAATTTTTAAGCCTGGACAGACAGAGGGAGATAACATCAAAACTAATTCCATGCCAAAAATGGCTGCGTCTAAAAGTGGACGGTTGAAAGACTAACTGCAAGCGATGAAAATTCCAGCCACAAAAAAGCATCTCAACACTGCAGCTACTGCTTATTAACCGCAGCTGTGTCCCCATCTTCGTTTCTTCCTAGAGTTATGAAGTCCCGGTGCTTAGCCATTGCAGAACTGCATGACCCAAATATGCTTCAGTGAGAGTCGTGCTCACAGCTGAGAGAGCAGTGGAAAGCACAGGTGGAGTGTGCTTCATCATGCACATCCATTTATTCAAGGCACCTATTTCAGAATCCTAACAAAACCCCCACCTGGTGCAGTCTAGACTTTAGGATATATTTTGGTACATACAAGGCATATTTAAGGTAAATATTAGGAATCGCACAAAAGTCTTCACTGCTTACATGGTAATTAGTCTTATATTGGATTATAGTGTTATGTAAATCATCAAAATATGCATTGATATTAAACACTGTTAACTCCTAGTGCCACTCTGTGCCAATGTTAGAAGTGGGACGTGATACAGGAAGTGCTACAGTCATGATATAGTCATGCTTTTAGATCATAGTATGAAACTAAGTTAATATGGTTGTATATAAATAGAGACACCACTGCCAACTTGATTAGCTACATTAAATCAACATGGTCTTAACTTCAGTTCCACGAGTAAGTTTTAACCTCCAACATTTTATAAAGTTACAACCTGAAAGTGAAAGCCTGAATTAGGATTAAATGTATGAATATGCACAAAAAAAAATTATATAAAGGCAAAAATATATAGCTTGGCAACCTTGACACTGTTCATCACTATGAAACAAACCCACTCGACTTTGAAGCATGTTGGTAGTAGAATCATGTTGCGGAGCTTGTTTCATAAGCAAGAATAAGAAATTTCTCCAGTCTCCACGAAACATGCTGGCATTTCAACAATGGAGTTCATTATCAAGGACCAAAATGTGTTCAAACAGTCAAAACAGCGCCCAGAATCCTTGGCAAGACAGCAAAATGGCCACCATTCTTATAGCAAATTTGCAAATAGAATAGGAAAAGATATCAGGTCTCAGATATGCAAAAATGATAAAGACAAAAGAAAGAAGCCTTGCTGGTGTAGATTGTTAGTCAACTGTGGTTATATCAAACACAGACACTCAAATCCTGGGGGTTAAATGACACAATGGTTTTCAATGAAAATCATATAGTATATACAAGATGTGTTTCTATTACTGTGCTACAAATAAAAACACATAGAATCTGTCAATTTTTGTTACACAGACATCAAGGGTGTTTTTTTGTGGCTAGTGATGTAGTAATTAAGTGAATATTTTTGAAATCATTGAAGGACTCGACACTAACAATAGATGCTATTCAGTCCCACAAAGCATTTATAAAGAGGTCACAACATGGACATTTTCATTTTTCATGCGACTTGAAGGGTTTTTTATGCTAATTGAATTAAAGATACATGAGATTATGCAAATTTCATAAGTGAGCGAGGAAACTGTGGCCAACTGCAATTCAATAGGTGCCACTGTTGTGTAACATGTGAAACGGGCTGATTACATGGATTTGCATGTCATTGTCGCTGTCCAAAATGCAGAATCTCATTTATAGTGCTACATTAGAAATTGGAACAAGACTCAATTGAACTGTGCTCTATTCGCTGAATAGCCACATGCAGCTCATTTTGGGTTTGTCATGAAGATAGATACCAAAAAGCAATTGCCCTTGACAGGGAGGACGAATTAAAAGAAAAAATGTCTTGGTGTTGAGCCATGATGAGGTTTCGGATGAGGTTCGGAACATCTTTGTATAGATTCTTTAAGTCTTTTCTTCTATCTGTATTTGATAAATGAACACAATTCTTCCCAAAGATATTGCTTTATTTATTTATTTATTTTCTATAATAAAGGAGTGTGCCTAACACAGCAGTCCAAAATCTCCAACTAGTTACTTCGAAGCTCATATCATTGGAAGATCATTTTCAGCCAAATCAATAAGGCCATTCACTAAAGCCTTGTGTCCTGTGGATAGGGAACAGGTCATCCTGAAAGAGATTATGCTCATCAGGAGAGAAATTTTTCACCTGACTATGACAGCAGACTGTGTTTACACAGTTCACTAATCTGCAAGAGCTTGTTTTTCCTCTGACTACACCTGCAAATGAATTTACTGAATTATATTTAGCCATCGCTGCAAGACCAAAGAAGCACAGAATTAGCAGCGGGAGATATTGAAAGAGCTGGAAACAACATTTTATTTCATCAAGAGACCACTGAAAATGTGTATGCAGTTTATGTGTTAAAAAACTGTTGCTATAATTATGGAGTAAAATATCATATACTATAATATAATGTCATATGAGGGTAGTGGTAGCTCAGTGGTTAAGTCTCTGGGTTACTGGTCAGGAGGTGGGAGCTTCAAGCCCCTCTGTTACCAAACTTGTGCCCCTAACCAAAACCCTTAGCCCTCTGTTCTCGAAGTGTGATGTGCCATGGCTTACCCAGTGCTATAAATTTCTAATGTATATAATGTGGGCATTCCTCTGGGATTCTAGGTTTTTTCCCACCTTCAAAAACCCTACCTGTGAGTCGTATCAGTTACACTAAGTCTCGTCTAGCTGCGAATATACTCTTGCATGGAAGCTGTATTCTTGCCTCGCATACAGTGCGAGCGAGACTTCAGATCCACCATGTATCTAGACAGAATAAAGGGCTTATTAAAGAATGAATAGATGAATAGATAGACGAATTAATAAATGAATGTTGAATGAAAAGCCATTCTTTAAAACTCATATTGGATTAATTTAACTTCTATTATGAGCAAATTCTATGATTTCTTTTAGTCATAGTGAAAAAAGTGGTGGTTGAGTAAAAAATTGAGAGAACCGAATTGTCTTGCCTGTTGTGAAGTTGAATTAAAACGTATTCGTCAGAAACCTGTAACCCTGTTGTGTTAAAAATTTATACTCACCCTCCGGAAAAGCAGGACAGCAAGGCTGGCAATATTTTGTCCTCCAATTCATCCATGTAAAATACAAGGGTTACATGACTAACTGTTATAGTGACCATTTATCTTACATATGGCAATATTATACAGACTTAACTTTCATGAGCCTGAAGTTATGATGAACGAATTTTTGACTGGTCATGCATGCTTGACTCAGGTTTGCATAGAACATTTTGTTTTTCGTGAAATGTTTTGCTGCCTGCTAGTGAAAGTGCGTCAGCTGGGTGACACTGGACTTAGTCAGAGGTGGGTCTGATACAGTTCTTTAGTTAAGTGTGACAAGAGAGCAGAAGGGTTGATATTTGATTGAGTCGATGAAGCTATATACTGTATCCTTGAAAAACTTCCCCAAAACATTCAAAAAGCCACCACCATTTATAACTGTGGACATGATGTACTATTCAATATGGCTACCTCTCTGGGTGCACCAAAAACCCCTTTGTTGTTCATTGCCAAAAAACTATAGAATATGATTCTAATTTAAAATTCGAGTAAAATCTAGCAAACTACTTTCTTTCGGCTTTTCCCGTTAGGGGTCGCCAAAGCGGATCCTCCGCACGTTTTGATTTGGCACATGTTTTTACGCTGGAAGCCCTTCCTAACGCAACCCTCCCCAATTTATTCAGGCTTAGGACCGGCACTGAGAGTGGTTGGGGATGGTTCCCTGACCGGGAATCGAACCTGGGTCGCAGCGGTGAAAGCGCTGCATCTTAACCACTAGACCCCCAGGGACCTCAAAATTTTGCAAACTAAAGATGGTTAAAACTCTTGCAAACAACTTGTGGTGATGTAGGTAAAGTTAGATCGCAGTTTTGAGCCTTTCTTACTCCAAGGCACAAGTTCTGTAGTTTTCCAGGTGAGGTCCTTAGAGAATTTTACCACTCAAACAATCCTCCTGTGTAAAAAATATTAAATATAAACCAGACAATAGCAAAGACTGATGGGAAAGTGGCAGGAGTGATTTGTGATATCTGCAAAAGTGAAAGGGAAAGTTTATAAGATGTGGTAAGACCTGCTACAGTATGTTTTATGGTTTAGTGGGATTCGGATGTCGCAGTGTTGAAGTAAAACAGTGAGACAAAACACACACATTCTATGCTATCAAATTGATTTATAACTTACCTGATTTACTGGAACTTCAGAATTATTGCCCAGGTGGTAGAAATGTAAATTTTCAATGTTTTTGATATTTTTTAATGGCGTCTTACCACTTTCCCATTCCCATCACAGCTATATTTCATTGTCTGACCCGTTGTAATGAATGACTTAAGAAATGTGGATTATGTGTTAGATCATATTTAAAGCCCTTCAAAACAGGAAGTGATCGTTGAACAATTTTAGCTTTTCTAATTTTCAAAACAAGTTCAATCTTGAAGCAAATCTGTGTTATTGTACTTATCGAATAACATGTTTTGACATATACTATATATCTGAAAGTACCTCATTGTACCAGAGATTAACAACAGGGGTAGAGATCTGAATTTCAAGCAAACGCTTTGCCGCAAACCTTCATAGATTATTTTAACATTTTCTATTGTAATTAGTGAAGCGACAACGAAATAAAAGAGAAATAATGACTATGAATTAGTTTTCAGAGAAACTGCTTTCCCATCCATGAGAATGGTTGGATGTTTTAATCACTACTACAAAAGACACTTCAGTTAGAGCCTATATATTGTCTTATACTCAATAACTTATTGCTGTGACAGTGTCTTGCGAGTCTTTAGTTGAGTCTGTAGTTGGAAGCCGATTCTTCCAGTGTAAAGTGCCTTTGACATGGGAGCGAAAAGGTAAAAGGTAGCTAATACATCCCTTAGCAAGTAAATTCCTTCATATCATTTTGTTTGAAATATCTTTCCACTACCAGGCATTTTGCAGATAAAGTATCAGCTACTAAAGTAACTACAACAACCGTAAAATAAACTCCACATTCCCAAATCACAAACACTCATTGTCATGTTTACACTCTCCTGAATATTAATCGCTCACATCTGGGCTCAATTTCACCAGGATGCTATACAAGGACTCTTAAGACACAATTTGAAGTATACAGTATGTGAGTTTTGTTCCAATTGCTTAAAAGAAAGTCTTATTTATTTTGTCTCCAGTTCACTGGAATTGTGCATAGAATAGAAGATGTAATGGGCTTTAATAGAAGTTCTAAAATAATATATTGGTTTTAATGGATCTCTGTAATGGTCTCTTTGGTTTCCTACTGTTTGACTTCTCTTAATTAGATACTGGTATACACCAGTAGAGACCATTAGGACATGATAAAGCATCCAGACTTCAGTTCTACAATTATATCTTTCCTTGATGGTAATAACTTACTGAAGTAAACAAACATATGGCATAATGAAAACCATTGGGTTACAATTTATGGTATTGTATTTGTAATTTTTATCACTGAATTTATTTTTTCCAGCAGTTTTTCAGCATTCTCAATTTTTGCATCACTATCTGCGGGTGGACATGGGACTATTTCTGAGTCATTTCTGAAGTACTGGCATGAACATTCTTTCCATCAACTATTCAATATCCAAAAAAATATTTTATTACTAGTAGAATACTAGTAACACATCAGCTTTGAACTTAGCCATTCCAGCTGATTATTTTGAACATTATTTACCGTGTGTAGACAGTATTGCACACTAGCTTTGCTTAAATTTAAAATGCACTCGCATTACAGATTAGGTCAGTAAACTCGAAATTGTTCGTGCCCATGTTTTTTACCCCGCAATGAAAGTGAAATGTGTTTTGGCATAACCCGGCTGCAGTAGAGTGCTACGCCTTATGGAGCCTCAGGCCAAGCATTTGTGAAAGACCATAGATTTCCTTTCACTCCACCAAATACACTCACACCCAGGGGAGCCATGTCATAAACATCCTCGGCCAGATCAAAACAATGAGCCAAAGAGGAAGGCACACAGAAATGCTCCACAAAACCGTACTCTGACTTATCAACTGTACATCTCCTCAGAGCCATCATTTATTGCCACAGCACTTTTAGTGACCAGTGAAGGAAGCATGGGTCAAAGAAAAACGGAGTTCATTCAAAACAGAGCAGATTTGTTTTATTCAATGCATAGAAAAGTCAGTATTTCCCTGTGACTCAAGTTATTTGTGGTCTGTTTTGTGTCAATATTAGTGCCAATGAATTTGGCCTGACTAATAATGAATGGCAGTTGGCAATCATGATAGAGAAGAAGAACAGGCATGGCTGTCCACTTATTATTACAGGAAGCTAATCATTTTTTTTGCACTAGAGTCCTGCCTCTTGCTCTTTAGCAATCTGATACAAGAAACAGATTTGAAATTATTGTAATTTTTTGTTTTATTATAGGAAATTCACATTCATGGCTCTATAAAGGGTTTCTACTGAAACAGGCTGCCTCCTAGCTCTCCAAATGATTGGAGCATAAAGTGGCATCTAAATATTTTAAGGCCTCCTGCTTAATTCTAAATCGGTTTAAAAGGACGATTAAAAAAAGGTAACAGTAAATCTCATTAGTAACAATTTTCTTTAATATTTTTTTTTCTATTTAAATTCAGTTTAAAGCATTAAAGTAATGTATATTAGCAGTTCTGACTGAAATATATGTCTATGTGGTCAAACTGCGATAAGCAGAATTGACGGTCTATGCTGTTTTTGAAACTCATCATGTCAGTTCATATTTCCACATTTTGTAAAATCATTTCCCCACCCTGTAAAGGTTTTGTGGCTGATTTTAGGGTCAATGGATATGATTTTCTTTTGTTCCTGAAAGGTTACTTAATTGGGTGTTGTGAAGTGTTTTTTTTGTTGTTGTTTTTTTATACCGGACACATCTGCTGCATTCTAATACAAAGGCAGTTGTTTCCAGTCTCCCTCAGCAATGGTTTGGCTTCAGAACATTTTCACATTAGCAGTGTAATCCAAAAACAGAGGCTCATTAAGCATGAAAAATTAGGCACTGAATCACAGGCTACATCTACACTAATCCGGAAGAAAAAAACGTGTTCCGTTTAAAAACGCTCTGCGTCTACACTACTGTTCCCCTTCGGGAACACAAACTGCGTCAACAACGCTTTGGGAACGCCTCTGCGTGACCATGCTCTGAACCACATGTGTAATCAGTCCAACGGAACAGCACAAAGTCACCGGTGGGGTGACGTCATGACCATGAAGCTATAAAAGCACATGCTTTTGGCACCAGCTTCTGTTTGTTCAGAAAGCTCTCTCTCTGTGTCTGTTTTTGCCGCAGGTAAGTATCGGTAAGTCGGTAAATATATAATTAAAAATAGTAAAGAAAATTGGAAAAGCAATATAAAGGCAAGCAGTCTTTTAGGATTTGTGTAGCTTGTCTGGGAATGCTCGGTCGGCTCTCGAAGGGTGCAGCACTCCACCTCTCTTCCTCCGAGTAGGGGGTTGAGGTGGATGCCTTATTGGACAAACTCATGAAGGTGCATCCATAGCCAGTCCCCTTCAAGGAGCTCTTAGGGGTAGTAACTTGTGCTGTAGCCAAGCTCAATATCGCTTGGCCAGGAGAAATTAATGAACAGAACCCCCCTTAATAAACTGGACGAGCATTTTCTGTGACTGAGATTGCTGCCTCCATGCTGGGGCCTGCCCTTTTTCCCAGATCTGCACACTAAGGTGTCCAGATCTTGGGGCAGCCCTTATCTCTTCAACCCCAACATTTCTCTTTTGTCCAATGTAGTGGGGCTGAAAGAGTGTGGTAATGGAATGATGGCTCGGGTTAAAGAGCCACTTGCTGGCTATCTCTCCCCTGGTGCTGCGTCATCCCTGATAGCTTCTGGTGCATTGGTGGGCAAGGCCTATATGGTGGCAGGTCAGGCTGGCGGCTGTTTGCACACCATGGCGGTTTTGACTTGCTAAAGGGGATTGACACGGGAGAGGAACGTAGACAGGACAACATAGTAGAGCTGTGTTATGCCACTGACCTGGCTCTCAGGGCCACCAAGGAGACCGCTAGGGCCATAGGCTGGTCTATAACAGCCTTGGTGGGCACGGAGAAGCACCTCTGGCTCACTTTGTCTGATATTTCAGACAGGGATAGAGCCATGCCAAAGGGTCAAAACAGAGAGAAAAATAAGCATTTTCAAATAGAAATGTGTTAGTGTAGATATGGCCTAAAACTACCTGTAGGACATTGTCTAACTTTGGTTGCACTAAAACTTGGGTTTCTTGTTCAGTAAGAAAAGTAAACCACACATGTTTTATCCACTGACAATGCCTTTTGTTTCCACAACACACATGCACCATAAAATCTTGAAACCATGAATTAAAACGCAACGGAAAGCTTTTTCATCTGATGAATTATGTCATGCGATACAAATAGATCCAAGTGTTAGACTTTTCTGAGTTCAAATTCCAGCACCAACAAGCTATCACTGCTAGGTCCTTGAGCAAGGCCCTTAACCTTCAACTGCTCAGTTGAAATTTGCTCTCAAGGGCATCTGCCAAATGCCATAAATATAAATGCAAAAGTGTCAGTCACTTGTTGCCAACAGCCTAAACATAACAATTCTGCATTTATATATACATCGAGGTAATATGCACGCAAATGTACCAATGAGTCAGAGCATTGTTTTGCACAGAATTTGAAAAAGACGATAAATGTGTATATTATTTGCAAGAATTTTGACAGTTTTTGAGAACAAGCTCTTATAAAAGGGCTTTTATTATAATAAAAACTTTACAAGCTCTAAATCAGTTAAAACCAATGAGTCATGATGCATATTATGGGAAATCTTTTATATATTTGAAGGACTGATGCTATTTGTGTATGAAAAATGTTTTATAGCACAAATAAAGGAACCCTTTTTTTCTAGAGAAGTGTTTCACAAACACAACCATACATTTATAAGCTTCTTTCCAAGCAAGGTTTTATTTATATCCAGTCAGGGTACATTAGGTAAAAGTAATTTTTATGTGTTATATGTGGACAGACATTTAGCCTCTATTTGCTGTTATTATAACATATATTCTTTTAGGAAGCTGTTCCAATTAGTTTTAAAGGGTGGGCATGATAATTTCCATTCAATTATTTTTTTTATTGTATAGCACTTTTAACAATGGACATTGTCTCAAAGCAGCTTTGCAGGAATAAAGGGTATAAGGTTGTAAAAAAAATATATATATATATAAGTTTAGTGTGTGTATTTTTTTTTATTAGTTTCTTATAATTTTAAGCTAAAGCCAGTGGTCACAGTGCCAAGGAGAAACTCCCAGACATGGCATGATGAAGAAACCTTAAGAAGAACCAGACCATAGAGGGAACCTATCCTCATCGTGGTGGCACCAGGTCAATAAGGCTGAGATCAGAGCTTAATACACAAGTTTTTCACTCAAATTCGTTATATTTATGGAGCTATATCTCTCTCTCTCTTTCTCTGTCTCTCTAATCACATTAGCATAAACAACACCAATTACAATGTGGATTATATTTTTTTTAAAAAGACAGTGAGCATTTCAAGAGCTGCATTACTGCATTACTGGTTTGGGAACTGCACCGTCTTGGATCGCAAGACCCTACAGAGGATAATGAGGACAGCTGAGAAGATCATCTGAGTCTCTCTTCCCTCTATCATGGACATATACACCACACGCTGCATCCGCAAAGCGAACAGCATTGTGGATGACCACACACACCCGTCGCACACACTTTTTACTCTCCTACCAACAGGGAAGCGCTTCCAAAGCATTCGGGCCGTCACATTCAGACTGTGCAACAGTTTCTTCCCTCAAGCCATCAGGCTACTCAACACACAACTGAACTGAACACACACACACACACACACACACACACACACACACACACACACACACACACTCATTTCACTATGTACTGCGTCAGTTATATATGGTTGAGATGACACTAAAAGCTTCTTGACTTGACTTGAAGATCTCTGAAATAATTCAGATATATTAGCATTATACTATTCACTATAGGCTGTTCGGTGTATCATTCATGCCCCATTAATATTACATTTCATATACAAATTTACAGTATTTATAAACGACAGTTTAAACCCATCATTCTATGTTCATGGTTTAGAGAAATTACTTTTTATAAACCTTATCTCAGTTATATAAAATAACTTTTACCTTGGGATTTATTCATTGAAAAGTGTGAATTCATTTAACATCTCATACTTGAAGCATCCTTTTCGAACATGTATGAAACATGTAATGTAGGCTGTGAGACATATAATATATTTAATGAGAATATTTTGTTGCAATGAAAACTAAAAGAGAATAATGTTTAGAGGCAAGACAAATATTTTCAGCTTTTTCATCAGCTAGATGCATAGGATGCATTAGAAAGATTTTTTTTCTGGTGAGGGATTGAAACAGGAATTAACAGCAAGGCTATTCATCCAAAGACTTCATTATGTATTACTGAGGTGCCAATAGCTTATAAGGCTTTTTATTGATTATGCATTGATCAAATCTTTAATGTACATTGTTAGCATTTTCTGACAGAAAGCATTTGGTACTTTTGCTAATTTTAATTTTCTTAATACTTTTTTTTTTTTTATCTCAAAATAAAATAGGGTAAAATAACGTATTGTATCGCTAGCTGTCTAAAACCCGGAGAAAAAATTATATTATTTATGCTTGTGTTTGTGATTGCATTGCACTTTAACTCAATGAGGAGAAATAACCTTTAATATGTAAAAAAAAACAATACAAAACCAGTGAATTCCACAGGATCCAATGGAATCTTTATCATCTTATCAGTTTAGACAAGTTTTTTTCTGTAACTATACCAAACCAAACTATAACTAGGCATACCTAGTTGTTGGGTTTAAAAGTTAGATCAATGAAAATATAAATAGAGAGTGGATCTTTTTCCAGGGTTAAAGGAAAGCTATAGGGCTGCAATAACTAATTGTTAAAATCGATAATATTTGATAATCAAATTCGTTGTCAACATCAGCACAGACAAATACGGATGCTTAATGCAAATGTTTCCGCACGGCGCTTGATTTGAGATTTGGTGCGTCAGTAAAAAAAATGTTTAGGGTTTAAAAAAATTTTTGCGGTACAGTTTATGTTTGAGTAAATAAAGGACGTCGTAAATAAATGTGTTGCGGTGAAGGTTTTAATTTTGTGCATTCTCATTAAAAATGGTCAAACAGAAATGCACACTGCATTAACCAAGCGTTAATAAAATTTGTGCCATTAAAATATTATATATATATATATATATATATATAATAACGGATTTTTCCTGTATAACTTCATTTTTCAGTCTTGCTTTTACTATAATTGAAAGCTATGCATGCACTTCATCTAATGGTTTCTCAATGGATGCAAATAAAGCCATGAGTGGAGGTGTATAAATGCATGTATTCCAATGCAGTACTACTCTAGTAGAAATTACAGTAGTAGGGCGAATCCTTAGTGTTAGTACATGCGTTTGTTTTGTTTTTTTTCCTCTTACACTCTCCTGCATCTCTAATCTATTGCAAAGTAGAATAACAAGGCTTTCTGCTCACAAGCTGCATAAAGTGCAAAGAGTGTGACAGGTGTAAGCTTAATCAGTGTGTAAAACTAAAGCTGTAGTGAAAACAACACCAGCAGCACGCGCAGTAAATATACAGTACAGTGCAGATAATGGCAGAGCATACACTATCTACACAGAACAGCAGGAGCATCAGCGGAATGAACTCGGCAGAATAATTGTGCGAAGCTGAGCAGGCTGGTTGAGCTCAGATTGTAAAGCTTTATAAGTAGCAGCTTGTGAAGATGCATATGGAGTAAATAAAATTCTGAATTGATTTTAAAGCTGTTTGAGTGAAAGAAGCATAAAGAAAAATGCTTTAAACATAGAAATTCAGATTTATAAAGAAAAAAATGGTTCAAATTAACATGTGTCAGAATGATTGACTGCCTCTAATGTGCTGGTGTTTTTTTTATTTATTTATTTATTTTTTCCATTAAATTACTGACAATTAGGCTGGGATCCGTCTTCTTCCTCTTCCTTTTGTCATCCGTGCACTGACACAAATCCACCTACTGGCTTAAGCATTTAGGGGATGTGGGAGAAAACCGGAGAACCCAGATTAAACCCTATATATAGACATGTAGATATGTGAAGAACATACACAGACACTTCACACAGACAGCCGAGCTCTCCGAGTCTTCTTCTTTTTAGTCTTGTCTAAACCGACAAAAGCTGCCGGTTTATACCGCTGTTCCAATCGAATCTGAGCTTGTGACATGCCACCTGTACCCAGGAGTCCAAAGCGAATTTAATTAGTCGCATTCTGTCAGAAGGTTGGAGCACACAGCAGGGTCAATCACCTCTCTTCTTATTGAATGTGGCACAACATACTAATTTAGTCAGGTGTCTGAATTAAAATGAGTTGGTTTCTAAGTGGAGCTTTCTTCTGAATCAACAAATACATTCAACAAAGGGACAGAAAATAAAGATAACTGAAGTAGTTGTCAAGTACAGGTGATTAATAAATATTTTTAACCGCAGGAGAAGAAAAAAGACACATGTAAATACCTGTGCAGCAAATTATATAACATCTAATGACGTTTCATTCATAAAAAAAATGATCCCAATCATGACTATTGTCAATATATGTCATATACACACTCTATCTATCTATCTATCTATCTATCTATCTATCTATCTATCTATCTATCTATCTATCTATCTATCTATCTATACTCTTTATACTTTTTTATTATTTATTTTATTTTTTTATAACCTATTTCTATTTACATGTTTTAATGTTGGACAGACATAACAAGCATTTTACCACATGTCGTACTCTGTATGATGACAAACAAAATTTGATTTGATTTGATTTGATTTGATAAAAGAATCAATGATGAACAGGTGAACAAAACATTCTCATTCATTTCAATGTAGTGAATTATACTTTTTCATTGGTTAGTTCTATTGAAAGGACACACCTCTAATTAGACTTGGTGCTGAGTCTAAATGAGAGACCTACAAATTCAATGCTTGGCCATGTCGTCCCATATAACCATTTCAGTTCAGTTGTACTACATGTATTGGTGTTGGTGATGTAGGTGTTGGGACACCTGACGTTTACATGGTTTGAGTGAAAGATCTTGAGTGGCTTGGTATACTGACCTGAACCCAACTTGAAACATTCAAGATTAATTAAAATTCTGACTGCACCCCAGAACTTGTGGCTGAATGAGCAGAAATCTTCACAATCACACTCCAAAATCTAGTGGACATCTTCCCAGAAGAGTGGTGGTTACCTTCAGGCATCCACAATCTTTTCTCTTTCTTTCTTTCTTTCTTTCTTTCTTTCTTTCTTTCTTTCTTTCTTTCTTTCTTTCAAACTTAGGTGACAGGGTAAATGAAAATATAATAGATTTGTAAAATAGCACAAGTTTTGGTACCTTTGTCAAACATCATAATTACATTCTAATTGCATCATACATCACAATTGTCATTTTTGAATGAACTGAGCATCTAGGTAAAAGACCAACAATCTGCTGATTCACTGATGTTGACTCAGATGATTCATGCATGTGGTCAGTTCACCTTTTCAACAAAAAGTGAAAAAGTGAGGAACAGTGCATATAGATAGTGAGTAAAACAAAGCACAAAACTGGGCTGGACACCAAAAATCCATAGCCAAACCGTATGCATTGTTGGAATAATGGATAGATTTTTAAAATGACTGTAGCATTGAAAATTTCTTCATATATACATTACACAAATTGATGTGGCAAATTCTGTGTGGAAAACTTTTAGCTCAGTGGTTAATGGTCTGGTTTACTGAATGAAAGGTTAAAAGTACTGAATGGGGTTCAAGCACCAATATTGCCAATCTGCCACTGTTGGGCCCTTGAGCAAGGCTCTTTACCCTCTGTGTTCCAGTGGTGATGTATAGTGGCTAACCCTTTGCTCTGAACCCAGCTTCATAACATCACTGTGTTATGTACAGCAAGAATTTGAGTGTGCTGTAGTGCACATGTGACAAGGAAAATGCCACTACACATTGTCATGTAAAAATGTGGGAAGCAGATGCAAACTCAGACAAGCATGATACAGTGAGTGCTGTGATGGGTGAGGCTATTTACTAGTGCTAATGAGCAGTGAATTAATGTAAACAGTGACACATGTTCAAGACATGAAAATATAGTAGCTGTGGAAAATTTCGTCCCATAATCCTGATACATATATATTACAGTTTTTTATTAATATATTATGATCCTCATTCGTGATCACTCTCCCAAAACTAAGATACAATGATGTAACCCACAGAAAGACTCACTGAATAAACTAATTATTTCATATAAGTGAATTAAATAATTTGAACAAATTGAAGTTTTCACAGTTAAGTTTAAATTTACTTCTAACCTTGTATACAATTTTTTTATTTTTTTTTATTTAATCTAGTCACAGTAAATACAGACCGTTTTAAATGAAACTAAAGCAGATATTCAACAGTTACAGTAAATGATGCCAGTCCAATCCTAGGCATCACACAAACCAACACTCATACATTTATTCCCACCTTGTGGCATTTTGGCAATTTACAAAAGTCAGTCTAAATGCCAGCATGTTTGTTAAGGTGGAAAAAATCTCAGGACCTGGAGGAACCTCACACAGATACAAGGAAAAGAATGATAAACATTGCTCGGAGAGAAACCAAAGCTCAGAATTTAAACCCAGAGATAAAACCTTAGAGATAAAAGTGGCTCCTATACACAGCATCATATTAAGAGGCAGAGCAAGAAAGAAAGAAAGAAAGAAAGAAAGAAAGAAAGAAAGAAAGAAAGAATGAAAGAAAGAAAGAAAGAAAGAAAACCAAAAAAGAAAGAAAACCAAAAAAAGGAAAGAAACTCAGAGAAAAACCCAGAAATCAAGAAGAAAAAAAAAAAAAAAAAAAAAAAAAAAAAAAAAAAAAAAAAAAAATTTTAAACCAAAAAGGAAAAAAAAAACAAACAAAAAAACAAACAGAAACTAAGAAAAAAATTTTAAACCTTAAAGGCATACTTTCTCAGAAGTTCTGTTGTCAGTTTCAGTAGCTGCTCTGATGCCAGAGTTGGGCCACATTTGCAAACCATAGCCAGTGATGGTAATGGTTTCTCTTCCAGTTGTGTAAGCATCCATTTCGAAACAAGCACCTGAGGTGTACTCAAAGTCTTCTGATTATGCATAAAATACAATTTGCATACTGGAAATGATTTGTCTTTCTTCATGATTGCTCAACTGTGTGTTTGCAGATGTGCACTAAGTTCTAAAACTGCAGCAGATAGCATACGCAATTATAGACTGGTTTACAACTGCAGATGCATCGATCATACATTACAAATGGGTTTTTTATACAGTGGAAATAAAAATGTCTACACGCCCCTGTCCAAATTGCAGCTTTTTGTGAAAAAAAAAAAAAGAAATAAAAAAAAATGTGACAAATGAGGCCAGAACTGTTTTTTTGTTATAGAGCAAACTAAAAAGAAGTGAAAAAACAAATAGACGTAATTACAAAAAAAAAATAAAAAAATTTAACTATTATGTTGTAAAGCACTTTTGCTTGTAATAGAGCACTCAGTATTTTTGACAGTTTTCTCTTCTTCCATGAAAAAAAAAAATGTCTACACGCCCCTGTCCAAATTGCAGCTTTTTGTGAAAAAAAAGGAAAAAAAAAACGTGACAAATGAGGCCAGAACTGTTTTTTTGTTATAGAGCAAACTAAAAAGAAGTGAAAAAACAAATAGACGTAATTACAAAAAAAAAATAAAAAAATTTAACTATTATGTTGTAAAGCACTTTTGCTTGTAATAGAGCACTCAGTATTTTTGACAGTTTTCTCTTCTTCCATGAAAAAAATAAAAGTGTTCCAGACCTATCAATGGTGAGAGGATCTCCTGTGCTCAGCCCTCTTCAATCATTCTACAGGTTTTCAGCAGGATTTAGATCAGGCTCTGACTGGGCTGTTCCACAGAGCTTTGATCTTCTTCTTCTGAAGCTTTTCCTTTGTTCATTTGGATTTGTGCCTTGGGTTGTTTCTGTTCCAGAATGTGAATTTCTTTTTTTACAGCTGTCTAACTAAGGCCTCGTGGTGTCTGCGAGAATTGGGATGTATTGAGCTATCAGTGATTCAATTTAGTTTGATTACAGGGCCAGTCCCAGATGGGGGGAGTGGTAGCTCCAGCGGTTAAGGCGAGGTCGAGGGTTCAAGCCCTGGTATCGCCAAGCTTCCACTCTTGGGCCCCCTGAGCAAGGCCCTTAACCCTCTATGCTCCAGGGGCGCTGTATCATGGCTGACTTTGCGCTCTGACCCCAGCTTCTAAGCAAACTGGGATATGCGAAGAACAAATTTCACTGTGCTGTAATGTATATGTGACAAATGAGGGCTATTCTAAACAAAAAAGAAAGATAAAGCGACCCCATAGCATGACACTGCCACCACCATGCTTCTATTGGTGATGTTGTTTTAGCAAAAACAATATCATGCTTTAGCAGAAAATAAATAAAAAATGGTAGGTGTGTTCAGTTCAGTGGTTAATATGTTGGATTTGTGATTGGAAGGTTTGCAGTTCAAATCTCAGTACTACCAAAATGCCCCCACTGGGCCCTTGAGCAAGGTCCTCATCTGCTCAGTAAGTCAAATTGGATATGATGTCTGCCAAATGTAATGTGAATGTGTGTTGTGCATAGAATGATGCACAACACAGTCTATCTTGGTTTCAGATCAAATCTCCCTCTAAGAAAGAGCTTCTGTCTAGCCAACATACCTCCATATGCAATATCTCTGGTATGTGAAGTTTACATAAGATCACTTTCTGCCTCTTCAGCTTCTTCAGTGATACTGTACGTACTCTTGTCAGCTTTTTGATGGTTTTTTTTTTATTGTTCTTTTGCCATAGACATCCTGTTCTCAGTAATTCATCTGTAATGTCTTTTTTTGCACTCGATGAATAAGATTGGAAATGAGATCCCATACATCCTTTGTTAAATCTTTACCAACTCTGGCTTTGCAACCATGAAGATGTCGAGGAATACCATATCTTTTTTCCTATTCGAATGTTGATATTTTACTTAATGTTTTTGGTTGCAATATCACAATATAGGTTGGACATGATTTCTTTCTGGTTGGTTTTTTTTTTTTTTTTTTTTTTTTTTTTTTTTTTTTTTTTGCCTAGAATAGAAATACTTGCTCAGACTGAGTTCAGTAAATCAATTTTAGAGTTTAAGTGCATAGAGTTTAGCTATGCTGAAAAGAAGGGAATTTGTGGTCAGAAATATTTATGAGAAAATGTGTATAGTTTTTATGCTTCAGCTAAATTTGCAAGATGTCCCAAAAGTTTCCAAACATAGGGGAAATAGCTTCCAAAAATGTCATAATAAGTTTATAATAATAATAATAATAATAATAATAATAATAATAATAATAATAATAATAATTATTATTATTATTATTATTATTATTATTATTATTATTAT